>VDFB02193867.1:715651356-715721588 GCA_007258455.2 Sequoia sempervirens
CCCGCCATAGTGGGGCGGCTCCGCCCCTGGCTGGGATAGCTCCGCCCCAGTCCGTGGTGGCGACGCCTTGAGTCGGGGTGGCTACGCCCCACTCCAACTCTTTCCCTCCCCCTTTTTTTTGATTTTCTGCTACATTTGACCTTTTTATCCTAATCCAATCCTGACCCGTTTTTCTAATTTTCCTACTTAACAAAACTCACGTTTTCAAATTTTTAATTTTTACATAAAAAGTGCATAAATGAAATAGGAGGGTTTTGTTACTACTCACATGCTGTCCGCATGCGCCCTTGCTGTATAATGCACGCACCTCGTCCGCCCGGTGCACGATCGCGGTGTCATTGTTCGTCGGCATTGTTTCTCCTCGTCCACTTTCACTCCTCTACTCTCTTCCTCTCAACTACTATAGTGAAAATGACCAAGGTAATTTTTAAAATTCCCTTTTTAACCCCTTCCTCCAAAAAGGTATTTTTTTACCTTTTATTTAACTTTTTATTCCTCCAACTAATCCCAAACTTCCCGAGGCTGCCATTTGCAAACCGTGCGTCGGATCACCTTCATTCAAAAACCAAACTTGCTTAGTTTTTTGAGCTATATCCAATGGTGTCATTTTCTTCCTATCAAGATGTCACCCAGGGACCCCCTTCTTCCTCCCCCTGACCGCCCTCTCGAGGGGGCATACCTTCTTACCATTCCTCCATTCCTTCAGCCTGGTCATTGGGGCATCATTAACCTTTTCCATGCTAGGGGCATCACCATCTGTCATTTTCTCCCTCATTTGCATTTTATCTTTCTTTGAAACACTGTTATCCTAACAATATTTCGAAGAGGGGCAAAATGTAGACATCTAAATTTAATCTCTCATATGATTAAATTTACTCCCTTTCCGTCTATCATATTAAATATTAATTAAATTTCATATCTGTGAAGTATTTGATTTAATAATTAAATGCTTTATCTGTCACCTTCTTCCTCTCTAAATTAAATAAATACACTAATTTATTTAATTTAGTCATTTTTACCTTTTTGATTTTAAATCAATTTAAAATTCTTCATTTTCTCTCTCCTTGTCACATCCTCCATAATCTTGCCCTAATCTGAATTAATTTAATTAATTCATGATTATGATAATCAAAGATTAATGTCACATCCTCCTACATTTGCCACTTGCCTCTAATCTTCCATTAATTAGCCTAATCCAATATTTGCACAACCTTAACCAAGGTCATTAGCTAGATTTAGCACCACTTTTTAGCCAACCTTTGCATTTACCTTCTTTTAGCATTGACCCCTTTTCCTATGTGAATTTTTAATTCACATTTATATATCCTAGATTCCCCTCTTTTATATGTGAATTTTTAATTCACATTCCATCCTTCCAAGGCTTCTAGAACCTTGGACTTGTCACAATCTCCACATGTGACCAAGTCCCACCTTTTTGGAGCCCACCTTTTACCCTTTAGATCTTCCTAAGAATGTGAATTTTTAATTCACATTTATATCCCCAACCACTTTTCCTTTTCCCATGTAGATTTTTGAGGAATTCCAAAATTCCCAAATGTCCCTTTCACTCCCACTTGGGGACAAGGAATCCCTTTTTGAGGAAATCTCCTCACTCCCCAAGGTGCTTGTCCTTCCTCCACCTCATGTACCTTTTTGACACCTCACTTACATCTCATCTTCTCTTGGCCACTTCACCATCCACATGTCAAGATGTGAGGGCTTGTGGTTCTCAACCCACCATAGCCCTTCATCTTGGCCTTGTTGGATGCATTTTGACCATTGAATTCTCTAGAGAATTCAAATTCCCCTATAAATACCCCCTCCTCAAGGGCATTTTCAACACTTAGCCATTTGATAACTACATGCTGTCAATTTGCATTCTCACTCATTTTACTAGCATCTAGCCATTCATTCTAATCATTTTTGCACATTCAATCTTACATTTAGTCACTCAAGAAGCCATCTAAGGAGCACATAAAATCATCCCAAGCAAGGGCCAATCAAGGAGTCGTCAACAACAAGGAAGGTGAAATCATTTACATCTTGTTTTATTCATTTTCCTTCTTGTTTCATCACTCTTTAGGCTAATCTTGAAGTGTCCTTAGTCTTTTATTAGTTGCGTTTTTAAGTTATTTTGCACGTTAGAGTAGGATAAAATTCTTATGATCACATCTTGAAAGAAGTTAATGTGATTCTAGTAAGTTGAGTTGTTGCAGATGCTTCTATGGTGATTTGTGATGCTCGCAAATGTTTCTAGATTATGCTCTATTTGTGTTGTACATCCACATTGATCATTGTGCTCATGATTGGTGATTTTATTTTGCGTGTTCATTTTTTTCATGTTCATGCCGATAGGGTGATTGTAGCGTGTTGTGGATCTTTGAGGCATAATTGTTTGAGGTGTTTTGTATTTGAGGATGTTGTTTTGGGTCCTTAATATGTTGTGGCTGATATTGGTTGATTCACATTAATAATTGTTTATTGTTTTGGACTGATAGTTTGTACATGTTTTATATTTTGTTGAAGCTGACATGTAGATGATCTTATCCTTAGTTGCAAATATATTATACCTTTTGGATGTATGGTGTGCACGAATAATGTTCTAATATTTCAAAGGTAGAGACAAAGTGTGAAGAAGAGTGAGCAGAGTTTATGTGCTTAACCAAAACTATAATCAAGCATTAGCAAATGCTATTTTCTCAATTCAAAATCTTGTAGATGTAATCCGAATGTTTCTATAAGACAGTGTGTCTTCCTTTGGGCAATAAGCCTTTTTGTATTTGAGAAGTGAGCTCTAGGTAGTGTGCTTGAATGCATGTGCATTCCCCATTTTCTTTTATACTTTTAACAGGGTATAATCTTGTGGACTAACCTCCACCATGGTTTTTCCCCTAACAGAGTTTCCAAGTAAAAAATCTTGGTGTTATGTGTGTTTTTGATGTGGTGATGGTTTATGCTTTCTTGTTTATTTATCATATTTGAGAATAAGTTTAATTTTTGTGACAACTGATTCACCCCCCCTCTTAGTTGTTTTCCCTTATTTTCCAACACTAGGTCCATCAAATCCCCACAATCATACCACTTCCATTCCCATTCTTAATGAAATTGGAAAAAGGTGTCAAAACCTAAAGAGTGAAAATATCCAAAGGAGTTTCTCTCTTCATCATATCATTTTTGAAATCCCCTTTTTGTATACATTTCAAATAAGTTCAATAGGTTGAGGCTAAAAATAATCTAATGAAAAGTTTCCATGAGAAGCTAAAGGTTTAAACCCACTATGAAAAACTACATATATTTCATTTCAAATGGAAACTTTATGTATTTATGTATAACCGATGGGACTATATTCATTGAGGACAACCATGGATAGCCTAACTTCAAATGAAATTGGTCTGATATCAAGATAATGGTGAATGAAACATCTAATTGTTTTTGTCAAACTTTGAGTGGGAGAGTTACCAAACCTATCGTAGGGAAAACAAAACAATCATAAGTTTTCATCCATGCTTTTGATTATCCATAATTTTCTTTGTAAAGTTAATACACAAATAGAAATTCTTCAATGATCGATCACATTCTCTAAACACACAGGATCAATGAGTATTCCTCTTATAGTTTTGTCATTAATACGACTAGTAATGTAGAGAGGACCATCAGGTGTAGTTATGGGTGCATCAATATGAGTAAAAGTAATATCAGGCAACAAAGTGGTTCGATCCCTACGAGGTTAAATTTTAATTGTATTTATCATATCAGACATATTATCATCTTCTTCAACATTATCACTACATTGCACAAAGTTGGATGAATGAATTGGTAATGGATTGGTGAATATTTGCAAGTTTTGGTTAGGTGGCGAGATTGACTTATTTCCTTTGTCATTAACATTGATTAACTAGATTTGATTAGAATCGATGAGGTCTTGTACTTGGTGTTTAAGATACATACATCACTTTGTATCATGTATAGGTGTACGGTGATATTGACAAAATGATTTTGCATTAAAGTTTGGTGGTAAAGGTTTACTTGTGTCCACTGGCCTTGTTACTTGATTTTTAGCTTTTAGCTAAAATCAAGTTTAGTGTTTATTCTTTGTGTTGTTTGTTTAAACATTTAAAAGATAAACCATAGTCTGCTAAGTTCAATATGCATGAAATATATTGTTAAATGAAATAGATTACATTTTCATTCCAATGTTGCAATCACAACAAATGAGAAAAGAAAACCATATGTGTACAAATGTAATCTTTATTGATAATCATGAAGTGTACATGTCCCTCACAAGCCAAGGGACTAACTTTACTTATTCAATGAAAATAAAGAAAATAGTTTATACATGAATAAGTAAACAAATAGAATGTGCATATAAGGATGGAGACCAGTCATTGCTTGAGAATGACTGGTTTTGAAGGTTTCATCTCGTCCTTTTGCTGCCCCAAGCTACTTGTGTCCTTCCTAGCTTCGTAGTGCTCCTAGCTCCTGCATATGGCAATCACAATGATGTTAGAGCAATGCTCTAAGCAATGAAAGATATCAAACCTTACATTAACACTTACCTATGCATGTATAAAATGATCCCTAAGTGCATTAAATAAGCATGCAAACCTCAGATGTCCTGGAAAACAATGAAGTCATCAAACACATCCAAAATATGCATCTATTTTTATAACTTGTTTGCTTCATGTGTGCAGATTTAGGACAAGTCTTGTTACTGTTCTGATTTAGTTAAATGCAATATGTGGGGTAAATGTGGCTCCCATGAGGGTAGAGCTCAACATGCTTTGAGAGAAATAGGAAATTGAGCAACTTGATCAAATATATACATGTTATCAATGCATTAAATCAATATGGAATCACACCAGTTGATTAACTTTCATTATTAGATCCACAAGATGCATCAAGTTCAATTATGCATCTCTTAAATAACGAGGGAGAAATCCAAAGTATTGTCAGGTCCCTCTCACCTTAACCCTATTGGACAACCACACATCACATAGGATGGTGAGCTTTTAGGTCACTGACATAGGTGACATGTGTTTGCCCACTAGGATCAAAGTGAGGAGACAATGTTAATTATGGCACATGATTGAAAAGGTAAACAACTATTGTGAAATCAGGTAGCAAACATGTGGGGCAACAAGCATTGTGAAAGTCATGGGGGTTGGGATAGTCCTAAAGAAAAATGCATGCTATATGTCGTGAATAGGACAACAACAATGGATAAAATCACGATCGCATGCATATGGGTAACAATCATGAATATATGCTACATGATAGCAAGGGAAGTCATTACATTCATTAAGGGAGAAAATACAAGCATGAGAAGGACAGAATCATGATCAAGGCAACTGTCATCATGAGTTCTAGTCTATAGAAGTACCAAAGAACAATGCTATGTGTGATAAAGGAGCAGATCATAAAACACATTCATAAGAACCACCAAATTCATGACTTCAAATGAGGGTTCAAAGAGATAGTGCAGATTGTCAGGGCAACTATTATCAAAAGTAGAGGAAAAGTACAAAGAAAAATATAGAGAGGCATCATTATCTGCTATGAAGAAACAAAGTACATTCAAGAGGCACAAAAGAGCTGCAAATAGATAGTGTACCTAATCAGACTACCATAACAATGCCTAGTTGAAGCTCTTAAGGTATGGAGTTCCCTCAATGGAACAACCCTTAAGCAGGATCAAGAGGGACTATGAACATAAAGTATGCTTTACAAATGATGCCAACACATGAACAATTAAAGGCATTTGGACTGATCAACCATTCATATCCAATGGAGGTTGGAAAGAGAATCAAGTAGCGGAAGACAAGGTTCCAATTCACAAGGGTATAATATGGCCGATAGTACTAGTAGTTCATTTGCATCGAAAGAGTCTTTTGAATATGAGTTGCTTGATAAAGATGTAGAAAACATCAAGACTGTTTCAACACTACCCATTCAATCTAATCCTTGGATTGATCTCGAAGTCCTAAAGCTTACACATAGAATTGGAAGGGGTCCTTTCGATGATTTGTGGGTAGCAATGCTTCATCATTTTATAGATGATTGTAGTGATTACAGTGGTAATTATCGTGAAGTGGTTGTTAAAATGTTAAATTTCATAAGTGAAGAACAAATTGAGCCTTTGATGAAAAAATTTGAGAGCACATTTTACAAGTTTCAAGGCACACATGTATGTCAACTATATGGTATATCTGTTAAAAATGGCAAGATTTGCATAGTTATGAAGTTTTATGAAGGCTCTGTGGGAGGAAAAATGGCTCATCTCAAAGGAGATCGACTTCCCTTATTAGATATTCTAAGGTATATTATTGATGTGGCACAAGGTGTGATGGAGCTTCATTTTCAAGGGGTCCTAATTCTTAATCTTAAACCTTTCAATTTCCTCCTTGATGAACAAGATCAAGCAGTTGCAAGAGAATTTGGAATTCCAATGCTACTTCTAGCAATCCCATTGTCAAATTCTGATTTGACACTAAGATTAGGTGCACCAAATTATATGGCACCTGGACAAGGGGGCAAATGTAAGAGGCCTAGTTTCATATGAAATAGATAGTTGGGGATTTGGCTATAGCATTGTAGAGATGTTCACGGGCCTTGGTATGTGAAATTAGTAGAGGAAATTTATACTGCAGTAGTTATTAGATGTGAAAAGCCAAAAATTCCCAGTGGATTTCCTTGTGCCATTGAAAGTGTTGTCAAAGGTTGCTTTGAATATGATTTTCGAAGACGACCATCATTTGTAGATATTCTTTTTGCATTAAAAAACCCAAATGCAAATTTTTGAAACAGTGGGTGGACTTGTGCTAGAGATAAAATATTCAAAGACAAGAGGTGTATGTGAAAAACCTAGTTCATTTTGGTCATGAAGAAACACAATCTTGTGCAATTTGGAGAAACCCACTTGGGGTTCGAGCTACAAAAGGAATTTGAAGTGTTTTTAAAAAGTAAATCAAAGTATGATGCTAGGAATGCAGATTCAAAGTGACAAACAAAGAGCCCTTCTATCTACAACCGCAACCTCAATGGCTTATTTTTTCCAAAACAACAATGCAATAGATTGGGGTTTTTCTTCTTTCAAAGAAAATGTAGAAGGAAATGAATAATTTCTGCCTTATTAATCATATGAAAGCTCAAAGTAAACTCTGTTGCTTGAAATCAGAGAGGAGTGAAGTCAATTCAAAGCATACCTGGAGCTGTTGCTCATTTTGTTTGCAAATTTTAGGTTTCTTTTCTCTTACCAAAAGCTTCCTTAGAGCTTCTCATGGTGGCTATAAAAGTGGAGAACAAAAAAAAAGAGCAAAAAATGAAACAAAGTTCATTAGAGAATGCTACAAGCCGCGGCCAAAATCAATGGAAGAGCTCCAAAGAAGTGAAATATGCAGATTTGTGTCAAATGAATGCATTTACCTGTGTTTTCATACACTTTCCATCAAAGAATCATCCAAAAACTAGTGAGATAACACTATTTCTAGTGTCAACTCCAAACCTTGTGGCGGCAACATTTCTCTACCAAATACTCGATGATAAAATGATGGTGTTTTTTCACATTTTTTTATCTTTTGATGATTAGGGTTTGACCCTATTTTGATGCTGATGGGATTTTTATCCCATGTTTTAAAAAATGAAGCTCATGTTAATGCATAATGGGGGCCAAATGATAAGTTCATGACTTAGGCATTTTATGCCTTAAGTCTAATGCCTTGTTTCAAATATTGCTAAGTGTTTCAAACATGAAACATATGGAGTGTGCCAAGTCACAAGTCATGCCTTTGAACTTTTGGTCATGAATGCCTTAGTGCCTTGAAGACTTAGAATATGCCTTCCAAGAAGTGTGGAGGTCGATCATATAGGCCGAATTTGGGCCTTTATAT
The DNA here is from genome assembly GCA_007258455.2 of Sequoia sempervirens. NCBI lineage: Eukaryota > Viridiplantae > Streptophyta > Pinopsida > Cupressales > Cupressaceae > Sequoia > Sequoia sempervirens. The sequence goes on from VDFB02193867.1 coordinate 715,659,243, forward strand.
TGTTTGCCTTTGAAAATCAGAATGTTGACCATATGTGGCCTTGAAATGCAGAATCAGGTAAGTAAAATGATCAAGTGCCTTGGAGGATTTTTGATCTTGTTTAATGCTTTTGAAAGAATGTTGACATTTCATTATGTTTTTGCATTTTGTTTCAAAGTATAAAAATATCATTTAAGTGATTTTCTAATCACTTTGATATTATTCACTTGCAAATGTAATGTAATTCAAAGAGGTGGTGGAGCCCTCTTATATGTTTGCTTTGAATTGTAAAATAACTTGATTAAGTGGTGTATTATAAATCACCTAATCAAGTTATTATCATTAATGCAGGCTTTTTGGAGTCTTGTGTTTTCAAAACACACATATTGCATGAGTCAAAGCTGGGAGACAAAATGATGGCTTGTAGACATGAAGAGAGTGTGGGGATGAAGCATTTGACTGTTTTGGAGAAACATGTGCTACTTTGGAGGGAGTTTTGTCACACTTTTGGAATGAGTTGAGTCTAAGCTTGACTTTTCACCATTTTGGAGGCCTTTTGGAGTGATTTTGGAAGGTTCTTTTTTGTCTTTTGTGCCTCATCCGACCAAAACCTTCTAGATGGGTAGGCATGAGAGTTGTGTGATCTTTTTGCTTAAGTAGCTTATTTTTGCATTTTCGAGGGAGTTCTTTCTTTCCAACAACATGATAGCTATTTTTTTGGAGCTATTTTTCATCATGGAGCAATATTGTAACTCAGATGGACTTGTGATACAATAATCACTTTGAATTAATAAAATAGAGCATTTTACCTTCTTATTTCATGTTTCATGGTATGCTATTAATGATTGATCAGTTTGTCTTGTGAAAATTTATCTTGCCTTGCAAACTTGTCTCATGTTTAGGCATCTATTTAGTAGAAAATGCATGTTAACAGGTTATAAGCTGTGTTATTCAATAGTGTTGTTAGTTGTGAAACACCTGTTTTCCTTCTAAAAGCCCTATTTAGAGACCTCCTTATAAATTACTTATGTAAACTGCATTTGAAAATGAGTTGTGTAAACTAAGTTTTATGATATTGATTTGAATGTGATAGGCTGTTATTAGGTCCTAGTTATTTTTGGTGTATCACCTTAGATATTTTTAGTATTAGGTTCATTATTTCATTCAATTCTTACCCTTTACCTCAGAAATTAGTAGTTAGGTGGCATCAAAAGGGGAGGCCAACCCATAATCTGGAGGTCTGCTTTCGAATAGGACACCCACAACCTGAAAGCAGTCCCATGTTACATCCAAACCTACTAAGTTCATTCATAGCTTGGCATTAGGGTGTAGATTTGGATCCCTAATAGGCTTAATCATAGGGAGTTGAATTAGGTTTTTACTTAATAATTGCAAAACATTTGCATGAAGAGAATCAAGAAATTGTGTGAATTGTCTATCTCTTGGTCTAAATTGATAAGGAGTATTATTGACAGTTTGAGGAGTTTTTAAATTTTTGTTTTGCTTTTTGAATGATGGGTAATTATTTTGAGGTACAAATTTAGATTGATTAGTAGTCCAGTCGATGAAGGTGTGCCTTCATACTAACTAACCAAAATCTGACAATCACAACAAGCTATACATAAGTGTTGAAAAGATGGATACTTCATCAATAGTATATTGTCTCGAATGTTGGGCTATAAATTTTCTATAAATACTCTTTGGATGTCAGCATTAGGAAAACTATAAGAGATTTTTGAATAAAGTAATTGATATCATCCTATAAAGTCAGTTACCTTTTACTTAGGTCCTTGTTTACAATGAACTAAGTCAGTTAGTGTCACTTGAGGACCAATGTTTGCTTGAAAATATTGGAGAAATGCACTAACAAGTTGGGTGAATGAATCTATGGAGTTATTCGACAATGAGAAAAACCATTCCAAGGCCATACCTTTTAATGATGTAGGAAATAATTTAGGTAGGATCTTATCTTAAAAAATTAAGTCACTATAAAATGCAATAAAAGATGATACATAGTTTTTTTTTTTTTTTAGACTGCAGGAATCGGGTAGCACGACCCCTATAAACTACAGTGCGCCTGGTAAAATTTTTAACGTGACCGGCAGCGCTGGCGCGACATGCCCTCCGGTACCACGGGGAAGGGGGAGACTAGACCTCGTGACCAACCTCCTGTAATAGGAAAGATTTAGCCAACCGAGCTAGGGCCCCAACCTCGATGATACATAGTTGTTAGGTATCCTTTATCATTGTATTTCTCAAATCAGGGTATTTCAATGTTTTGAGGATAAAAATTGACAAAGGATTATGTGTAAGATATTGTGGAAGTTTAACATTTTGATTCTGATTCAATGTTGAGATTTGTTTTTGAAGTGATGTCATGTTTTGTGAAAGTTGGTTTATCATTGGATCATTAGGTGACATGTTTTGGGAGTTTGTTGAATATGGTGAACTAGAGTGAGTGACCAATGGGTTACTATGTGGCATTTTTACGAAAGGTGATGACCGTGGTGGTGTTATGGGTGATGTGACAAAACTATAAGGATTCACACTAGGAAACCCTAAACTTGGATTTAGGCGATTGGTATATTTTATGGTTGATGCTATGGTCAGAGGTGTGGATGTGGGAATCGAAGGCATGGTTATGGGAGAGGAAACTTTTTTTCCTCAATTTTGAGCATTTATGAATGCTTGGGTGCAACTAGCTGCCATAGGGATGTTGCCATTTAAAATGTGAGCTAGACTACTAACACTTCTATTCCTTGAGAATTATTTATCAACTTCGTAAGGTTGTCCATAATAGGCACCATTTCTCCTGCTAAGGATTCAATACTTAAGTAATCTTGAAGACATTCCAAATATTTTTCAATTGTTTTAGTTTCTCCTCAAGAACATGGGCGATAGTGGTCTCTAAGTCCACATAGATGTTGGATTGTGAGATGGTCATGGGTAATGTGTGGTGAGGGATAAAATCCAAAATGGATTGGATTGAAGCCATACCTTGTGTGAAAGAGTTAGGGGACTCAGGATCCACAACAAATGTGGTTATAGCATGAGATGCCATAAGTTTGAAACTACCTCTCACATTGGTATTAGTAGTAGGGCACTAGGTCGTGAAGATCATATGAATTTCAAAACACTTAGGTAAGCCTACTATGCACAAGAAAAGTACAAGATAGTCACAACACATAAATTATAAAATCATGAAGCAAAACCCCACAAAAGGAACATAAATAGACTTGTGATCCAAATTTGGATGAAATTTTGTAGGTCTAGGGAATAGTGTGCCCTAGATTGGCAAGGCATTTTTACAGAATTCAAAATTTGGATTTGCTCTATGGTGCTTAAGTATCCTATTTTATGACTATGCAGGTTTGTCAGTAAATAATTTCTAGAATTTAACATAATTATGATTTTGCAATATGAAATAAAATTATGCAAGTAAATTTCAAAATTCTCAACCAATGAATGCAATTGGAAATGTAATTTTTAGACTATAAAATGCATAATTTGACTGATCCTAACTTGATGAATCTGGAAATTGGATTATTTTATATTTTTGCAACAATAACAATGCACTTTTTCCACTTTTTCACTATATGCATATGCCTAAATGAATGCTTTGAACTCTTTTAGATGTGATTTCAGATTTGATATGACCTAATGCAAGTTTACCAATGCAAGCATGAACTAAATCTACTTTGTAATGACTGAAATTAACCCTAGATGTCTTTTAGATGCAAAATGAAATATAATTTTTTACCCTTTTAATGATTTTTATGATGAATATGCAAACCTAAATGATGAATTCAAATGACTTAAGATCACACTCAAATTCTAAAATGATATATTTCATATTTTAGAAGGTTAAAAAATGTTTGAAACATTCAGGTTCACCAAAATGTTTAATTGGGAAAAGGGATCTAAGGTATAGACCATACTCTTCCTAATTTTTGGTTTGAAGGATTGGAAATGATCTCAAATCCACTTGACTACAAAACCTAATAAGAAGATTCAAAATGGTGGATCAATCTTCTAATCCTTGTGGAAAAACTATGTGATTGATATGTTGATATGGTGTGTTTTATTGACCAATTTTTAGGATGCAATGATCTAACTATATATAAAATATGAAAATGCAACAATTTATGATGATTTCTAATAAACTGGATGTAGAAAGTCAAAAATGAGTTCCAGAAATGCAAAGGGAAGACACAAATGCACCCAATGTAAAAATATGAGGCTAAAAGGGTGGTTTGAGATGTGATGCGCCCTAGACTAGGATCCTCCTTTTTAAATTCTGATTTCATAGGCATGAGGTCACCATTTTGCAACTTCTGTCTTTTGCAAGTTGCTATCAAAACTTTGTTTGTTGATGAGAAAATATTTATTCCATGACTTGATAACCTGTAGGGTTTGAGTGCATGAATAAACAAATAGCCTTAAATATTTCTTTAAGTAATTTTAGATCTATAACCTTCACACATGAGAAGAGGAGAAGGGTTGTGCCATATAGGGGCTTGCCTAAGTTAAATCTCGTGTTGGTATTCCTACCTCCACAATGGAAAATTATGATAAAAGAGAGCTTATCCTTGGTTGGATATAGGCTAATAATAAACAAGTAATGAATTGAAAACTTACTGCAACTCACCACTCAAATCTAATCTCCTTGATGGATTGAAGTCACACTCATCACCTTTAAGGATCAATTGTTGCTTGACTTGAATTGATTTAATCACCTACAAGTGTTAGTGCTCACAAACAAAATGCATGCAAACATGAAAAAAAATTACATAACACATGACATGATGCTTGAGTGATGAAATATTGGAATAATCTTGATAATTTTGCTCTTGATTGCTCTTAAATGCTTTTTAGGACACTTGATTTTCTCAATTGAATTCTTAATTGTGCCTCTTTTTCTCATTACGATTTCAAATGACAAAATGACTTGTATTTAATGTAATTCTTCTAATTTCTTGAAAATCAAATATTGATAGCCTACATTTGAAATTGGAAATTAAAATAATAAATTATTGACACTGACATATTCAAATTTGGTGCTAAAAAAGTTGGTTTAGGGCGCAACACACTCGAGACTAGATTCTTGCTTTTTAAGGATCAAAAGTGTTGGGGGGAAATATTAAATGCATAGTTTGATTTCCCATGTTTGATTTTCCAAGAATATTTATAAAATGGGTAAATAATGCATAATTAGGTCCAAGCACATGGGGGGAGCAAAAACCTAGTGTGAAATTGTCAAGGGTGACAATTTTCAACACTATATTATTATGAAATTCCAGGGTCAAAGTATATATATTAATCTCTTATGAAATATAAAATTCTAGGGTTAGATTATTCATTTTATACTATCAACCCTTCAACTCCTAATTATGTGGCTACATCGAGTCTACAAATATATAATTTATAACAAAATAGTAAATATATATGTATTTTTTATATGTCAATGGTAATATTAAAATTCACATTTGATGATGAACACGTGGATTTTGGACCTTCAACATCAAGACCCATTAGTGGTAGTTGTCATATGTCAAGTTTCGCTGAGGTAAGTTTTACCATTTTTAATTATTATATATAAATAATGTTATGTATAATTTGGTCAAATAATGTTCTATTTTTAGTTGATGAAATTAGTTTAAGCCTCTCCTAATATTCATGATACAATGAAGGTGAGCATTATTGTAGCAATTTTGTCTTCAATGCCTTTGATAGAGGTATAAGCCAGTGACATAAATTTTATTTTTTATTTCTTGTTTTATCTTGCATAATTTAGTGTAAATTTAAATGATATTCATCTTTAGTCTAATTTTTTATTCATTCTTGTCATAGGGGGTCACAACTCTAATTCATTCACTTTCCTCTCAAATGAATGAAGACAAGCAATGGATGATTGAGGCAAATTATCAACACATGGTAAGTGACTATTCATTTATGTCACTGCATATTTCATGTTTTCTATATTAATGTGTATATTATTTAATTGTATTAATAGGTGGAGCTCTAAAATGTTATGATAAGAGGTCTTCCCAATGGATTAGAAAGCAAGAGCTATCGATTGCTTCTCAATCTTCCCAATAGATGAAGATCCATCAACTATTCCATGACACTCCATAGGACTACCTATGTTATGAATTTTTTTTATATGCCTATATGGATTTCTTGCACATACATTTTATTTTATGGATTTATAACATTGTATGCCTATATGGCTTTGTTGTACATACATTTTTATTTTATCAAATGTATAAGGTTATAAGCCTATATAGTTTTTTGTTCATACATTTTTATTTTATTGATGCGTAACATTGTATGCCTATATGGCTTTTCTTAAACATTCATTGTATTCGTGACGTTATATGCACTATATGAAATTTTCATAGCATTGTGCATAAACAAATTTATATTATATATATGATGATAAATTATGATTGTAGATGTCATATTTATTATTTGTATATTACATTATCAGATTTCTATGTGGTTTAATGTGTAAAATGAGTGCAAGGGAAATATATATAATCCAATACAAGTTCGTTGAAATAACTTAATATTAAATTTCCTCATACATATAGTGATTAGATAACTTGTGGATGACTTGGGTAAACTAGTTACTCTTAGAGCTCTTGAAAGGTTATCTTGATGAAATGTAGTCAGGAAGGATTGAAAAACCTAAAAAAAATCTCTCCACTAGAATTCATTGATCCAACCAAATAATTTGATGATGTTAATTGGTCCTAATAAGGTATATTTATCACCTCAATAAGAGAAAATACATGGTGAGTAAATTTGGGCATGATATTATACCCTGCATCACAATAAGCTACAATTGAATGGTCATAAACTAGGATATACAAGCTCTCTAGGGAGTCCTCTAAATACTAGAAGGGTACATGAGAAACAATTGTCAACACTAACCCAATTACAAGCATGAGTCAAGAGTAAGAAAAATGCTCATACCAATGCTTCACCCTACGTCCTAAATTATTAGGGGCCTTAGGGATTTTCCAAACATGATGTAGCTAGATTGGGGTACAAATTTTGTTCTCCTCCCTTTATATACCCTATCGATAACATGTGGTTGAGGTCATTCCTTTGGGTGATGAAATCCCCAAGTAGGCCTCCTAAAAGGAAAGACTTTGCTAGGTGTTTTTGATCACCTAAGATCACATTAGGTGTGAGGGGAGAGCATACACATAAAACTAGCAAAATCCTAGGATTTAATCTAAAACAAAGATGAGGGAAAGTGTAGTTTTTGATCCCAAGATCACATCAAGCACAAGGGGAGAGAATACACCAAACACTAACTCTCCTCCCTTTATATACCCTATCGATAACATGTGGTTGAGGTCGTTCCTTGGGGTGATGAAATCCCCAAGTAGGCCTCCTAGAAGGAAAGAATTTGCTAGGTGTTTTTGATCACCTAAGATCACATTAGGTGCGAGGGGAGAGCATACACATAAAAATAGCAAAATCCTAGGATTTAATCTAAAACAAAGATGAGGGAAAGTGTAGTTTTTGATCCCAAGATCACATCAAGCACAAGGGGAGAGAATACACCAAACATTAACTCTCCAAACACAACAAACAAAGTTAATTCCCACTACTTTAACTTAGTGCAACTAAATGTAGTTAGTGGTGAAAACAAACTAATTTGAAAAATGTTCTTACACCAAAACGTTAATAATTTATACTTTTTCAGGTCTTGGACAAGTGTGGGACAACTGCACAATTGATTAGTAACCAAAAAATGTTAGGAAAAATAATAAAAAAATGACAAAAACTAGCAAAGAAGTAGAGGTGTCAAAACACAGAGCAAAGGCATTGAACCAATAAAAGTGTTGATCTATGAAACAAAAGTGCTAAAATAAGAAATATAACTAAAAAAGAAAAGGAACTAAAACCAAAAATGCATTGAAGTAGCCTACATAGGCATTGATTTAGAACACCTAGAAGAAAACAATAAAAAAACTACAAAAAATAGTAAAACAAAACACCCAAAAAGTTTTAAAAGCATCAAAAAGATAGTGAATCAAACAAACAATTTGTTAGTAAACACCAAATATTGAGAAAACATGTATAAAAACATTGAAAAATGTCAACAAAAAACACAATCAAACAAAGGTACTTAAGTAGTCTATAGAGGTATTGAACCAGTGTAGGCACTAAATAAGGATGCAAAGGCATTGATCCTGCAAATGAAGGCATTGAAACATAGTCAGAAGAACTATTCTGCTATCTACAACATAAAAACTTGCACAAAAACTCAAATCTTGGTTAGTTTCATGGTTGTGGGTCCCATCAGGCATGCCAAAATGAAGATGATGAAATGGATAAGAGACAAAAGCACAAAATATAAATACAAATAACACAAATTACCTTGTCTTTTACCTTTCTCACCTCATGGATTGAGCTGAAGTAGATGCATCAATGTCTACTTGATGTGCTCCTTGATGATGTAGCTATGTGTTTGCTCTCCAATGAAACAAAACCTAGGTATGGAAGAAGTTTTGATAGTGAATTCAACAACATAAGTTTGACAAACATGAGATGATCCAAATGGGATGGGAAGTCTCTAATCTATAGATTTTTTGAAGGATGAATGAAGGGTTGAGATCTTCTTATGAGATGGATGATTGGGATTGAAGGATAGAGTGGAGGCTTAGCCTTGTGACAAGTGTCAAAATATGGAGGCATGTGAATATTCCATGTGGCATGGGGAAGAGAGCAAAATGTTCTTACACATGTGTGAGCACACATTTGGAAGAACGAGAAGATGACAAGTGGAAATGAAAATGGCAAAGTGTAAGAGATGTAGGCTTGGGAGTGTGACAAGTAGGAAGAAATAGAAAGTTTAGGGCAGCTTCATGGAAAAGAGGATCTCACACATGTGTGAGCATCCAATGGAAAAGGAGGTCAAAGGATGACTTGGAGAGGGAAAGTGACATGTGCATGCAAGCCTTTAAGAGGGCTTGTAGGACACATGTCACATATCTACAAGTTTGGGGAAGTGGGAGGAATTTAAAAATTGGAAGAAATGTTAATGAGGATTAAGAAGTGGATCAAGTTAATTAATCAAGGATTAATTGACTCAATTGGGATTAGAAGACTTAGGGAAATAAAGACTAAGGTAAAATTTATTAATTAACCTTTTGAAGAATGGAGCATTAATTAAACATAATTTAATTAAATGTGACAGTGGAGGGGAATTAATAAAAAATATAATTTAATTATTTATGAAGAATGAAGATAATAAATAATTAAATATTTAATTTAATTACTTACAAATTGAGACTATAATTAATTAAATTTTAATTTAATTAATTATGGAACAAAGAGTCAATTTAGGGTGTCTATAGTTAGTTTCTTCTATGTAGAGGTATGTTAGGAGCCCATCAAAATTCAGTTATTCATTAAGGAGGAGTGTTAGAGAATACATTTCATAATAAAATTATACTTGTGTATGTGTCATCAAATACAATAGAGAGTCCCAATCATTGTCCTTTGTCTCTCAATTACTTGCCAAACAACTCCAGTTAGTTATATATCAGTTATATTTCATTTTCTATAGTTTCAATGTGCTATCAAACTCTTTACCAATTTGTTAGGAAGACTATTGAGTTTTCTAGATCTATAAATATGTAAATGTGTTAATCAATAAATGATACAGTGTGAGTTTGTTGTTTTGTTCACTATTTTTCAAAACTCTGTTTGGACCCCCTTTCAATTTGACTTCCATTATTATCTTAAAGGCTCCTATGTAGCTTCAATTATATGATTTACCTTTGGTTTTTTGGGATCATGGTCTCGTTCAATGGTTGGTCAAGCAGGTTGACATTTTCATTAAAATTGATAAAAAATAGGGGCTCCTTTGAATCAACATGTGAAGATGCACAACTTACTTTGATTAATCTTTCAAAGCCCATTTTTCACTCCATTAAAATTATATCTTGATTCATCTTTCATAGCTCATGGACATAATTCCTCAATTTTGAAGGATTGTCCCATCAACGATTTTTCTATCATCAACTAGGCCATATGGTAGAAAATTTCTCTTTAAAATCTCATATTGGATAGAGGTCTTTCATCCCAAGTTTGGGAACAAAAGTCAATTTCTCTAGGATTTTGTGTGGAGGATGTTACTTAGAATGGTTTTAGAGAAGCTTAGAGGAGTTAAAGGATGGATAATTCCAGTTAGTCTCTATAAAAATTCTCACTATTTTATAAACTAACAATAAGAAGACAATCAAATTGTGACTCCACTAAATATAGGGAGAAAACAATAAGAAGACAAATCCAAATTGTGACCCCACTATTTATATAGGGGAGAAAATAACATGAGAAGACAAAGCCAAATTGTGACCCCACTAAATATAGGGAAGAAAACATATGTTAAAAGATGGAGAATGGATGTTAAAAATAAAGTGGATAACCAAACTCAATGGATTAAGGAGGCCCTTCTCTTTCATAAGAGAAGAAGGAAGGCCTCTATTTGTTGTTAGCTTCTTTTATTAATTTTTTTTGTTAAGGTTAATTTGCTAGAATAGTTGAGTGTGAGTGTAACTATTAGTTTTTAAGATTTTTTTGATTTGTTGGAGAAATATACATCTTTAGTTCTTCATGGATAAAGCTTTTAATAGATTCTTTCAATTTAACTATCAAACAAAAGTATTTGAACAATATAAGGAATCCAACATTGGAGCTAAGTGTAGTTGATAGATGGAAAGCAAAAAAATGCATGTCAATCACTTTTTTTCATGACACATGACATGAGATTGAATGGGGTGAATCTTTGAAATTAAAAAAAATTCATATGTTCAATATGAAAAATATGAAACCCTTGATGTCTATTAGTTTTGCAATTTTTTATCAATAATATACACGACATAATTGTAAACATATCTAAACAACCATATTATAAAAGAGGCAAAGTTGTTGTTAGTAGAACAAGACCTTCCAAAATTTATCAAATAAATATTCATCTCATTGGGATTTCCTTAAACAATAAGGGAGAGGACTTAACAACCGTGCACCCTAACTTCACACTCATCAAGCTCTTAAATGGTAAGTCAAATTTCTACAAAAAATTAAAGATGACTTCATAGGCGAGTGAAGAGTTCAAAGTTATTGTGTGAAGGTTTGGGCATCAACAATGTAGTCACATTAACTACGTCTATTTGAAAACACTACAAAAAGTTAGACTAAAACATGTGCATTAAGACATATATTGTTGAACACCTTATGGATCACCATATGATTAATTGTTTCTTAATATGATTTGTAAAAATAAATATTTTTTATTAACATTCTGTTTTCACAGTCCATGATAATAGTGCTGAGATTTCTAGATTTTAATTGTGTGTTCATTTTTACATCAACGTTTCAAATCATACTCTATGATCCATCATGAGGATGAAAAGCAATTAGAGAGAAGAATGATGGATCATGGAATATGATCCAAAACATTGATGTAAAAATAAACATACAATTACCATCCATAAATCTTAACACTAGATATTTTTTATCTATTTTTAAATACAAACATAATAATACTTAACTCTACAAATAATAAATAAAAATTAAAAATGACTATTATGCACCACCACGACCATTAAAAGCACTTCTATTAAATCCTTTCCTTTAATTAAAACTCTAAAACACTCACAATCTAAAAATTTCCATCTAATATGATGCTAATCTACCCAAGCCTTCATTAGATAGTTGGTAGGCTTCTACTTATATGTGAGCCCTTTAATATTGATCAATACATCATAAATGCCAATCTACCCAAGCCTTCATTAGATAGTTGGTAGACTTCTACTTATATCTGAGCCCTTTAATATTGATCAATACATCATAAATGCCAAGTCAGCACTGATCTTTGGCTACCAAAAAGGAAATTAAACCCAAGAGTTTCACTAACATGTGGCTATCTAACATTCAACCAAAGCCTAGCCATAACAAACAAGGTAGAAAATGTACTGATCAATCTTGTCACCTCACACCAAATAAAATGATTCGATTTCTTCACTTTGAAGACAAAAAGATGTCACAGGCTCCCCCAAAAACATGAATCCCTGGATGTCCATCATTAGTCACTGTCTGCAGATAGTAGGATACCATGGCAATCGATTTTCAATAAGTGAAAGCTACCGAAATCAACCAATTGTCTCTTCTAATTATTTCCATCAACCTGGTTTGTAATGTACAATCAAAATTTTGGTCAAGATTCATAATAAAAAGGTCGATATTGAAAAAAGCTCAATAAACTATTAACGTTGGTCTTCTGGATCCCTTAGATTGTTTGATCTCGTAAACGTCATTAATTTGTAATGTACAATCAAATTTTTGATCTTGATTCATAATAAAAAGATTGATAGTCAAAAAAAACCTTGACAAATTATTAACATTGATCTTCTAAATCCCTTAGATTGTTTGATCTCGTAAACGCCATTAAAATTCTTTCATTTTTCATTCAATTCTGATTAGCTCTTATGACCGCTATCACGTCAATCAAAGAGGACATCAATTTTTTTCACCACTCATTCTGTTTTAAATCTTGATCAGAATTTAATAAATTCTGTGTGTCAAGCCTGCCTTGATAACCAGACCACGTTCCATGTTTTATACTTATCCCTGGCGCACCATGTTCTAAGCAAGGCACGGAAACCCACAGTTTTCTACAATAATCTGCGCATATCTACAGCAAGAAAACGCCAAGCAGTTAAATTCTAATTTCCTTCTGTCCACTGTCAGAGCACAATAAGACATTTTTCTGCTGCACGTTGCCTGACAGCAGCGGCAGTTTCTTTATGTTTGTTTTCAAATGCCGTGTAAAGGAATGCAAGGTAAAAACATACATCAATAATCTTAAATGACTCGAGAAGGAAAAAAATGGAATTACAGTTGCAGAAACGATGAATTGTCATGTCTGCTGAAAGATATTTTCTTCGCTGCTTAACATTACTATGAAATTGTTTTTCAATATATAAAATCCAATTCCAAAGGCGGTTCAGAAAATAGTACTGCTTGATTTCTCCTTTTCGCTTGTTTAGGCGTGGGGTACTTTTTCTGAGCTAGGAGGAAGGGCAACACTAAGCATAGGCATTTCGTGGGATTGAGCAGAATCTTTTTTAAGGGTGTCGTGAAGCCCAACACTGGCGCAGGTTCAGCATACAAAAGATGGAAGATTCGACCCACATTTTCAGTTATCGAACAAGGCTGTTTTCGTACTGTGTATAAGGGAGTCCTTTCCAACCCACATTTTCTATTAAAAAAAAAAAGTTTTTGAACAAGGCTGTTTTGGCATTATGTAAAAGGAGTGCTTTCCAATTCACATTTTCTATCAAAAAAGTTGTCTATCAAGGTTGTTTTGGCATTATGTATAAGGAAGTCCTTTCAATCTATAAAGGTTGTGGAACAAGATTGTTTTGACATTATGAATAAAGGAGTCTTTTCTAACTCATATTTTCTATCAAAAAAGTTATCGAACAAGGCTGTTTTGGCACTATGTATAAGGGAGTCCTTTTCAACCCACATTTTCTATCAAAAAGGTTATCGAACAGGGTTGTTTTGGAACTATGTATAAGAGAGTCCTTTCCAACCTTAGTTTGTTGTTGTCGAGAGAATACAAAACTGCTTTGAAGAGGAAGATATTTTTGACAAAAATGATCGGGTTTAAATAGTACACTTTAAGTTTTGATTGTTTAGGTGGTCTATGTGGGTCACCTTGACCCATCCTTTTTTTCAAATCCTTTTTTATTTTTAACATGTTTGCTTTTGTTCCCATAAAATTCTTGTTTCCATTTTATGTAAAGTGTTTGATCACATAAAATGTAACCCTGTTTGGTGGATACTAATAACATGTTTGGTTGATGCCTGTCTCATAGCCATAGTAGTTAATTGCCACCTAGTTTGCATTTGCCAATATACTCCCAACCTATGCCAAAATGAGAGATTTCAAATGGAGTATGGATACACAAGGCATGTTAATTGTTTGATTGGATGCCCTAGTAGACATGTATGCAAAATGTTGAAGCATAGACAAGGCATATGGACGGTTTGATTGGATGCCCTAGTAGACATGTATACAAAATGTTGAAGGATAGACAAGGCATGTGAATCGTTTGATCAGATGCGTTAAATAAATGTGGTCTCATGGAAGGTCACTATGACTGTAGGATATGCAGAAAACATGTTTGTTGAAAAGGCTTTAGAAAATTTCAAGCAAATATAATTGACAAATGTGAAGCTATACTCCACAACCTTTGCTAGCATCCTCCTTGCCTATGCCAAAATGGGAGGTTTCAAACAAGGTATGGAAATCCACCAAAGCTTAATAGAAGGGGTATTTTCATCATATATAATAGTTGGAAACACATTTGGTAGATATGTATATGCAAAACGTGGAAGCATAGGCAAGACACATGAACTTTGTGACAAAATGCCTCAAAGAGATGTCATCTCATGGAATGCAATGATTACAGGATATGCACAAAATGGATTTTGCAAGGATGCTCTCAAAATATTTGATTTAATGAAGCACTCTGGAATACATCCTAACATTGTAAGCTTTTCGTGTGTTCCATGTGTGCGCAACCATGCACATTTAGTGGATGAGGGCTATACATATTTCAACCACATGATTAATCCTTATTGCATTACACCTATGATCATGTTATTCTTGCATGGTTGACTTTCTTCCCCATGTTGGCTATCTTGAGGGTAGCCTAAAATTTATCATTAATATGCTAGTTAAACATATGACAGTTGTGTGAACATATTTTCTCAATGCTTGAATATAGGCTTGTGAGTATTTACAATGATGCTGCTTTTTAACTTGGGTCCTAAAAATGTTACAACTTATGTTCTTCTCTTAAACATCCATGTAAAAGTGGGCAGGTGACATGAAATCAAATGGTAAGGAGATTGATGAGAGAAAGAAGAATGAAAAAGGTCCTTGGATGTGATTGGATTGTATGCCATAAAATGGTACATGTTTTTTGTGTAGGAGAAATATCACATCCACAAACACAAGATATTTATGCAAAGTTGGAGAAATTGGTTTGGGATATGAAAGCAATAGGGTATTTTCCAGATTCAAGATAGTTACCTTTTGATGTGGAAGTGGAGTAAAAAGAATGATTTCTCTACCACCATAGTGAAATTTTGGCTTTGGTGTTTGGTTTGTTAAAAACACCTTGAGAACTACTATTAGTGTTGTTAAGAACCTTCAAGTATGTTTTGATTGTTATAGTGCAACAAAATTTATCTCCAAGATTGTTGTAAGAGAAATTATTATGAGAGATGCATATTGCTTCCATAATTTTAAAGAGGATGGGAGGTTTGGAATGGGGTATGGACATCCATCACATGATAAAGGATAGAATAATTTTGTCAAATGTTGTGGTTGTAATTTCCCAAGTAAATATGTATGCAAAATATGGAAGCATAGAGAAGGCATGCGAACTATTTTACAAAATGCCCCAAAGAGATGTCATCTCATGGAATACCATGATGGAAAGATATCTAAAATGTCAAAGCATAGACAAGACACATGAACTGTCTAACATAATGTCTCAAATAAATGTGTTCTCATGGAATGCCATGATTGCAGGATATGTACAAAATGAATTTATTGAAAATGCAATTGAAAGGTGTAAATGTAGACTCCACAACCTTTGCTAGCATCCTCCTTTCCTGTGCCAAAATTGAAGGTTTGGAATAGGGTATGGACATCTATTAAAGGATTAAGGATACACGATTTTTTTAGATGTTGTAATAGGAAATATACATATACATTTTTTTAACCTTGTACTTTGGTTATTATTAAATGTGGAGAGATGCTATTAAAATGGATTTTCATATAAATAGATAATCATCATGTCCTATTCTCCACATGAAATATTTTGATATCAAAATTAGAGGTCTACTTTCAATACATGTATGTACACATGCATTCAAATTTACGTTCAACACTTTTACTTTGAAAATGGTGTATGCTTGCTCATACATAACAAGGGGTTGCACATAGCGAACCATGTTATCTTGGAAGCTTAGACATATGCATTTAAAATTTGTTAATGACACATGGATATACAAGAATTTCAATTTAGATAAACAAGTGCAAAGATCACATTTGTCTAAGGTTGAAGCATTTGTCACATATAGAATTAATTTTTTTTTCCATACCCATCAACACTATTACAAAAACATTTGTAAATCCTTCTAAAATTAAATTTAGTCATGGATACATTGTGTAAATAGTTCGTAATCATTTGCAAAAAAATATTTCATAAACATTTGTTGTCATAAATAAATAATTTCTTAACACTTCCATAGAAGACTTCCCCTCCCATCACCACTTGTCCTCTTCTCCAAAACTATCATAGTCTCAATCATTGTTGTATGACAATGATGCCAGTAACAACTCTCCATTATCACTATCATAGAGAACGACCCACACTTTGATTATCTCATTAGACTTTATGGCACATAAGCTCAATATCCCATAGTGTGCATATAATAACCTTAATGATGATGTGACATGGTGCACCTTGAATTTGATGGAGTACTTGATCTTATAAGCAATGACCAACCATTCCTCAAGTGGGACTATGTTATTATTAATTTGTGCTTGTCCCTAAATGAATCCCATGAATTGCATACTAAGCTCACTACTAAGAGTATGCTTGTTGATGATCACTGTTGGCCTAATGGTGACCTTCCAAATGCATTAAAAAAGGTAAAGGTCCTAGAGCTCATGGTATAGAGAAATTGACTAATCACCAAATCTTTAATCAATATTTATAGATTATAAAATTTAACATCCAAGCTCATTGTCACCTTAGATTCATACAAGAAGTTAAAGTACTTGTCATAGTTATTATACTATCATTGATAGATCCTTGTACCATTTATATTTATTCTATTCACCATATTGTCCCTCAACCAATAAGGGACACTCAATTCCTCTATAGGAGGAGGAAATTCTAAGGAAGATTTCAATGATAGTTGGACAACCAACTAGACACCCATGCATTACATTATGCGACATCTTGCTCACTTGCATCAAAATAGTTATTTAACTTTCACATTTTTATTATACAAAAATATATATGTTGCCACACATTTTAGAAAACCTCATATATGTTACTGAATGTTAAGTACATGTATGTTGTCAAAAAAATTAGAATTGACTTATAGATGTTTGGATTAGAGTTTCTCAAACTTTGCAAGTCTTAGCATTTAATTTGGTGATTAATTATTTGTTTTATGCTAATATTTTATACCTTGTATGTTTTATCACTTTATGGTACCTACTGGTTGAGGTTGCATCCTACATGGAGGTAGGCATCTCACTTAGTGGACTTTATCATTTAGCTAATTTGGTGGCATTTTTCATGTTGTAAAAGTCATGCTAGATTGGATGATAGATTGACTTATGACTGATTATGATGGATGGAAGAGTCAGGATAACAACTTATGAGTTAACTATTACAATTGGACCCTAATGTGATGGTGGTGCATATGAATGCAAGGTGTTTGCATGCATGTAGGTGCATTGCATGTTGAAGGGGTCCTATACATGAGGAGATAGGAATTGGAAATGGAATATGTCAATCAGGTGGGTCTTGCTTATGATATTGTACTTTATGTAAGGATGTTGCATACATGCAAGTGTTGTGTATGTCAAGGAGACTCAAGAGAGGCATGCAAACATTGGATCTGTGCCATGTGGAAATTCTAGGTGTCGATCTTCTCTCATAGAGTTGTATTTATTTGGTACTTGGTTATTTTATAAGTAGTACAAGTTTGAAGATTTCATGGGTACCATTATGCTGCCAAAATCACTCCAAAAATATTGTTGCAATCGAAGATTCCTAAATGATCTTAGATATGTGATTGTATTGTAACCTCTTTTAGATTACTGATAATACAAAGAGTTATGCTTTTGGAGTGTGGGGTTTTTCTATTGAGAAGGTTTTCCCCACATAATTTTCTTGTTATGGTTATTGTTGTTTTACATATTTTGTTTAAGCAAATGAATGCACATCTCACACTATAACTAATAAGTGTTTAAAAGAATTTTTCACTATATCCCCTGCTTAGATTGGTGTAGGAATTTGCTTCCGCTTACTTGACTTCCTTTCAGTTGGTATTAGAGCTTGGCCAATTTTGATCCCATTGTTGGGTTGAGGGATTTTTGTACTAATTTTTGTTTGAGTGGGAGCTTTTGCATTAACATTTTTTGTGATCTTGCTATAGGAGAAAGATGGCAATCACATCCAAAAGGATTGAGATGGAAAAATTTAATAGTGGAAATTTTGAGCTATGGAAGCTCAAAATGGAAGATATGCTCATAGATAGAGATCTATGGGCTGCAATATCTGATGTTAAACCTACCATCATGACTCAAGAAAATTGGGGGCTGTTGAATCATAAAGCCAATGGTTTGATAAGAATTTTTTTGTTGAATTTCCATGAAGAGAAGACTAGATTGAGCTTTTGGAAGAAGCTTGGAGATATTTATCAGGATGAATCCTTGTAAGCACGTTATTCTTGAGAAAGTTGTATTATCTAAGGATGAAAGGATGATATGTGGCCGATCACTTGAATGCCTTTAACATGCTTGTTGTTCATTTGTGTTATATTGGTGTGAAGATGGAGGATGAGGATCAAAATCCATATATGCAAGAGAATAGACAACATACCCATGAAAGAGTGACACAAGATATACCCTGGGAAAACCCTCAAGAGAGAAAAAATCAGCTTCCAAAAGCATCTATGACTCATGTATTATTTAGCAATAAACATTACAATACATCTTTAGAGCCTCCATGAACACCTCTGAAACATCAAACCTCCTCAATGCATCCTCCATGAAAATGAAATTCAAAATGTTGGAACACTCGGTTGAAAATATTGAAGAAGAAATTTAAAATGTTGAACATGAAAATGAAATTCAAAATGTTGAGTATGAAAATGAAATTCAAAATGTTGAACACTCAGTTGAAAATATTAATGTTGAACATGAAATAGTTGAAAATGAAAAATGAATGTCAATGTAGATATCCTAATTATGCAAGAAGAGAGGATATTTGTGAAGACGAAAAAATGAATTCCTAAATCCATCTATTTATAATGAATCTAATGAAAATGCTCAACATTCAAGAACCCTTAAATGGTTACTTGAAATAGATGAGAACATAATAGATAAATTTTGATGGAAAAAGGTCATCACGAATGGTTCAGTCATCTAGAGCTATGCATAGCTCTCAGAAATAGATATCCATTTCAGAGAGCACTTTAATTTTTTAAAATATGACATATATTAATAAATATGTATTATATCATATATATATTAATATATTGCAATATATATATATATATATATTAATATATTAGTATAATAATGATATTAATAATATATCTATCTAATAGTCCACATTAGCAGTTGTTACATGTTAGTCATTTTGATCTAACTTTTTTGTTGATTAATGTATATGCTCCAAATTCAATAGTAGGTAAGCAAAAGCTTTGGAAGGAACTTGGGCTAATTTTTGAACAATCAAGAGCAAAAAAAAATATACTTGGTGGAGAATTTAATGTAATTTTGTCTCCTCATGAAAAGATAGGAGGGATCTTGCCTCCTCAAAATATAGTGGAAGACTTTACTAATTTTGTACATAACAATGCACTTGTTGATGTGCAACCTGAGAAAGGAATGTTTACATCGAAAAATAAGAGGTGAGACTTTTTGCAAATAGTTGTTAGGTTAGACAGATTTCTAATCACCTCAAATTGGGTAGTAGATAAGTATGTGCAATTTTCTGAGATTTTTCCATGGATAGGATTAGATCATTTTCCTACTTGCTTAAGTATTGCTATCACTAATTCTTCACAAAAGTGGAGAGCTTCTTCAAGTTTGAATCAATGTGGTTTAGACATAGTGAGTTCCTACCCCTTTTGAAAACATGGTGGATGGAAGCACCATATGAGAAAGGTTCCATCATGTATAGATTATGCATGAAAATGTAATTTGTGAAAAGAAAAATAAAGTTGTGGAATATTCATGTGTTTAAAAATATTTTTCAGCAAAAAGATCTGATCTCTAAACAATTGGCAGATGTAAATGAGCAAATTATAAGTCAGGGGTTGACTTTGCAAACTTTTGAACTTCAAAAAAGTCTTTAATAAGAATGGGAAGAATTAGTTTTGCGTGAGGAGCTCTATTGGCAGTAGAAATCTCAGGAATTGTGGCTTAGAGAAGGTGATAAGAATACCAATTTTTTTCATTTCTCAGCTTAGGTTAAGAAAGCTAAGAATGCAGTGTTTCAAATTCAAGAGAGTACATCAGGAAAGTGGTTAAATAATTAAATGGACATACATAATGAAGGGATTAAATTCTTCTCTAATTTATTATCAACTCCCATACAACAATCAGATCATATTGAAACTATAAGAGATGAAATGTTGCAAACTATTCCTACACTTGTCACTGACCAAGATAATGTACAACTCAACAAGCCCTTTACTCTTGATGAAGTGAAAGTTGTTGTTTTCTCACTCAAGCTTGACAAGGCTCCAGGACTAGATGGTTTTACAACAATGTTTTTCCAAAAATGTTGGAATTTTATAGGAAAATATCTTCTTAAGGTTTTGGAAGAGTCTCAAAAATCTCAAGTTCCATGCTTAAGTAGTTTAATGTAACACATATTGCATTAATTCCAAAGGTAAAGGATCCAAAGTCTTTTTCAGAATTTTGACCTATATCTCTTTGCAACATAATTTACAAGATATTTACTAAAGCAATCTATCTTCGATTGTTACCCATCATTCCTAAGCTAATGTCAGAAGAGAAAGGTGGTTTTGTTCCTCGCAGAGAGATAGTGGAGGGTGCTTTAGTGGCACATGAGATATTGCACTCAATTTCTTTGCACAAAATATCTTCGTTTATTATAAATATTGACATGATGAAAGCTTATGATAAAGTGGATTGGGTCTTTCTGATTCAAGTTTTAAAGAAATTTGGTTTTAATAATAAATGGTGCATATGGATCTTATCTTGCTTGAATGGTGCAAAATTTTTAGTTTTAATTAATGGCACAACATCAGGATTTTTTAGTTCAACACAAGGTGTGAGGCAAGGTGATCCTTTATTGCCTTTTTTGTTCATAATATTAGTAGAAGCTCTTAGCAGAACAGTAAAAAAATCACACTTGCAAGGCTTGTGGAAGGGTATCTCAATACCCTCCACTAATGTATCCGTGACGCATTGTCTGTTTGTAGATGACACATTATTATTTGGCTCAGCTCAATTCTAGGAGGCCAAGTATATTAAGACTATTCTAGATAAATATTCACTTGCATTAGTCCAAAAAATAAATGCGGAAAAATCCAAGATTTATACTTTTAATATCAAAATGGGATTACAAAAGAAAATTGTTAATCATCTTGGATTTCAAATAGTAGAATTGCCTTGTAAGTACCTTGGGATACTGTTCTTTACTGGTGGAAACAAATCCTGTTATTGGGATAAAGTCATCTAAAGTATTCAGAGCAAGATTGTAGCATGGAAGGGCAGGTGGTTGTCATTATCTGGGTGTATATTATTGATAAAATTAGTCCTTTCTGCCATCCCAAATTATTATATGGCAATACTAAAAGCACCAAAGTCTATGATTTTGTTCATTGAAAAATTAACCAGGGATTTTTTATGGAAGGTTAACATGGACAACAAAAAGAGGATCTCAATTATTTCTTTGGAAAATCTTTCTGAAGATAAATTAAAAGGTGGTGTTGGGATTCATAAATTGTCAGAAAGAAATCAGGCATTAGGTGGTAAATTAGTGTGGTATATGTATGCTAAGCCTCACACGAAATGGTGTAGGCTTATGCAAGCAAAATACCTAGATAACACAGATCCAAAGAGAGTATTCACAGTAGAAAATCCACCACAAGGCTCTACAATGTGGAATTTCTTGGTTCAATGTAGAAAGGTAATCAACTCATACCTTACTTGGGAAGTACATGATGGTATGCAAGTAAAGTTTTGGGCAGACTCTTGGGGAGGACATGTACCTTTGAACACAATACACAATCTATAAAATATTCAACTTCTTATAAGGGATTGGGGGAATAATATGAATGATTATTTTGAGAGCATAGATGAGTGCACTAGGGAAGTAAAATGGAAAGATGTTTCAAACATTGATTGTTTAGATGATCAGAAATAGGGATTCAAGAACATTCTAAGTGAAAGGGTGGTTTTTGTGTCAAGCGGGGAAGATAAGTTGATTTGGGCTCCATCAAGATCTGGTCTCTACACAGTTAAAATGGGATACAAGGCAATAATGAGTCAAAAAGAAAATGTCAAACCTCAAAGAGCCCTGTCTTTTTGTTGGGATTCATCAATTTTACCAAAAGCAGGATGTTTTTCATGGCTAGTGGTTAAAAGGAGAATACTGACCAGTGACAGACTTGCGAAACTTGGGATTGCAGCTCAATTTTCATGTGTCTTCTGTGATAACGTGTTGGAAGAGGTGAATCACTTTTTTATACTTTGTCCTTTTGCATCTTATTGTTGGTCTTTTATTAAAAATAAACTAAGTTGGTTTGCTCCACTACCAAACAATTTATGGGACCTTTTTTCAAGTTGGCCAGTCAACATTGTTTGCATGCATTTGGAGATTGATTACATTTGTTGTATTGTGGTCCATTTGGTGGGAATGTAACAAAATAATTTTTAGAAAGGAAAAACTGAAGGTTGAGCAAGTATTGTAGAAATTAGAAACTTCAATATCAGAGATTACAAATTCATATGTTTAGAAAACCAAAAACATTGGATCTCTAATCACAAATTGGGACTCAAACATAATGCAGAAGTGGAGTAAAATTGTTCTACCATTTAAGGGAAGTTTACACCAGAACCCAAGTCAGAAAGCAGTTAGAAGGAAAATATATTGGGTTCCACCTACAGTAGGTTTCTTCAAGCTAAATTTTGATGGTGCATCACGTGGGAACCCAGACATCTCAGGGGTGGGGATTGTAATAAGAGACCATAAAGGTTCAATAATGTCTACCAAATCAGTAAAACTTCTGAGAGGAACAAATAACATTGCGAAAGCAAAAGATTTGCTCCATGGATTGCAATTAGCATATGATCTAAAAGTTAAAGAGCTAGAAATTGAAGGTGACTCATTAATCATTGTGAATGCTTGTAAAGAAAGGAAAATTTACTATTGGAAAATCAGATATGTTCTTTAGCAAGCATGGAAGTTGTTGCCTAAGTTCGACAATGTGCAAATTGAACATATCTATAGGGAAGGCAATCAACTTGCAGATAAATTTGCAAACATTAGATGTGAGCAAAACTAGAGTGAACAAGTATATGGAAATAGTATGGAAAATATTCCTCAAGACTTGATTGAAATCATTAAAAGGGAAAGTGCTGGTTTGTAAAGAATGCAATGAAGTTAAGTAAAAGTTGTTTGTGTTTTCAGAATTTGAATTGGAGGATTACATCAACACAATTTATAATTTTGTCATGGTGGATAATTTAAATCATGTCCTGATGCAGAGGTACGAGGAGTACAAAATGTTTAATAACATATTCTTCCTTTTCCACATGGATATTTTGTTTCACACATGTAAATTTAGAAACACTGGAATCTGATCACACAAGCAAATCTGTGTATTTACACTCTGCTATATACACTGAAACCAACATGTATGAAGTAAATAGGTGGCATCACCAATGGTCAGATTGTAATTTAGGGATCATACCGTAATTCTTTTTTTAACATGGTTTTTTATTTTGTAGGAAGATGTGCTCAAAACTCTAATGTTTCCTAGATATCTTATTGTTTTGGCCATACTAAATGTGAAATTCATGTAAAATCATCCTTCTTTCATTTTATATGGGCAATACAAGTTTACTTGAGTGACTAAGCTATTGTCAAAGGACAAATCTTTTCCAAATTTGACACAAGGCCAAAGTTAAACATCTGTAATTTCTAGTGTGCAATGAGATAATTCCAATGACATCACCTCGACAACATTCATCACACATTTCATTGGCTGTAAAGTTTTATTATTTCTCTAACAATTGGCGGCATATTTTGTAGGAAACTGCAACATGTCTGTGTAAGGAATTTATATTGCTTACCTCCAAAATATTTTCAAGCGTGTAACAACACTCAAGGACAGACGGATTTCAATGCTCAAGCATGTACAACTCTCAAGGACAGGCGAATTTCAAAGCAGAATTCCAATTTTTTGAAAACTCTAGTAATTCCACAGCTATATGAGGAGCCAACTTCAAACCATATTCATGCTAGAAATTCACTGTTCACAAAATGCATCAAACAACCCTTCAGGAAAATGAATAATTCAAGGTTCCTCTCTCAATGTTAGGATGACAAGCTGGCGCACTCCTCCAGCCATGAGATTCATACAATTCAATAACTTCAAAACAAGTAACAAGGTAAAGTGCACATTCTCTTTTTCTTTCATTAGTCTCTTAGTATTCCAAACAGAATACCTGCATGAGCTTCATGGTTGCTTGTTGATTGAGTATCTATACCTATTGAAAACTCTATGAGTTCATGCCTCTACTCTGTATGACGTAAGCCATATTCTAGCATTTTCCTTCAGTCGAATGCCATATTGTAGTTTGGGAAACTGTGTTGTCATCTCTGCAGCCTAGGTCAATTGTGAACTGTCGAAAGCCATATAGCCAAGTACCAGTAGTACACTAATTGGAGGGCTCTTTTCTTACTATATTTGAATCATGAGTTCTTTCTTCTGGGGATATGGGTGTGTCTCCATTGGAATTTTTACCAAGAAACCATAGAGCACTTTTTCAAGTGCAGCTGTGGGAAATGCCCTTCTCCAAAGGGTTAGACAGGGAGCAATTATCATATGTTTTTAAAATAGATTGTGTCTGTCCTCAAATGTGTGAAGGATATAATTAGTGAAGACATATTGCAACCATCAACACAGAGAATTATTTTTCCCTATAATTTGGTATCAATATTTGTCTCAAATGTCTTGGATTTGCACCTGAACTATTAGGATATGCAGAAGATAGCAAATGCAATCATTAATGAGTTTTTCTTGCAAGAAAATGCTCTACTCACAGGTGTTCAGAAGTATGACTTTTGGCAAGTGGAGAAGCATATATTGGGGGTGTATTCCCTAGACACTACTTACATCATAAAGTGAGCTTCAGGAACATCTATACAAGTTTCAAAAGGGCGCTTGAATATAATTCCTCAAATCTCTTATATAGGGAGCTGAACAAATACCACTTGAACTGGGCAGTGACATGGTAAGGAACTTCGAAACCAAATAGCATGCAATTTATTTCCTTCTTACACACCATTGTCATCAGGCAGCTTTACTCAATCATCCAATTCAGCCACAACAAAGAGAGATTGAATCTAAAGAATCAAATGTAACACCAGCGTCAAATGCAGATCCAGGGCCATCAATTGCACAACCACTCATCCTAAATCGTTAGCCAATTCTCCTAGACATCAACATTATAGTACACTCTACATCATCTCCTCCAGCGAATTAGATCATGAACAAAGATGGGAAAGAAGCCAGTTTCTCAGCTTAGAAGGCTTGAAGGATAATGTTAAAATGTATAGGTCTTTGTAAAAGTCAACTGATTTTGCTATAATGAAAAGTTGACATTTTCATATTACCCTATGCTTAGTAAA
Organism: Sequoia sempervirens; assembly: GCA_007258455.2. Classification (NCBI taxonomy): domain Eukaryota; kingdom Viridiplantae; phylum Streptophyta; class Pinopsida; order Cupressales; family Cupressaceae; genus Sequoia; species Sequoia sempervirens. The sequence continues at coordinate 715,684,970 of VDFB02193867.1, forward strand.
ATTTTGAATTTTGTCACCAAAAAGAAGGATATGTCAACTAAGGGTCCGACGTCTCTTCAAAATGTATCAGTTGACATTTTGTATCTACCTATAAAGATACTACATAGCTATATTGTAACCTTTACTATTAAATACTATAAATAGTCGACCTATTAAGCCTTTTATCAAATATATATATATTAGACTGCAAGAATCGGTCTAGTATCTGTCCCCCTATAAACTGCAGTGCACTTGGTAAAAAAAATTCACGTGATCGATGGCACTGGCATGACACGCCCTTCGATACCATGGGGATGGTGGGGAGACTAGACCTCGTGACCTCTTGCCTACAACATGATGCTTTAGCCCATTGAGCTAGGCTCACCGCCCCGATATTAATAATATATTAATATATATTCATAATATTATTATATTAATATATCAATGATATTTTTTTTAATTTATAGCAATAAAAAATGAATATCCATTTTTGAGAGCTTTATTAAGCTCTCCAGAATGGATATTTGTTTTGGAGAGCAGTTTAATATTTTAATATATGACATGATAGTTAATATTAATATATTAATAAAATATTAATATATATTAATGATATATTAATATTAATAATATAATATATATAGTATTATATAATATATAGTATTATATAATATATAATATTATATAATATGTATAATAATATATTATTATTTAACATATAATAATATATTATATTATTATATTAAATACATGTACTTGGTATCAAAAAATTGCTAGTTTCTAATAACGGATATCCATTTTTTTAAAAATGGATATTCATTAATAACAGATATCTGTTTTGCTTTGGTATTTACCTTAGCAAAATGTAATTTTTACCAACCCAACCAAAAAGTCAAATGTGATTTTTGCGCTTTTCACTTCCTCATATCGCATTTTTTGTTGCATCACCACTATGTAATCCCCCATGATCCTGCACAGACTCAACATTACATTGAGTTATTCTCTGGAGAAGTTAGGAGTTAGATGCTAGAAGTCAGAAGTTAGTAGTAGATCACTTAGTTGCAAGTTCAGATTCAATAGTTAGCAGTTACAGTATTGAGCAGTAAGTACCCACAACATAAGCAACAAATTTATGTTAATTCCCTTGTTTTACAATTTTATGCTTTATTTTCTTTTCTATATTTTAGCATTTTTAGTACATGTGTGATCATCTATGTTTTATCGATATAGAGCATACTAGGATCCTTGAATGCACATATAGTGCCAACACTATCAAAAGATTACGAGCCTTGGTTGATAATTAAATGCAACCTTTTGTGAAGGTTTGGTGAATTGTTCAATTAGGAAGTTCCCATCCTCTGAATTGTGTGTCTACTTGCAAACACCAAGTTAATCAGACATTAGAAAGGCCTTACACTTGTGTTTGAGTTATTTTAAGCAAGATTTATGAAGTATCATTTATCCTTGATCTCTGACATCTTTTCCTTGTACATATTTTTGGAGTTAGTGATGTGAAGATTCTTCTACTTGAGTGTATTTTGATATAAGTTAAGTGGTATCCCCAACTATTTTACACTATGTTGCCTTTTTAAGGTTTATATTTTTGGCATACCTTAATTTTTTTCTTTTAGGCATGAGTTAGGAATTATTCTTAATACTTGATGTTTGATGTTTTACCTTATACATCTTTGTGGAGTTGATAATGTCGGCATGTCCTTATTTTTTTACTCTTGGGCATTGATTATAGAGTACTATGAACCTTTGATCCCTGATGCTTTATAATGTTTTACCTTCTTAGGTTCATGAGTGGATCTTGTTTTAATATACTTTCCTTTGGTAAATTGGGATAATTATGCTTAATACAATATGTAAGGTTATGCTATCAAGTATTGAAATTTTGGGATTCTTGATACTTTAAGTATAGGTCATGCCAAAATCTCAAACCCTGACTTCCTAACTATTTTTCACAAAGAACTTACACTTCGGAGGTGATAGATATTTTTATCTGACCTCGATTTCATTCTTAAGACCTATCTATTCATTGCATTATTTCAAGTTATTTTTATTGCATAAATTGTACATATAATTTATGAATTTGATAATTAATTTTCTCATATCTATAAAGAATATAGAAATTGATTAAGTGACTTCATGTGTACTTGGTAGTACACATGCAATGAGAAAAAAGCACAAAGAAAGATGAATATGAGTATAAGAGATATCATCTTGCTTTAAAGATGTTGTTCCCTTGGGATGAAATTGGGGACATGTAAATGTCTAGGAGTTACTACAATGTGTGCATGCATATGGAGATAAATCCTTTGAGGCCCATTGCATGGAAATATTTGAGCTAGTTCAGGTTGTTATATTTATAGTTTTCATCCAATCTCCTAAGTTAGTTTTGGCCTATGCTCATAGGTATGACCAAAAGACAAGAAAGTTGTTTGGTCTTATAGGTCAAACTATGCTTGAAATCAATTTAGAAGTGATTGAAAAAGTTTTTAGGCTACCTACCTATGCCCAATATTACAAGATAACATGAAGGAGGCATTGAATTTTTGTGAAGGCAAGACCATATTAACTACCAACTTCATCAATGATAGCTTGTTTTTATAGATAAGAAAATCGGCTACAAAGATGGAAAAAGTCCTACACAAGAATGAATTCAAGGAGGATGTGAAGGATGTAATCACTCTTGTGAGTAAAGTATTTGGCCTCCTAATGCTAGGTATTTCTATTATTGGATATGTTTCTTCATCCTCTCCATTGTAGACTCAAAGAAGATTGACTAGGCTAGCCTCATCAGTGATACACTACATGAGTAGTTGACAAATGTATTGTAATCCACTATATTCCATGACTTATTATTTGGTATACTTATTAGCCTTCCAAGATATAATTTTCTAGGATTGAGATAAGTAGGCACACTATAGATATGAGAAACTAAGGCTTATGATCGTTATCCCTAACTACAATTTAAGGAAAGATGGAGGCACTACAATAGATTTAATGATTCCTTCATGTATTTTATCACCATGTTCCTAGAAAATGATTATGCAAAGAGGTTATCTTTAGTCTAGGCAACACAAAAGATAACTAGAATAGGGATTTGTTTCATCTAGTTTAATAACTTATCATACATCGAGGTTGGTGGCTTTCATAAAGCACCATAAAAATTACCATGGTACCCCAATGATAAGATTATATTTTTCATCAAGGTGGGGGAGTATTATTGCTCAAACATATAACATATCGAGTCAGCTGAGTAGAGAATAAGAAAACATGACAGTGGATTTATTAAGGGGTAAATTTGGTCCTATTGGAGAGATTGGGCCATTGATTCTTGTTCCTTATTTATTCATGTTCCAACATTAGAAAACTAGTTGTGGGTAGATTTCCTAGATGAACATGAAGTTAGAGTAAGGGATTACTATCACCTAAAAGCACCTCTAATAAAATTTTACAATATTATTTATTTATATCCCCAAGAGAATGTATGAGAATGGAAGGTTCCTAGGCCCTTGCTATAATAGTAATAAGATCTTCAACCAACTCATGGCTAGAATCAACTAGTCAATTCTAGAATATGCCTTAATTGAGGCTAGAACATGCCTTAATTGAGGCTAGAACAAGGGTGGGTGTCAGAAAAACAAAGATATGGTTAAGGCAGTAATACCCAATGGATGATCCAAATACACAATAGAAGAAGCCTTCCAAAGCCCCCGCTATGACAACTAAACAAGAGGATTCTTCTACTATAGAAAAAGGGAAGGCCAAGACAAAGAGAGAATAGAATCCCATCTTACAAATGATTCTTGAGAAGGAGAAGGGGTTGAAGAAATAGAAACTACAAAGAAGGACAATAAAATATATAGCTCAAAAGGAAAAAAATAATTACTAACATCTTTTCCATTCCGAATCCATGATTTTTTACCTCCTTCTCCTCCTCCACAAAATCTATTTTCTCCTCTCCCCCCCCCCCACAACAAGCTAATATATAAAAAAATTAGCAAGGGGAGGTGAATCAAAAGATGTTCCATAGTAGGAAGTGCTAAAAAAGGAAGGAATTTAATTTGAAACACTACAACATCTTTTGAGGAGGGGTCCCAAGCTCACACTCCCAACTCATATGTTGCCTCTTTCAACTCCTTCCTCTCTAGGATCCACCTCAATAAGGGCCACTTCTTTTCCTCCAATCCCACCTCACTCTACTCCTACAACCCCAAGGCCTCCCAAGATCATAGAGGAGAAAAATTATTAGTGAGCAATTTAGGGTTGCTAGTTTGGTTGAGCTCAACTATTGAGAAGAGGCATATAACGTAAAGCTAATTACTGAATAATTTTGAAAGGTGGTAGAATTTTTCAAGGCTCAACCAAATCCAAAGAGAGAATGAATATTGTCTACCACTTTAGTGGATGCTTAAGGGGTGAGAAATACACATGCAATGAATCTAGTGGTAGAGAAAGAGGATGCCAATATGTAGCTAGGAGACTACCAATTACAAATAGTTAGCCTAAGCCATCATGCACAAGAGGGAGAGAAATAATCTCTCCAAACAATAATATTTACCTTCCTAGATCACACGAGAAAATATGAGAAGACCAAAGAAAATATCAAGGCCTAGGTCAAGGTGAATTATTTTCCTATATTGAATACCTTGTGGGTCATGTAGACACAAATACACACACCCCTACCCTCATGATTGTATTGGACAAGGAAAAGTAGAGGAGAGATATTGGAGTAGTATTGAGTGCCACTTTAGCTTGGAGGAATTCCTTGGAGTAAAAAAGGAAGTAGATTGATATGTGAGGCCATCCAATCTTGTCACAAGGTGAATGATGAAGTCAATGCAATGATTGAGTTTGAAGAAATACTTGATGAAGAACTCATTGCACTAGAGGACAATCTACAAATTTTGTACAAAATGACTAGGGCACCATTTGTTGACTTGTAGAGTAAAGACATAATTCCATATGGTAATGCATAATTACACTTGGAATGAATTAAGGCCACCAAGTGGAATTTTTTGTTGTTGTAAGAATGTAAGAAGAAATTTCCTGTTAGGAAGGAGATTGCTAATGCAATATTGATAGAGATCGATAATTTCATTGAGGCCATCCCTTGTACTTATTAAATTTATCCCAATAAGGTCCTCCTTGTAATAATCAAGGAATTTACAAACTTGTTAAAGAAGCATTTGACAAAGGAAGTAATTAATAAAATAATGAGGATAAAAGGAAATATCAATGTCTTCCCTGTGTGGTTGTTGGAAATGAAGGAGTTGGTGGAGTATATTAGGAAGGTCCTTTCTTTGAAAAAGGTTCATGTCTGATAATCTAGTGCTCCCAACCTCAATTCCATCCTGGAGGTATTAAAAAGTTTCAAGGCTCAATTCCTAGAGTATTAATGGTAATGGAGAGACCAAATATGGCAATAGGGCAATGATGAGTTGGGTGTTCATCTCCTTCTCCTTCTCCTTCTATATCATTCTTTATTCTTTAAAATGGTGTAATAAACCACTCCAAATTTGGGAGTTTGTTTTGATTGTAATTGTTAATTATACTCCATAATAATAAAAGCATGCAATTTAATTATGGGGCCTAGGGATCAATATAAGACCCAAGCCAACTAGCTCTAGAAGATTTAATTTTGGGTGCCCAAGTTAGGTATATATATCTAAGTGTCAAAGGCATTGTAACAAATTGGGAATTTTTAGAAAGAGCTAAAGAGAAAAATATTTTCAGTGTAGTCATCTTGCTAAAATTTGTAATATACATGTCATTTTCCAATTAATAAAGACCATGCCTACTTCTTGTGATCGTTCTCTACTTTGGTGGTGATATATTTTGTATTTTTCTATTTTTGAATTTGGGTTGGTGAAGCTTTATGAAAGTGCTTAAATTTTATATTAGTAATGGTTAGATTGTGAAGTAATGTGTAAAATATGTGTGCAATACAATCATTTTATTTCTCTATTTTCAATTTTTGTAAAATTACTTAGAATCTTGCATCTATGATGCTAATGATAAGGTGTAATACTAATCAAAACATTGTAGGTTAATTGAATTCTATTATATTTTTCACTGTTAAGGACTAAAAACCAAGTACAAAGTTGATTGTTTATTTATTTATTTTTATTTATCTAAATCCTAAACCTTCTTTTATCCCTTTTTTCTAACTATTAGAGTGGGATTAAATTAGGGACAATTTTATTTAAGATCTTGAAAGAATTATCATCTCTAAAGAAAATTAAAAAAAATTGGTGCATGAATTGTCAAGTTTTGATCTTTTATCAACATAGATCACTTGAAGAAACGAGTCGCATTATCCACTTAGCTTCTCCAACACTTGTCAAGACTTTGGAGATGATTGATTTCCAAAATTATTTGTCATTTAAAGAAAAGTGGACTAATCCTCATTTCACTTACATTGCATGTGTCAGCTCAACATCAACACTGCCACTTATTTTCACATAACACTTTCTCGAATACCTTGAAGGACTGATAAGTAAGAGGTATTTTCCACAGCGTGTCAAATTATGATATTGCTATCAAGATTCAACCATGTAGTTTTACAAGTCAAACTCATTGACCAATATTTCATGAGTAGTGGTTCACAAGAACCCATCTCTTATTGAATGATCCACTAATTTCAACTAATAACTTTCTCTAATACCTTAAAGGACTATTTCAACTAATAATTTTCTATTTACATCTTCATATTTATGACACTTATTAAATATCAAATGACACTACATACACCTAAAAAAAAACCCTTACAAAAAACATACCAATTATGGTCAAATTAGCTCCATTTTATAAAATTTATATATTCTTGTACACCCAACTTAAATTTTATAAACATTTGTGAGTCAAAAATACATTGTCCATAGACCAGTCCAAATAAATAACAACACACGTAATAAATTTTTATTCAGAAACTATATACTTTCAATACATTTAAAAAAAACCATTCAATATAAAATCTACAACTTGAAATCTTTTTTTTTTGGTTTTTTTAATGTATGGTGTGGAATATTACCACGTTACTGACATGCAACAGGAGGAGAGTTGAAACAGAGATCAAAAGCAGTTTAAGTTCATGGTCAACGTAATTGAAATAAATTTGTTCTTGTCCTTTTTCATATATAATACAGCTATAACAGTATTATTTTTAAATCATGGAACAATTGAAAAAAGACGGAAGAGGTCAATTTGATTCCCAAATGATTTCTTTGTCTATATCTCTGACAGAATCTGAAAAACATGGCTGCCGTGAAGACAAGTCACTGTGCAATGTTTTGTGCACATGGATTGAGTTGGCTCCATGCTGTTCTTCTCTACATTATTAAGCAAGTGGCTTTATATACAGATTTTGCTTCACTGGTCATTTTCAGAACAGACCCAATCCGTTATTACAGAGAAAATTATGTTAAGAACAGTGTATACAGCTCAAGAATCTAATTTGCTACTGAATTGTCTTTGACTATTTTTAAAAGTTGTATTATTACTTGTTTGATTATTAAACACTAGTTATATTATATAGTTTTGATTTATTTATTTTTTAAATTGTGAGTGAACATAAACAGCTGGTGTTGTGACCTCAACATTTCTGACTGTTCAGGGATAGTGAAATTTTATTCTCTTTTAATGGCCAGCCAAGCAAGGAAACTTTTAGATATTGTTGTATATAAAGAGGTAGATAAATAAATATTTATTATATTAAATGAAATGTTATAGTAATCAATTGGATAGAAAATTCTGTTTACTCAAATATATTTACAGTTAGACAAAGCCAAATTAAGTTTGAATTTATACTATTTTTATAGAAGATGTCTTCATTTCAACTCCCATTAAATTTTAAGATTTTATATTATTTAAAAAACAAAAAATTAAATTTGGTTTTATGTTGCACTTGGTAAACTTTTTAACGTGACTGGCGGCGTTGGTGCGACATGCCCTCCGGTAGAAAGATATAGCCAACCGAGCTAGGGCCCCACCCTTGATTTTATGTTAAAGTTAGATGAGTTTTGTAATTTAATTTCGGAATATGAGTTTAAGTTGAATATGGAATTAAATAGTGAAACAAAATTATCTTTTATATGTATAATACTAATATTTTCTTTTAGACTGTAGTAAGGATTTATTGGTCATATAGATTATTCTTAAATATCAAATTGTTGAATAAGAAAAGTACTTTTTGAATAAAAATAAGATAATCATTCATCATTTTTATAAGTGGATGAGTATAAAATTATCATTGACTATTTGATCTGTAATATATAAGTAATTTTTTTTTACAAAAATACTATTTAATAAAAATGTTGGACTCTTTGATTTTTTGGTAAGCATGGCATCTTTGTGTCCTTGGACCTACTTTTCACCTAAATATAGCCCCAATTATGAAAGTTTCAATGTGGATTTACTTGTAGAATCTTCTATTGGCAATGTGTGATTTTCGCTTGATTTAAAATATGGTTGAAAATGTTGATGATTTTATCAAAATTGAAAAGGAATAGACTGATTCTTAGAGTAGATTTGTAAGGGTTTGTGTAATGATGGATGTTTGAAAGCCAATTTTCCATTTCTTCAAAATTTTATCTAGTTTTCCATTTCTTCAAAATTTCATCTTTTAGGGGTGTATGGGCTCAATATTTAAATTATGAAGGGATCTCAATTAGATGTTTTCATTACAACAATATGGGTCACAAGGTTGCAAAGTACACTTCTAAGTACTAATTCCCATATTCAATCTCTATTAGGTTTGACGCTTCCACCATGTCACCATTTGACAACAACAATAAAGCTAGCAATGAGTCACATTGTTTCCACTTGCACTTCACCTGTTAATTTATCCTTAAAATCTATAAGAGTGAATACCCTATTGCAAAGATAACTATTTTCTTCAAGCTCATCCGAACCCAATACACTCTTTACATCATTCATCATTTGAAGGTTGGTATAGTTGAAGATTTTCTTCAACACATGGTTAGATACAATCACTTGATGAAGGAAATCTTGATGAGAGCCTATCCATTTCCTAGTCATGATAACAAACCTTAAACTAAATGCTCCACCCACCAAAAAAATAAAAAAAAAGCTCCAACAAAATCTAAAATCCAAAACCATAACACAAACAAATGTAATGCAATAACCTATTCGATCATCAACTTCCTACAAATAAAAAATGACACACAAGTTAAAAATAAATATAAAGAAAACAAACTAATAAAAATAACAATGAACCCCACACATGAAACCAACCCATATTGAGACATTCACCAATCAAAGCCCAAATCACATGCCAAAAAATGATTAACCACCACTATAGAAAATAATGAAAAGGGTTCATTTACTATGGATTGCCAACTTAGCAAATGTCATCCCTACCTTCCCATACACCAACAAATAAAAGAAGAAATAAATGCTGCTAAACTCTATTGCCCCAAAATACCCCATCAAAATTTAATTTCCAATCTTGAATAAAAAGTTTTTTTTTCATTGTCTTTATATTATTAATATATACTTTCTCCATAAAAGAACAAAAGATCAGGCTTAGAAGACAGCCATTTCATCTTGATTCCAAAAATATTTATAGATTTTTGTATGTTACAATAATTTCAGCTTTTTATTTCATAATCTAATTTAGCTAATAAACATTGTTGCTGGAATAAATGTTAGAATAATCGGGATAAGTTAAATGAAGGGAAGCACTAAATGATTCCGAAGAAATGCTTGCATACTCAAGACAAGAAGAAAACAATGACAGAAAAGAAAAAACTCAACTGGATTGTCAGATGAACTTCTCCATACTCAAGATAACGTGAAAAAGATGAAAGAAAGAATGCAGCATGAAAAACACGAATGGAAAAGCTCAAGTGGATTGTCAGAGGAAAAAAGGTGCAACCTGCAAACTCAAGACAAGGAGAAAAAGATGAAAATAGTACTGTTCATGCCAATTATAGGAAAAATAACTTAACTGGATTGTCAGAGAAAAATACAGCCTGTCTCTTTTATCTTGGAGTTGCTTCTTAGTCTTTTTATTCTATGAATCTATTCTTATCCATACTTTTCCTCTTAGAAATATTCAGTCTACTTGGTAATGATATTCTTCTCTTGTATTATAGAAAAATGGGTCTTCTGCTTTTAGCAGATAATAATACTGATTGCATGTAATCCTTGAAAGCTCTATGTAATATCCATTTCACAAAGTTGTCATCTATGGTTCAGATCCAGAGCCAGCCCATATGTTGTACTGGTTACAAATACAATTTAAAATCTCTTTCTTTGGCATGCATTACTACCTCCAAACATAATTTAAAAGGTAAGACCTTTAGATACAAAAAGTACTTCACTTTAAAGAATTCTAAGGTAAAGATAGTGATCTGAACTTTCACCATCCTCTGAGACTGACAAGATCTATGGAACCTATAAAGTAACCAGATCATTGATGTTTATGTTTCAATGCATCATTTTTACATTTGAGCACACCGAAAATGAGATTAGCAACTTTGATTAGCAGAGAGGCAAATCTGATGGAGGAGGGGGCAATGTTTGCAGTACATTCTTGCCATTCTTCACAATGAAGGCGGTGGACAATCCCCAGGTGGTGTGAACTTCCAAGTGGCAATGCATGAACCATACACCTGAAGAATACCACACCCATGATGGTACATAGATTAGGCAAGAAAAATGATCTAAATTGCAGAATGCAGATGCTACACTACAAGGATAAAATTCAAATGTTGGAAAATTAATTCTAATATGGAAAAACCCTTTTCAATTTAATCTAATCTCTTAAAAAAAAGACAATGACTTACCAGGGTTGTCTGCTGTAAATCTGATAGCTGCCCATCCTCCTACAGGAACACCTATGGTGTTTATGTATGGAGGATCTACTAGATTGAAGACTGCTTTATCTGCATTGTAGTTGCCAAATCCATAACCTACTAAGTAAAAGCTGAAACCATGTAGGTGAATTGGATGGTTCTCTGTTCCAGCAGTTCCTGTATTCTGTAGAATCAATTGCACATTTGATCCATACTCAAGAACAACCACCTTAGTTCCGAAAGTAGATTGTGTATCCACTCCCAGATTGTTTGGCGCACCGTTTACAAAGTCAAGTTTTTGAAATGGCTTGATAGGGAAATCAGTGGTGTAGTATCCACTGATGTTGTTGTAATAAGCTTGCAATATAGAAATACTGGGTCTTACAAATGTTATGTTATTGATGGAAGCTGCAAAAACTCCTCCGCCGGGTGCCTTGCAGTTTTCAGGCTTAGATTTGCATTTTAAAACATTAAGCCCAACTGTGAAGAAGAGATGTCTATTTATAATCACAGGTACATTGATGGGATTTTGTTCATCTGCCAAGCTTTTGAGCCCATTCATGAAAGACAGGGTCTTCTGGTTGTCATTAAAGATTGGGAGGTTAGCTGCTATAAATGATTTTTGTTGAGGATGGAAACCTCTGTAACTAAAGTAAGCAACTGCATTTACTTTCTGAAAAGGAATGTTTTTTGCAGACATGTAAGGGCCCATTGTCATGGAGTATCTGTCCACTGGCTGGTCTGCAGTTACCAAAACATTGAAGGTCTGGCCTGGAGTGATCACCAAATAATCTGTCAAGAGAGGTTTGGTATATTCTCCATCAGCTTCTACCACTGTCATCTTATGACTTGCTATTGCAAAGAAGTGCTCCATGTTCAAAGCTGCATTGATGATCCTCAGAAGATAGGTCTTACGAGGGATCACGTCTATTGAGTATATATCTGTTTATGAGGCCAAAAAGAGTAGTAAATTGCATCAAAGATCAGATAGTTAAAAATGGTTCAGTCATAAATGTGTTTCTGATAGAGATTTAGTACCATCACTAGAACAGTTGTAAAGAGGTCCTGGATGTCCATTTATAATATAAGCATCTGCCTGTGGAGGGCCTCCACCTGATTTTAAGATTTGCTTTTCTATGCCTTGAGCATCCTGGATCCAATACTCACCTGCAAGAGTCAAACGTCATATCAGAATCTGTCAAAACATCTATGTTGATTCATTTTAATGACCATTTTCTTAAACACAGCAGTATTAATGGTTAGTAGCATTGTACCCAGAACAAGAACGTGTTCCTCATATGGGAACTGAAATGGATAAGGGACTCCTGTCTTTGGATAAATAACAATGGGGCCATGCACAGTTGCCCTTAGCCATGAGACATGCGCATGCCAGAACATGGTTCCCTTTTGCTTCCATAGAGTGAACTCATAGGCAAAAGTCTGCCCTGCTTGGATTGGGCACTGTGTGATATATGCTGGTCCATCAAACCAGCATGTCCTCTGCTGTCTCACTCCATGCCTGTGGCACAACCACCCATCATTCCTCACCAAAGCAAAATTTCTTCAAAAATCAACACAAAGCACAGCATAGATTAAATATAATCAATCCAGTGAGCATCATACCAATGGAGTGTCACATTATAAGGACTAAGGTTGGTAACCTTCATAATAACCCTGTCTTCTTCCTGGCCATATACAATAGGCCCAGGAAACATTCCATTCACTGTGACAATTGTGGAGCTTGCACACAGCTTTGTAATGGTGTTTGTTTGTATCTGCCAATGCAACAGTTATACAAACACTCAAGAAGTTATGATTATGCCTCCTAATTCCTTCAAAAAATGCTCCCCAACTAATCTGCTAATGATAAACATGTTGGATTCTGATCAGTCACTCCTTGATATTTCAATACCAAACCTTAATGGATACATTCATGGACAACTAATTACTCAACCCAAAGCTGATTTCTGAAAAATGATATTACATAACAATGCACTGTCATAACACCAAAATGCATAAAATTTGGTTGCATTAAGTTTTGGGTGTAGATATATGGACCTTAAAATCATAGAATCTGGTCATTGCTCCCTCAGACCATGCTGCTAAGAACTGGAAGACAATGCAAACGATTAAACAGAAACAGATCAAGCCCTTCTGGCCCATGGGTTTCACCCCAAGAATTTTGTAGAGGAAAGAAAATCTAAGAAAGTTATAGGAACAAATAACAATGGCCAGAGTGCTATAACATTATCAAACAGGGGAGCTTTATAATGGCAAAATAAGTTATTCCAGAGTCCAGTAGTGAACATCAGACAAAACACTATATGGAATCTTTGGGATAGTGTAAAGAGTAAGTTTCTTCATTTGATAATTATTCGGCCATACCCTTTTAATTATGAACGATCCAAGAATACAGGAAACCATGCAGACCGTTCGATCTGCTTACGTCTCTTAACGAGAGGTAAAAAAGATTTTTTTGTTTTTTGTTTTTTTGGTAGGTAGGCGGCTACTCAATCAAACAAACAAGAACTCTCGAATTTTTTAAAGTTGGCTGTCGATTCAATTTGTCTGTGAAGGTAGTTATTAAACAGTACCTCACATTTCTCTTATGATTATAATATATTTATAATTTTGAATTGGTTTATGATTCTTCTTCAGAGTTAGTTTTCTTGATGCCCAAATTTTATTGAAAGGACAAACAAATATGTATATTCTATAGAAAATTTTAATCTATATTTACTGTTAAAGGAATAGGCATGTCCTTACATGAATATCTTAGGGGTTGATTAAATAAGTAGAGCAATTGAATAAAAATAATAATTTAAATATATGAGCGGCCAGAAATGATTTGTAGTGGATTAAAATAAATGATTTGTAGTGGATTAACTACATGAATCCTGATAGCAATATCATAATTTGACATAAATACAAATATATAGCATTTAGTTGGATTTTGATAAGTGAAAAATGTACTATAAGTTGTTTATATCTGATTTATCAGTATACAAAAGGATTGAAATTTTGAAAATAGATATTTCGTATCACTTCTGCAAAGTTACAAAGTGACATTCACAATTGTAAATCTGACTTATGCCTATGGATCTAAACTTTGTTGTGTAGATTTGATCTCTATGAGCTTTGATATCTAATTTTTAGTTTGCCTTGATGTTTGTAATATCTTTTAGCTAATTGGTGATGTTAGGAACACCATGGGGAGTTTGCTAGGTTGGGGGATTCTCCCTTGGTCAAAACCCTAAGGTACCAATTTTACAACTTTCAAAAAAGATTGTAGACAAAATACTATTAGGCAAATAACGCCCTAGATTTCAATTTAAGTAGCTAATGCAATGTTGATACTCTAATTATGCAAATGATTGTTTCTTGAATGCTCTTATCACATTTTTTTGAAAATAATTAGGGTTCATCCTCAAACATAACTTTAAAAGTGGCTAGTGAAATGCTTACTACTTCGAGTCAACAAATAATGGCTAGTGGGAAGGGTTGGGTCAATCCCAAATTTGAATTTGAAATTTAAAAGTTCTAGGTTAATTTTCACAAACCATGACATTGACTTGGGCCAATCCCTCAAATTATGAATATGAATTTGGGTGGGAAATAGACAAACCAAGGATCAAGATTAGTACCTAGGAATCATTGTAGATGGGATCAAGTAAGGTTTGGGTTATGTGTCAACTTTTAGTAGAAATTATCTCTTATACCAAAAGTTGACACAAATGGGTCAAAGTGAGTCCAAGATGAAGGGGAAAAGTGCAAGTGGTTCTAGGAGGATCTATTAACAATTATTCCTACAATAGTGTCAAGACCATTCTAATGTCTTGTAGTACTTTTGGTAACACTTTCATGGTTTGTGGTTTGTCAAAATACCTCCTAGATGCTCATGAGAATGCAAGGATTATTCATCCATCTCTAATAGATGCCACACATACTTCAATAATAGTACAAAGAATTTTTACACAAGATGAGACTTTGTGGTAGCCATATTTCTACAAAACTTTTTGTAGTTTCTAACACAACTTCAATAGGGTCAATACCTCTAAGCCAAATCATAAAGGCCAATTCACACTTCTTATCATCACACTTTGAACATTGGATAACGTAGTCATTACAAAAATCAAAGTGGTGCCCTTGAGGCTTGTACTATACTAGGTCATCCACCAACACATCACACACCCACTTGTAAATGATCTAACACTGCTGAAATATTAGGAGATGATGAATCACACAAAAATAGTTCAACTACCGCAATGATTCTTAGCGTTTGCAACATGTAATCTACATATGTTCATATTTGAAACATTAACATATAGACATACACACATGCATAGAGATAAGTAGATAGATGTATCAAAAGATATGTAATCATACATATTTATCGAGAGTATGCCATACATAGGATGAGAAAATAAATAATTATATTTATTAGTTTAGTTCTAAATATTTTTCAATCTCTACACTATTTTGTCTCAAAAAGATTCTACACACAAAGAGCTTCATCTAGATCCTCATCTAGGGAGTTATCCATCAGGTTTTAAATTATTCCCTAATCAGTCATGTTAGAGCAGTTCATCTTGCATGTCCTACTAAATGAGATTCGAGTATCTAAGCCTCAATGTCAAACCATGAGAACCATTTGTTTAATTTTTAATTCATTTCAAACATATTGGGATTGTGGGGTAGGATGTAGTTCATGCATTGATAAAAGATAAAATCTCAAAGGCTCTTCAAGAACAACACGCCTTTTATTAAGTCATTTCATAGAAGCCCTTAAATGAGTACTTTCATCAACCTTATCATCAAGTAAAGCTTTTAGTGGTAAACTCTTCCCTAGGTTTTAAGTTGTAGACACTAAAATAAAGTCTCTTTCACCACCATTATTCCATCATAATGCATCAGTACATGTGTTAACACTTGGTCGCTCATTCATTTGTTGAAGCAACAAACTATAAATGCAAAAGTCAAGAAATTCCACTAGAGAATTCAAGCAACAAGAATCAATATAAAACTATCATAAAATATGGGAATATATAATAATCTATCCTTATATATGTAGGACATCAAGATATCCTTCTAGTAGTGAAGGAATGAGCATAAAACCAAGTCTATCATAAAATATGAAGATTGTCTAAAATGTATAATGAGTGCCTTGCATATATAGGCAAGGTAGAAATAAGAAGGTGAAACATAAAAGTTGACTAACCCTCCAAGAATGTGACATATGTAGAACACATGGGACAAGTCTAAGTGCATGTATCATGTGTCTATGAGGTGAGACAACTAACTACTAAGTGAACTTAAGCTAGTGTGAATAGGACTACTAGGTATATAGGAACTAGATAAATGATAACTAGATGTATAAAAAATACTTTTCACATTAAAATCATCACCTAGAACCCCGAATGCCTAATCATTTAATTAAATAAGTCTTAATTATTTAATTAAATTAGGCCAACATTATTTATCAATTTAATAAATATTTATCTATTATTTATTCATTTATTTCATCAATTATACATTAATAAATTAATTAATTTGTATTTCCCCTTAATATGCACCTATAATTTATTTAATTAATTATTAAATTATTAAAATCCACTTCACCTAGTTCACTGTCTAGTCTAATCAAGGCATGTGCACCAAGATAGGGGACCAAAAAGTGGCCACTCCACTTTTTGGTCCCATAAAAGAGAAAATGTAAGTGTGTTATAATGAAACATGCTCACATTATAAGTTGGTAGTGACTGATCCTAAGCTCAGTCATTACCAAGCCATAACATGAGCACATTATAACACGATCATGCTATGGGATTACATTCACATGATGTGTGCATATTACAACATGCTCATATTATGTGATTGCATTGACATAATGTGAGCTCATTATAACATGCTTGTATTATTGTTTGCTTTTGTTTTCTCTTTCTCTTTCTCTTTCTCCAAAAGTATATACATGAAATAAACATTTAAGTCATATTTCATGTATAAGTGACATGTTTATACATAGGCATTTACTTTCTTACACTTTAACTGATATTTCATGTATATAGTTTTAGGATGTTTGAGAATGGTTTCAAATTTCTAGGAGTTATAATGTAAACTCTAAGTTTTGGAAGATCTTATAAATTTTTAAACTTAGACTTCAAAATTCAATAATCAACATGTCAAACTTCAGTAATCAACAAACTTTATCATTTTTCTCTCTCTATCTCATTTTTTGTATATCCCTTATGCTCTATACCTCTCTCTCACTATCTCCATTCCTTTATCTAACTCTCTCTCCTTTGAGCTCAAAAACTACTTGTCTAACTCTACATCCTTCTCTATATCCCTCTCTCTCTCTAATTCTCTCTATCTCACCTCTCCCTCTCTCACGTCTCTCTCTCCCTCTATCTTCTCTCTACTTCTCTATATCACTCATCTCCCTCTCTCTACGTACCTCTCCTTCCCTCTCTCTCTCTCTCCCTCCCTCCCTCCCTCCCTCCTTCCCAATATAATCTCTATCTCCCCTCTCCCTCTCTACCTACCTCTTACTCCTTACATACCTCTCCTTGTCTCTCTCATTATCTCTTTCTCTCTCTCTCTCTTTACTTACCTCTTCCTACCTAAAGAGAGAGAGATGGATGGAGGGATGGGGAGTGGAGATAGAGAAAAAGTAGATATGGAGAGAGGTAGATAGAGAGAGGGTGGGGTACAGAGGGAGGGATATGTAGGTAGAGAGAGGGAGATGAGAGAAACATAGAAGTAGAGGGGGAAGGAGGGAGGGAGGGAGGGAGAGGTAGGTAAGGAGAGAGAGACAAGTGAGATGGAGAGAAGTAGAGAGTGAAGAAGGGAGAGATGGAGGGAGAGAGAGAGATGGATCTAAAGAGTGGTGAGGTAGAAAGAAATAGAGACAAAGAGAGACAAAGAGAGACAAGGACAAAGACAAAGATAGAGATCGAGACAAATAAAGAGATAGAGATAGACACAGACAAAGATAGAGAGAGGAGATAGAGCGGTGAGATAAAGAGTAGAGAGGGAAGGAGAGAGTGATATGGAAACAAGAAAAATAATGAGTAGCAAACAAAGATTCAATTCTATAAATGAGACAATAATATTTGCAGTCAAAGAACAAATTCAAACAATGACATTATTCTTTGCAAATAAAACTACAAACTTGCATTTCCAATCTGCCTGCGTGAAAAGAAAATACAATATTATATAGGCATGAATATGCCTAAATTAAAGATTTGGAAATATCATCCAAATCTTCACATGAAGTGGAGATAATAACAATTCTCTATATCATGCAAAACTAAATAACCATTATCTAATTATGACTAACCTCCTAACAACTAGGAAACTAACTTTTACTTTTAAATTTTTACATGGGATAAAACTAACAAATATTAAAATAATAATTTAAATCCTATGCTATAACCTATACCCTATGAATCCTCATCATTCCTTCCAACAATAGTGGAATTGGACTCCAATGCTCTCAAAAGAGAAGGAAAATCTTGAGATAGTTGATGGTGAGAGATCCAACGGGCTTGATGTGAAAGTTGACCTTGTTTTCCAACAAGGTAGGAAGTGGTGGAACCATGTTGAGTTTGATGAGTATTTGTATCAAAAACTTGATTAGATCAAGTGGAAGCTAAATATTAGGAACAACATCTAGAGGATGGTTGATAGGAAGCTCAATCTGTAGTGTCGACTCATGGTAGTGTTTAAGAAGATCAACATTAACAACATCATGGATTCCCAACTAAGCTGGAAGATCAAGTTGAAAAGCATTTTCAGACACCTTTTCAAGAATAGTGTAAGTGGCTTGACCTTACTGTGTGCTTTCTCTTGGAAACAACGTTTTTCTAAGTATAACCAAACTATATCCCCAACTTGAAAAGTATAAGGGATACGATGATGATCCATTAGTTGTTTTTGCTTCACTTGAGTCTTCTAAAGAATTTGAACTACTTTGGATTGAAGATTTTGCAAATGTTGGATGAAGGCTTGGGCCTTATCTTGCTCTTTCTAAATATGCATAGTGACTAGAGAGGGCAAAGATAAGGGCAACTCATATGGAGCCAAAGGCTGAAAACCAAGACATACCTCAAAAGGTGAGTGACCTGTAGATGAGTGAACTGCCCGGTTGTATGCATTCTCTATGTGGGTTAGGATCAAATCCCACTTGGTAGGAGAACTGTGGTGATAAATCCTCAAACTTTGTATAAAATTTTGGTTCTTCACTTTAGTCTGACCATCTGACTAAGGATGAAAAGCAGTGGAGAAGTTAAGGGAAACTCCCAAAATCTTCCACGAGGATCATCAAAAATGGCCCACAAAACGTGAGTCACAATCAGAAACAATGATAGTTGGTAAACCAAAAGATCTCTAAACAAAGTCAAAGAAGATTTGGGCTAAGTCATGTGCATAACTTGTCTTGTGACATGGGATGAACTTAGCCATCTTGCTAAATCTATCGACATCCACAAAAACTCAATTATGGAGATGAAAGTCAATGGAAAACCATTAACCAAATTCATAGAAATACTCTCTTAGGGATGAGAAGGAATAGGCAAAGGAATGCTCAAGACCATATTTTTGTTGGGTGGTTTGGAGGGGAAACAAACTGCACATCTTTTAAGGAAATGTAGAACATCCTGTTGCATATGAGGCCAATAGAAGAATCATTGCAAATGATGAAGTGTTTTTTGCTTTCTGAAATGACCACCATAGAGAGAAATAGAGAGGGAGGGAGGGGCCTGTAGGGAGTGAGGGAGGGTGGTAGGTAGAGAGAGAGGGAGAGGGGAAATAGCAAGAAGTAGAGATATAAAGAGGTGAAAGGAAATATGCATCCACCCAAGATAATTTCTACATAACTAAAATAGAGATTTAAAATTAAAATATCAATTCATTTTATTTAGGAAAAGAGGAATCGAAAATCACCACATTGACTTATTTTATTTTAAAGATAGAAATTCCAATTTAACATATTTTAATTTTATATAGGACTTTAATATATAATGAATGTTAGTTGTTTCACTTAGAAGTTAGCGAGTTTAAACAAAAGTTACAAGTTATCTTACATCACTATGAGTAGTTGTGAGGTTATCATTTTGTCTATTAAATGTTAATGTTTAATATTCTAAAAAAACAAAACTTGGGAGAAACAAAGTATATGGTTGGTTAAATTAATTCCATTGAACCTAGCCAATCGTTCCCTTTTAAAAAATCGTAGAGACATGAAAATTATTATTTAAATCAAAGTTTAATTGGGTCAAAAATTGCATTTACCTTCATATTTTATCTCCTCATATTGGATCATACGTGTGATCCTAACATTGCCATAATTTTCCTTGCTCACCTTAATACCATCCCATATCATGTGACATTTACCCCCCACAACTCCCTAATTGGACTTATGTTTACAAGTTTAAGGAATTGAAAGTACAATTAGAAGAACTTACTTGTCCTATATATATATTTATATTAATATATTAGTATAATAATATATATTAATAAAATAAAAATATATTATTAATATTAATATATTAGTATAATAATGATATTAATAATATATATATATATATATATATATATATGATTGCAAGAATCGGTCAAGTATTGTCCCCTATAAAGCTGCACTTGGTAAACTTTTTTCACGTGATCGATGGCACTGGCATGACACGCCCTTCAGTACCATGGGGATGGTGGGGAGACTAGACCTCGTGACCTCTTGCCTGCAACATGATGCTTTAGCCCATTGAGCTAGGCCCACCGCCCCGATATTAATAATATATTAATATATATTCATAATATTATTATATTAATATATCAATGATATTTTTTTTAATTTATAGCAATAAAAAATGAATATCCGTTTTTGAGAGCTTTATTAAGCTCTCCAGAATGGATATTTGTTTTGGAGAGCAGTTTAATATTTTAATATATGACATGATAGTTAATATTAATATATTAATAAAATATTAATATATATTAATGATATATTAATATTAATAATATAATATATATAGTATTATATAATATATAATATTACATAATATGTATAATAATATATAATATGTATAATAATATATTATTATTTAACATATAATAATATATTATATTATTATATTAAATACATGTACTTGGTATCAAAAAATTGCTAGTTTCTAATAACGGATATCCATTTTTTTAAAACTGGATATTCATTAATAACAGATATCTGTTTTGCTTTGGTATTTACCTTAGCAAAATGTAATTTTTACCAACCCAACCAAAAAGTCAAATGTGATTTTTGCGCTTTTCACTTCCTCATATCGCATTTTTTGTTGCATCACCACTATGTAATCCCCCATGATCCTGCACAGACTCAACATTACATTGAGTTATTCTCTGGAGAAGTTAGGAGTTAGATGCTAGAAGTCAGAAGTTAGTAGTAGATCACTTAGTTGCAAGTTCAGATTCAATAGTTAGCAGTTACAGTATTGAGCAGTAAGTACCCACAACATAAGCAACAAATTTATGTTAATTCCCTTGTTTTACAATTTATGCTTTATTTTCTTTTCTATATTTTAGCATTTTTAGTACATGTGTGATCATCTATGTTTTATCGATATAGAGCATACTAGGATCCTTGAATGCACATATAGTGCCAACACTATCAAAAGATTACGAGCCTTGGTTGATAATTAAATGCAACCTTTTGTGAAGGTTTGGTGAATTGTTCAATTAGGAAGTTCCCATCCTCTGAATTGTGTGTCTACTTGCAAACACCAAGTTAATCAGACATTAGAAAGGCCTTACACTTGTGTTTGAGTTATTTTAAGCAAGATTTATGAAGTATCATTTATCCTTGATCTCTGACATCTTTTCCTTGTACATATTTTTGGAGTTAGTGATGTGAAGATTCTTCTACTTGAGTGTATTTTGATATAAGTTAAGTGGTATCCCCAACTATTTTACACTATGTTGCCTTTTTAAGGTTTATATTTTTGGCATACCTTAATTTTTTTCTTTTAGGCATGAGTTAGGAATTATTCTTAATACTTGATGTTTGATGTTTTACCTTATACATCTTTGTGGAGTTGATAATGTCGGCATGTCCTTATTTTTTTACTCTTGGGCATTGATTATAGAGTACTATGAACCTTTGATCCCTGATGCTTTATAATGTTTTACCTTCTTAGGTTCATGAGTGGATCTTGTTTTAATATACTTTCCTTTGGTAAATTGGGATAATTATGCTTAATACAATATGTAAGGTTATGCTATCAAGTATTGAAATTTTGGGATTCTTGATACTTTAAGTATAGGTCATGCCAAAATCTCAAACCCTGACTTCCTAACTATTTTTCACAAAGAACTTACACTTCGGAGGTGATAGATATTTTTATCTGACCTCGATTTCATTCGATTTCATTCTTAAGACCTATCTATTCATTGCATTATTTCAAGTTATTTTTATTGCATAAATTGTACATATAATTTATATATCACTCATCTCCCTCTCTCTACCTACCTTCTTCTCTCTCTCCCTCCCTCCCTCCCTCCTTCCCAATATACTCTATCTCCCTCCCCTCTACCTACCTCTTACTCCTTACATACCTCTCCTTAAATGTTAATGTTTAATATTCTAAAAAAACAAAACTTGGGAGAAACAAAGTATATGGTTGGTTAAATTAATTCCATTGAACCTAGCCAATCGTTCCCTTTTAAAAAATCGTAGAGACATGAAAATTATTATTTAAATCAAAGTTTAATTGGGTCAAAAATTGCATTTACCTTCATATTTTATCTCCTCATATTGGATCATACGTGTGATCCTAACATTGCCATAATTTTCCTTGCTCACCTTAATACCATCCCATATCATGTGACATTTACCCCCCACAACTCCCTAATTGGATTTATGTTTACAAGTTTAAGGAATTGAAAGTACAATTAGAAGAACTTACTTGTCCTATTCCTTATCAAAAAAAGGGACCAAATCACCACTATCCATAGACATTCTATTACAGATCCATCCCCACCTAAAATGGATTTCCTTAAATTTTAAAAATACGATTACCATGTCCATATCCAATTGCACATGTGACAAAATTCTATTTCTTAGTCATAAGGTCATTATGGTTGATGATTTTGTCCTCAATAAACACTTTCTTGCTACATTAATCAAAGATAATCTCATGATTGGTTCGACACAATATTGCCTAGATCCAAAGTACTAATGACTACAAAGACCTTATATACATGTTAACCCAAAATGTTTTTGTCTTATAACATGTATATATTTTTGAACAAACATATTCAAGAATCAAGGATCAAGACTAATCAATTTAGCTGAGTAATTTATTCCTCATAAGGATCATTAAAAGACATGCATATATCAATTATACCTTTATTATTAAATAATATATGATGTGCTACTAGATATGATATAATTAAACATGAACTCTTTGGTGCATATTTTAAACTAACATGCATTAGAGGTTCTTATTCTTGTAAGTCTTGAACCTGAGTCAATTTTTTTTGTGATAAGTTCAACTTAACTCCAAGACATCTTCCTCTATTTCTTGGTTCTTGAAAGTAATATCAATTTCAAATGTCTCTTCCCTTCTTACAACCATTTATTTCTTCATTGAACTATAAATCATATTTTTTTTCAATTAAATCATCTTCTATACATATCGTGTTCATGGTGTGTGCATCATTTGCTAAGAAATTGATCAGTAAATACATTCAAACACTTGAAGAATAATTATATGGATAGTGGCTAGAAAATAGATTAGTATTGTTGGTTTTCCCTTCTTTATCCATTGTTCTTCCTTCTTTGGAGGTGGCTAGACATAAATCTTTTGGATTTTCTTAATCATAAAATATATTTTTTAGGTAACCATGAAAAAGCAATACCTTTATGATTAAATGTATTTTTTTCATATATTACATGTCATGAATATGTTTCCATGCAAATTTAAATTAGAACTTAATTTTTGTGTAACACTAATGTGGATGGGATTTGGACACATATTGACTTATAGATTCATAAATTGAGATTAATTTTAGATGACCCATTGAGCACTAGGGTGTATAGAACAAATTGTGAGATTATAAATTAGAGATTTTAGTTTAGCTTAGATGTTCATGAGGGGTCGTTCATTCATATTTTAGTGATACTTTAGCAACCATTCTTGCCCAAATGTGAGAACAGGTTTATGGTGATGTTCCTTTGAGTACAATCCAAGTAAGAGTGTCAAAACAAACTATCAAAATAGAATTTTTCCCCTGGTATGCCTCCAAAACTCAAGTGAGGGCCCATCAAGTGACTAGGTGCATATTCCCTAAGATGGCTCCATTGATTTATCATCAATTTCTTAATGCACATGGTCATTATCTAAATAACAACCAAATTTCATTATATTGTATGCAATAGTTAGATGTTGAGGTTCATTTAGGCCTCAACGTGGACTATTTGGATTTACCACCTCATTTTGGCCAAGGGCATGGTAGGGTTTGTGACATGGATGTTTACCATCATACAAATTGATAGCCTCAATATTTTAGGGCCTTGGTTAGGGAGAGGATGCTTGTTGTCGCTCCATCCTTGAGCCCTATTGGTGATCAAGTTATCATTTCTTCCCAACATGAAGCAATTGGCAGTATTGTTGAGATTGGAGTGCAAGATCAAAGGATATATTCAAATTATGTGGGGTGATACTTGACGAGGCATCCACATAGGTCACTTGTTCAGTTAGATTCCTATTCCATTGAAGGCATCCTATCTCTCAATGATATAGAATGTATTACAAGTGATGGCCAAATTCAAAGGGATAGAGGTCATAGATCTTCCAATAGTTTTTCATTTATGCTCCTTGATGGTTGGAATTTTGTTACATGGTCAAAATTTTCCATGTTTACATATGTTAAAGTCACCATGTGTCTAGGAAGGAAAACATAATGACTAATACATAGTTTTGTGCACAATGGCATGTGATGACATGAATATTTATGCACTAGGTGTTAGTGTTAGATAGAAAACACTAGAAGTCAAAACACAAGTAATGTTCTTAGATGTTTTTTTGGTTGCACACAAATCAAGACATGAATATAGGGTCAAGGTATGAAATTAAGATAAGACAATAAAAAATCAACAAAATTATCAATGCTATAGGTGTATATGCATATATGTCATAGTGGTGATTACAAATTATTGAACAAACTTATTTTTAAGTGTCACCTTTGGTACTTCCTATTGTAGCTCATCCACTATATCATCATCATCTTTCCAAAAATAGTCATCTATTTTGTCTTCTTATTCTTTTGATTTTTGTTCTTTTGTACTCATCTTTTAGATGGCATATGTTTCTTATTGATATTATTTTATGCTAGGTTGAATCACATGTTCAACATGTTGGTGGAATAAATGTCTTATACCTAGTTAATTAACTCACTAGGTAATTAGGGGATATATTCACATGTTAAGTTTACTTAGGCTCTAAGATTCCTTCTAGAAGGATGAGTTATCTTTTCTAGAACTTATCTTATCCTGGGTTGTTAGGACTTAGTTCTCTCATGTGATAGGATTAAGACACTTGTCATGATCTTATCTAATCCTATTCACCACCTTGCCTATATAAGCAAGGCATCATATGTGCGTTGCCATATTCACTTTAGCATTCTTGCATCCTTAATGATAGCGTGATATTTTTTCCATTTCTCTCCTATAGAAGCTATTTTTCCTTGTAGGTGATCCTGGGGTGTTTGAGGAGTTTACTATAAACTCCTACATGGTATCAGAGCTTCAGCGCTGCAAAATTCTTCCCAAATATGAGGGACCAATCTTGGTGTGAAAGTTTTGTTGGGTACGATTTGGGGTCTTGAGAGCCTCACCATTGAATCTAGGGCATCAAGGAAAGTCAAGATCGAATTTAATTTCATTAAAATTTGACATATTTTTTTAGATCTAGAAGAGTTTGAAGCTCAGATTTGGAAAATAGATTTCTATTGGAGCCATTTTCATTTTTGCTTTAGAAATCTAGCTTCCACTCATTGGTAAGAAAAATAATTTATGCATTTTGTTCCCAGGGTCAAAACCCCATCTAGGTATTGATTAGATTTTACGTATCTTAATAAAATCTCAAAAAAATTGTTGTCCAAAAAGCATCGCACGTTAATTTTTCTATAGGTTGAAGATTAAATAAAATTCATTTTCCATCTTTTGCTTGTTGGATCAAAAAAAAATCTGGGTTTTGTTCTTTGCATCAAAATATTTATGGGTTTCTGTCATTGTCTACTCATAGTGATTTTTTTTTTAGAAATCAAATCAAAAGTAAAATTTTTTTATAGAAAAAACCTTTCCTACAACCTAAATTCAATTTTAAAAAAAACTCATAATTTTCCCTTGGTTATTAGAATTTTTGTGATTCAAGTGGTATTAGAAATTTGATTTTTTCCTCTACATAGATCTAAGGTCACTTTCATGGAGGCATTGTGAATATTCATTAATGCATGCACTATTTCCTTTTTTACGTGCATTAGGTTTTCATTTTCTTTGCACCTCATTTTAGTTCCAGATCATTTATCAATCAACTATTGCTTCATAGATTCCAGAGTTGTGCTAGTTTGCGATTTTTCAGTGTTTCGTGGCATTGGGTCTATTGTTGCTTATCATGATTCGGACCTGAGTCCTTGGTGACTCTAATATGGTTTCTAGCAAACAAAAGTATCTTTCCTTGCTTGCCAGATTGAGGATTCCAGTGTTACTCCACAAGTGTGCTTCTAATGTTTCTTTCCAATAGGTTATCTCATTATGGGGGGGTTGTATGATCTCTCTTTTCATCCTTTGTTTAGATGGAAATTCATTGGATTTGTGATGGATATCATTATTGTATTTATCTCTCTTTTAGGGAGGAGTTTTGTTCCTATGGGTTTTCTCCTTTTCTCTATTTGTGAGAGATTGCATTTGCATTTATACATGGGTACCTTACATGGCCTCGTAGTTGGGACCCATCTCCATCCTTGATCTTTGCATCATTTGCATAATAATATTCTCTCCTAAGTTTCACTTAAGGGGGGTGTTGGTGTGAATAAATGTCTTGTACCTAGTTAATTCACTCACTAGGTAATTATGGGACATATTCACATGTTAATTTTACTTAGGCTCTAAGATTCCTTCTAGAAGGATGAATTGTCTTTTCTAGAACTTATCTTATCCTAGGTTTTTAGGACTTAATTGTCTCATGTGATAGGATTAAGACACTTGTCATGATCTTATCTATTCCTATTCACCACCTTTCCTATATAAGCAAGGCATCATATGTACTTTTCCATATTCTCTTTGGCATTCTTGCATCCTTAATGATAGCATGACATTTTTGACATTTCTCTCTTGTGGAAGTTATTTTGTCTTGTAGGTGATCCTAGGGTGTTTGAGGAGTTCACCATGAACTCCTACCCAAAAAAATTCCAACCTTAGGCACTTCTTTTCTTACACTTTACTACTTCTAAACTCATGGTTGTGGTGGAATGATAGGGACTTGATGTACCTTAACTTATTGCTTTGGTTTCTATATAATATTGTGTGCATGAAATTCAAGTACTACTGTCATTTTTATCTTTTTCTCTTGCTTGATGTGATTTTTATTTGGGTCTTCATTTTTCTATTTTTTTAATTTTAGGCCCTTGTTTTTGATAAGTTGAGCAACATTTACAGGGTGTTGTACCCATTACACAAGGAGCCTGCAGGGTCAAAAAGTAACCAAGTTCAATAAAAAATTAAGAAATCAAACTACAAACAATAGAAAAAGGACACATACACTGCACACTAACAACATAGACCCAACAAAAACAACCAGATCAAACCACTAATTCTCCACTCCTTCCCATTTCTAAATGAGGAGATTTGAAACATCATCCCCAATCCAGTTGGGGCCTTCACCCTCAGTCATCTTGTCAGCCTCCTACTTGATGACCTTGGAAAGTGTGTTTACAGATCTGTGAATCATTTTAATAGTGAAATGAGCCATCTTTTTGAATTTCCTTTCAAGCTTCACCACCCGTTCACATAGCTTGTTAATGTCCTCGTCCATGTCGTTCTTCCACTGGGTCATCTCCTCCTCGATAGCCCTAGGATCTGAAGAGTGGGTAGAGTCATCTTGGAGCAATCTATTCATGTTCAAGAAATGGCTAGGACCCTCTACAAATTCCTCTTCCATCTCCTCAACAGTGTCTTTCTTGCCTTCATCTCCACCACCAATCCACTCTGAGTTGCTTGAAATATCATCCACTGGAACCCTTTTTTGTTCTTAGCCAGTTTGTGGGACCTCTCAACACTAGTTTGTTCAATCCCCATATCCATAGTAGCATCCACAATCGTGTCACCTTTGGAGTCTTTTTTCTTAGCACTTTTTCCCTCACTATTAGTGGCCGACAACTCCACCCTTATTATTTTGTTGTTGTTTCTTATTTTATTTTTTATGTTGTTTACATTTCAATAAATCTTAAAATTATTTATAGATATCTTCCTTATGTGCATATAGATTTTATTTTAGAGTTGGAACTTATGTATCTAAGGTGAGGTGACTCACTCTATGTTTGGTTTGGCTCTCTCATTTTATCTTTATAAGTCTTCCTTCATGAAAAAATTTAGCACGTTGATGCACCACTATAGGAACCAATTTTAGATGTTCTAACCATGGATGTCTAAGTAAGATAGTAAATCCACATGTAGTGGTGATAATAAGTCATATAAATTGCACTTATTTAGGTCCAAATTAAAGTTGTAAGATGACACAAACTCATGGTTTGAATTAACATTCAATTGATCATCTTTAAAGAAACTCTTGAATAATAATATAACGGTGTCATTGCTTTTATACAAACTGATAAATCAAATATGTGCATATATTACTTTATTGGGTCAATTAAAATGTTATGAATTTTTCTCATCCCTTCATTTGAGATTTAATTTACAATGGTCCATAATAGTTATTTTATGAGATCTCCTCATCATACAATAAAAATGGAGGATTAAAAGGAGGATGATGAAAAGATGCAACATTAGACTCAATATTTCTTGCAAAATCATGACCACTTCCTATGACCTCCTATTCCACATTATTGGTATTACCATCAAGTGATTCAATTATGTGTGAACAACGTGGAAATGGATTTATATAAGTTTGTAATCTACTAATAATGGGAACAAAAAATGGATTTCCACTATAATTGACCCTCTTAACTTTGATTGCATTTTTATCAATGAGGTCTCAAAACTTGTGTGTAAGGCTTGTGTAAGTTTAAGTGAAATATCCTTTAATATAATAATAATTGAATATTCTCAATCATTATATGATTTAGGAAGTGTTTTACTAATATCTAATGGATGGGTAGAGGGGAGTGTAAGTAAATTATTACTCAACAAAATTTAAAGCACACTATCAATAGATTCTTGAAGTTTAGTAAGCTTCCTAAAAGAATTTTTCCTAAATTAAGGAAATGGAGAAAGAGTGACAACCTAATTCACATTTTGCTTCATATCATCTCCTAAAAAAAAATATTAGCCTTTTAAAACTTAGATGGGTAAGTAGAATGAGATAATGATGAACCACAATTTAAAGTATTTGATGTTGATTATTTAAGCTCAAGACTTTCCAAATGTGTACATACGTCTCTAAAATATGGAAATCTATTTAGGTGCTCATTAATCCTTATTGCTAGATTTAATTCCTCAAGAAGCATGATTTGTAACTCATCTTCATTTTTAGTTTGTCACACAAATATTGAAATTGAATAATAAAGTCATTGATATGCTTATTGTCATTTTTTGTGCATCTAGTAACATCATTAAATATGGCTAAAGATTAGGACTTGGAACAAGGAAGTCTTTGGGAATATTTTTTGAGTCTAAAGATGCTATCCAATAGATTTAAGGGATATTCAGGACCCGTATCCGAAAGATGGCTATGTGGGACATTTCCTTCTAAAGGAAAAAATGAAATCCTTTCTAAATATCATAATATTATCTCTAAAGAAGAGGATTACTGGAGACAGAGATCTAGATGTGCTTGGCTTGTTGTTGGGGACAAGAACACCAAGTTTTTCCACTTGACCACCATGAAACATAGGGCCTCTAATCGAATTGCCTATATAATGAAAGATGGGGTCAAAATTGAGAGGGAGGAAGAGATTAGAAGTGAAGCGATTCAGTTCTTTGCTAACCTTCTTTCTTTAGGAGAGGAGTTGAATGTGGATGCTCAAAAGACTCTTATTGAGGCCATTCCTAATGTCTTGGATGATCATCAAAATAAGCTCTTGATGGCGATCCCTTCACAGGATGAGGTTAGGAAGGCGGTTTTTTATTTTGAAGGGAATAAGTCCCCTGGCCTAGATGGTTTCCCCATGTTCTTTTTCCAAGTGTTCTGGTAAATTGTTGTTGATGATGTTACTAATGTTGTTAAAAAGTTTTTTGGAGCTAGGAAACTGCTGAAAGAACTTAATGCTACCTTCATTGTTCTCATACCTAAATTCCCTAGTGCTAATTCTTTTGATTCTTTCCGTCCTATCAACTTATGTAATTATTTTTACAAGATCATTTCTAAAGTGATAACTTTTAGGCTATTAGGGGTTCTTCCGATGTTGATCTCTCCTTAGTAGAGTGGTTTTGTTCCAGGCAAATAGATTCTAGACTCAATTACTATAGTTCATGAGAATATCCACTCCCTCGAAGTTTCTAAAAACTAAGGCTTCTTGCTCAAACTGGATATGGCTAAGGCCTATGATAGGGTGGACTGGAAGTTCTTGATTAAAGTCTTACAAGCCTTTGGGTTTTCTGAAAGATTTTTACATCTGATATGGGAATTGATCTCTACCACTAGCACCTCGGTCATCATAAATGGCTCTCCTTCCTGTTTCTTTAAGGTGTCAAGAGGAGTCACACAAGGGGATCATGTCTCTCCTATTATTTTCACCCTCATGGCTGAAAGTCTAGGGAGGCTCATGCATAAAAGAGTGATGGAAGGTAGCTTGAAAGGTTTAAAACCCTCTTCGGAAAATCTGGCTTGTTCACACCAGCAGTTTGTGGACGATACGATGCTTATGGGAAGTGATACTGTTGGTGAAGCCAGAGCTATAAAGAGTTGTCTTGTTCTTTATGAGGAGGGCTCTGGGCAAAAAATTAATTGAGCCAAAAGTTCCCTCTATTTTTTCAATACCCCTGAGCACAGACAGAGGAAGATTGCAAATATCCTAGGCTGTGGTGTTAATTACCTTCTTTCAACTTACTTGGGTCTTCCTTTAGGGTCCAAACCCCCATACTCCTTCTGGATTTCTCTGGTTGATAGGTTTAACAGGAAGTTTGCTGGTTGGAAAGGGGCCCTTTTGAGTCAAGGTGGAAAAGTTTTGTTACTTAAGGGTTCTCTTCAGAATCTTCCTGTTTACGCCCTTAGTCTGTTCAAGATCCTGACTAAGTTTGTTGATATTATTGAAAAGGTCTAGAAATGGTTTCTTTGGTCGGGGGTTGAGGAGAAGAAGAAGATTCCATTAGTGGCCTGGGAGAGAGTGTGTAGACCCAAGAAGTCTGGAGGCCTTGGTTTGAGAAATATCAGAGTGTTTAATAAAGCTCTTCTTGCGAAGCAGGTTTGGAGAACTTTTGCAGATATTCGTGAATGGAATACTATTTGGCGTAGCAAATAGTTGTGGGAGGTTGACTTCTTTCAAGACTTTCTCAACTCTTAGAACCTTCCCTCTGGTTCTTCTCTATGGAATAATATCATTAAAGCTAGAGACCTAGCTGGCAAAGAAGCTTTTTGGAAGGTGGGTGATGGTAAGAAAATTCGGTTCTGGGAAGATAAGTGGATAGGTAATGAGTGTCTTTGCAATAATCCAGCCTATAGTATTTATATGGAGGACTGCAAGTCCAAGTTTGGTTGGTTGGTTGGGGATTACTGGAGGAATAATCAATGGTTTGAGATCTCTTCTATTAGTCAAGATCTCCAACCTCTACAAGCCCTTCTTAATTCGATTAGGCTCAGTTCTCAAGGGCGGGAGGACACTATGGTTTGGAAGTTGTCGTCCTCTGGAACCTACTCTGTCTCTTCTGCAATGGCTTCTTGTTACACTGGTATCGACGACCCTGTTTGGGATAAAGTGTGGGTGCACAACCTCACTCCGAAAGTTAATTTGTTTGTCTGGATTCTTCTTTAGAACAAGCAGTTGACCAATGACAATCTTTATAAGAGGGGGTTCTCTTTTCCTAATAGGTGTTATTTGTGTTGTGCTGAGGTTGAGACCTCCTCACATCTATTTCTCCTTTGTCCCTTTGCTTATGCCATATGGTGTAGGATTCTGCGAATGTGGGATCTTAGCTGGGTTTTTCCTGGAACTATTGTGGATTTTTATAATCAATGGAAGGCCCCCTCAAAGAATTGGGCCTTGAATATGCTCTGGAACTATATCTTTCCTCACCTTGCCTGGGGTATCTAGAAAGAATGCAAAAACAAAATCTTCAGGGATGTTGCTCTCTCGGAGGAAGTGGTCTTTGGTAAGATTACTAGAGCTATGGTTGAAAATTTTAATCTGCTTAATAAGTTTAAAGGTAAAGGTAAGGTCAATATGCAGGAGTATGATTGTAGAATAGTGGGAGCCTGGAAAATCAATGTGGATATGTTCAATATGTCCAAAAGCATCAAGGATCCTAGAGATGGCATATTTTGGAGTCTTCCTCCCCCTGGTTGGGTCAAAATCAACTTTGATGGCGCGACCAAGGGAAATCCTAGGC
The DNA here is from genome assembly GCA_007258455.2 of Sequoia sempervirens. Lineage (NCBI taxonomy): Eukaryota > Viridiplantae > Streptophyta > Pinopsida > Cupressales > Cupressaceae > Sequoia > Sequoia sempervirens. Next base: position 715,717,547 of record VDFB02193867.1, read on the forward strand.
CTATTGGGAGTGGAGGGGTGATAAGGGATGAGAATGGTGTTTTTATTGCGGTTGTGGCAGTTCCTTTAGGCACTCAGACCAACCATGTGGTCGAAGCCTCTGGTGTTTTCCAGACCATGAAGCTGGCTAGCCAATTGAAGTATAAAAATGTGTGGATTGAAGGGGATTCAAATAATATTATACAATGCCTAAAGGGTCATCAGAAACCTTCATGGTCTATACAAAATTGGATAAACCTTTCTAATGAAATTATTAATAAATTTGAGAAAAGTTATATTTCGCATGCCTATCAGGAGATAAACACGGTGGCAGATTTCTTCGCCAACAAAGGTGTCAAAGCTCTGAAAAAGATGATGTGGCAAGGTCAGGATGAGTTGGAGGCTGACGTTAAGGTTCTGTTGATGTATGACCGTGTTCACGAGAAGGTACAATTTCCCATTCCAGTGAATGATGGCTGAGTGTCCTCCCCTGTAGTCTCGGGACTGCGATTTAATGATTATTCTGAGTTGGCCGAGGAGTAATTATTTTATCTCCCGTTTGCATGTGATTATTTTCGCACGCTTTCTGGGCATTTTAGGTGCTTGTTTCTACAGGGTTCTGGACTATTCTATTCATGTTGGCAATACGATGGGTGGCGAAAGTCACAGAGTGGAGCCGATAAGCTGTGCTCAGCTGAAGAGCAATCCGAAGCTCTGGAAGAACTTGGAGAATGGTGGCATTACTGCTTTCATTGAAAAACTCCATGGCTGGGACCCAGAGGTTACTAGGGTTTTTGAGAAAGATTGGAAGGATGGTGAGATTAACCTATTTGGTAGACAGGTGATCATCAATGAACAACTTATTGCTAAGGTTACTGGCCTCTCGAAGGAGGGTATTAAATTCTATAGGGACAGGAAGCAATCTGATGAAGCAGTCGGCAAATTTCCTAAGTCGGATGTTGAGAGGGAGGAGTTGTGAAGGACTTCCAGAAGCTACTATGATACAGACATAATTGTCTCGCACTGGAGGAGGGTTTTGAATGTGTTGGTGGAGTACGTTACGTTGGATGGTCGTTATACTAGAGTCTTTTGGTATCATTTCGTCCTTCTAAATCATTTCAAGCACCAAGTTAGGATTTCTTTTCCTTTTTATCTTGCGTCTTCTCTGAATACCAGTCTGAAAAACCATAGACAAAACCCCATCAGGTATTCTATTCATGAAGGACTGCTTGTCCTAATTTATGACCATTTTAAAGCTATGTCAGCACTGCCTCACCAAACACCGTCGCCTAAGGTTAGGGTTGATGACAAGGATAAAGAAAAATCTAGGGATTCTCCTCAAAAAAAGGGCAAGAGAAAAGTGTCGGAGGACCCCTCCTATGATGTGAACGAAGAGGATTCGCAGTCGGAGTTGTTGTCTAAGTACTCCAGCCATCCTGCGACTGATAGAGAAGAGAGACCCTGCTTCCTTATGGACCTCAAGGGGGGGGATCATTATTTTAAGGAGGAACATGAATTTCCCACTGATGTTCTTGCAATAGCCCGCAATGGGGTGGTGGATAATTTCAGGCTTATGAGATGGGTGTTCTTTGAAATTAAGGAAATTAAGTTGAACCAGACAGCTATGAATAGTAAATTGGAGAAAGCTAATGAAGACAATAACAGAGGCAGTGGTAGTGGTTGGGCAACTGATTTATGGACTGAGGAAGAGAAGAATTATATGGTTGAGTGCCTCAAGAAAATGGTGGAGGAATTACAGGATTTCAAATGCAATCATGATGGCAAGCAGGCAGATATGGAGGAGCAGCTGAGGAACATTAAAAATTCTCTCCACAAAGTGTTGATTATGAACCATAAGATTTTAAAATCCACTGCACAAACCATGAATACCATGGTGGAAAACCTAGAAAAAGCCCATCAGGTAAAGACTGTTGTGTTTCTTGATTTGGACAAAGAGGAAGGGCAACCGGATAGTGGGGGGCCGAGTAACAAGACCAGAGCAAACTTGAAAAGGAAGGAAAACCAAGCTTTAGTCAACATCCAGGAGATCAAGAAGTCTGCACTTAACATGAATAGTTTGGAGCAGGAAGCGGCAGAGATCCTCCGGAACCTGGCCTAGGGGCCGGTTATTTTGTGGTTTTTTGTCATTTTTTTGGCTTTTCTACCCTGGTTTTCTAGTGTGTTCTTCTTTTGGGCAGATTCTTGTTTTTGGTTGTGCTCGTTAATGCTTTATCATTTGCTATCTTACTATTAAGGGTTTGGGACCCCTCTAAAACTTGTTTGTTCCATAATAAAACATCATTAAATATAACTTTCAATCTCATTTTTATATGAAACTACTATAAGAATGTAGTATCGAGTGCATCAAATTATTTGATATAACCTAGTGTTGATAAAAAAAACCGTTAAAGAACATTGTCCTTAAGGGTTCATGGGAACAACTTAGCCAATATCACATGATCATAATAAAAATTAGCACATGTTATAAATAATCTTAAGTGGATGATACAACATCCTTTTCTATTCTATATCTCAAAATGAGTAACCATAAATCCTATGTAGGAAACAAACATATAAATACCTCAAAGTGCAATAGCATGTGGTGTGCAAGATTATATGCAATCATGTCTCTTTTATTATCCTTAAGTTCTTTTGTTATATTTGAAATCTCTTGCACTAGTGTATCTAAGGTTGCAATGAGAATGAGGTAGTATTGAGAGTATGGGAAAGAGTATAATGTGTTAAGAGGGTTTGAGATGTAAGAGGAAAAGGCATGGTGAATGGGTTGAGCATGACATGAGAAGTATGGATCATGTCTTGGATAAGGATTTTGTAAGGGTGGCATGAGTGCATGTGTAATAATATTTTCTATGGAAGTAGTGGGAGTGGAATTAGGTGAGATATTAGAAGGAATCAAATTAGTAATAGAATTGACAAAAGGAGTATAAACTATGGGTAAGCCATTATATAATGAGATAATGACATCATAAGCAAGAGGTTTTTTATTAGGGTTAATTGTTGTAGTGATTATGTATGTGGTAGGGTCATGGTTGGAAGAGGAAGATGAATTGGAGGATATACCACTAGAAAGATGCATTAAGGGCCCAATATCTTGTAAAATTTCTATGCCATGAGCACAATACACTATTTTCTTATAAAATATATTTTCCAATTGTTTATGACTCTCAACTTGTATGACGCATATATGAAATTTTTCTCTATAAGGTGAACATATTTTTTATCCATATGTGCATCATGACCATAATATTCTTAGTTTCCTATATTAATCTCATTATAAACATCATAAAATATATTATTATCAAAATGGTAACCATATTACAATTAAAATGGGGACTCACTCTAGGGATAACAATAATGTGAAAAGGGTAAAATAATCTCAAATAAAAAATTAGAGGTAAACCATATATGAAAACAACAAAAAATATAACCCTAGAGCCAATATAAGGGTTGGTTGAGTGGTTGATATATAAGAAGAATAAATAAGAATAAAACCTCAAAAGAAAGATAAATCACTTAAGAATAAGGATAAAAAATAAGGTTCATATATGAAAATAAGATTCATATATGTAAACTTGGAAAAATGGTAGATCTAAAAACCATAGTAATAAAACTAGGTTGTGTAGGATAGAATGGATTCACTTAAAATGCAAAGGAGAATAATTTATTCTTAGTGTTAAAATAAGCAAATCCAATAAAGTTCATACATGAATAAGTATAAATTAACCTAGATTAATTAATGGCATCCAAAATTGATAATTTGATAATTTGTAATAGCTATATTAGGAAATTAAATGTCAACAAAGGTGATACTTTTCTCTATGACCAAAGCGGGTGCATGACAATGAATATTTTGTTATCAGAGAGGAAATATGTTTATAAAATGATGCCTCTTTATCAAAATAATGCCTTGGACTCGATGTTGCGTTTTTTATTTATTAGAGGACAACTTCACAAATCTATGAGAAGTTTGTAGTCATAGATTAGTCCCATCCATTTGGATTCATCTCGGTGCATAATGTATTATGAGGTTGAAAGTATTTAAG
>VDFB02193867.1:715730776-715831115 GCA_007258455.2 Sequoia sempervirens
TGCCACTTAATACTAATTATTCTTGATAAATGCAGTAAGCTGCTCCCAAATCTGATTTTATTTGTAATTACATCACATAGAATCCAAATTGGCTCATACATGTAAGCAAATAATGACAAATATGGCAAAGTTGCTCATAGTAGACTGAAATAAAGTTACTTGGGGTTCAGTAAACAAAAACGAAGATGTTATTATCATCTCTATTGTCAGGCAAGGAAAACAGAAAAAACAGCCAAGGGTTGATCTAGTCCTAGTCACTCTAATGATTAATTTATAGCTAAACTTTAGTAGACTAAATAGTTAAATAAAAGACTTTCCCTTTTTTACTAAAAGTGAAATTCAAAATAGAATATCTCAAACCATTTCCAACATGTTCATACTGAACTTGTGCAAAAGTTTCTAACCGAGCTAAAAACTCAATAGAGATGAGCTATGATATGATACAATATAACTAGATGATATTTTCATAGATTTTGGGTAAACTTAGTGATTGAAGAGGACGGTTATGACTTGTTACCATGGCTAGTGAACTCTATCATAGGCTTCAATGGTGTCTCTTATTTGGAAGTTTTAAGAACATTAGCTGGCTTTCTTTGCTGTATACATTGTGTTTTTGTGTTTTTGAAGATTTTCATAAGATTGAAATATGCTATTGGATAAGGTTTTATTTAGTTATTACTTATTCATTCTTTTTGACAGTTTCCAACTGTCCAATGGCTAATTCCTAAGATGTCCAAATTATAACAGAAAAAGGTTAATTTAGTTGTTTTGGCTATTGATTTCCAACAATAGCGCAGCTCACCAGAATATCCATGGTTACAGCTTGTTAGAATATTATATTCTTATATTGTTTAATGGTCAATTATATTTTGTATCTACAGTAGTTAGTAGGTAGACATTTAATGCCTACAGTTGTAGGTGGTTGGTCTCTTAAATGTCTGTAGGTAGAGGTAGTTGGTTTCATTAATTATATTGTAGTCTAAAAATCGAGGGCTTCTGTGTATGATTTTCGTGAGTATTCATCATTGAAAATCTTAACTCTTTGTGGGGCTCGTTTTCAGAAGGAGGATCGAAGTTTTTTTTTTGAGTTTAGAAATTGTGGTTAGGAAGAAACGCATTTTTGAAAACACGGGTTTCACTTATTTGTGTTTTTTCTTCTGGTTGTCACTTCTAAAAAAACACGATTTTGTGCCCTGCTTGCTTGCATTTTTTTTTTGCAGATGGTTTGAACACGTTTTTTTCTAGCCTGGGCGCGACTTTGCTTCTCTCCTGTTCCTGTTTTATTGTTTCTCCTACGCACAACTTCTGGAGGGCGCATTTTTCGCGTTTTTTCCTGCGTTTGTTTTTCTCTAGCCCGCGTGTGACCTCTACTGGGCGTGATTTGGACACAATTTGAGCTTAGTTGGGACGTGTTTCTCTGCATTTCTAGGGCGCTGATGGGAGTTCTCTTTGCCTATGTTTTTAGAACTTTTTTGGTCACGATTTTTGAAGCTCTGTTTGCCATCGCTTTATCTCCTTTCTGGGCTCGATCCTTGGTCTCTTTGTACGCTTTTGTCTTCACCAACGACGCCTAGGGTTTCTAGTCTTTTTCGTGTTGCGCTCTCAGAAGACTTCAAACATTCTTTGCATTTTTCAGAGCTTTCATGGCCGCTTAGGGTTTCATAAATTTTGACTAGGGTTTTCACCCTCCAGTTCAACTCGAAATTTTATTTTGATTGCAGATTCCTTGTGGGTTTTTCGAGATCTCAATTGGGTTGTCGTTAGTTTTTTTTGGGTGTCTCAAAGTTTGTGCCTCGAACTTTGTGCAAGTGGGTGCTGCCGAAATTTTATGGTGTTTTTTTTTGTGCCTTCACCAGTTTGACTTCAGGGTACGTGATGGCATATCTGACAAATATCATGCTTGAAAGCAGCCACAAGTTCGATGGGAAGAATTACAACACCTGGAAGTAGCGCATTATTACGATCTTTGAATATCGCTGCCTCGATTAGGTCGTTTTGGGGAACTCAACTCGTCCCACTGTAGTCAGAAAGGACTAGGACAAATGGGATGAATGCAATCGGGAAGCTGTCATGCTCTCAGTCACAGATGAGCAGCTACCTCAGGTACTGTTTTGTAAAATTGCTTTGGAAATCTGGGATCATTTGAAGGCCCTTCATGAAACCTTCGACAAGAGCAGAGCGTTCTTTCTCAAGAACATGCTTTTTTCCATCATGATGGATGAGAAAATGTCCTTACAGGAACATCTGACAAAGATTAAGGACATTTGTAATTAGTTGGAGGCGATTGGTCGAACAATGGAGGAAGAGGACATGGTCGTCATCACTTTGAAGAGTTTGCCTAAATCTTATGAGCATTTCATTGAAATGCTGAATATTACTTCAACAAATGTTGATTTGAAGTTTCCAGACTTGTGTAACAAGCTTCTACAACAGGATCGTTGGAGATGACAGTTTGGAAGCAGTACTAGTTCCACCTCCACAGAGCAAGCGTTCTCTGCCAAATCTTTTGCTAAGAACAAAGGGAAGGCGCAAACTTCTTAGCTGAAAAGCTTTGGTTCTTCTCAAGACGGCAAGAAGAAAAAGAACGTTCAGTGCAATTATTGCCATAAATATGGTCACATGAAGGCTGATTGTCGCATTCGGTCGACTTTTGAACAAAAGAAGCAGGGCGGGTCTCAACCTAAAGCCAATGTTGCGAAGCAAACTGATAAGAACGAATCTGCATTCTATGTGTTTATGGCCAAGAGAACAACAGATCCAATACAATCTTCTGCTTGGTATATTGATTCCGGGGCTTTGCGGCATTTTACTCATCATCGGGATTGGTTCACCAAATTCGAACCATTCTTTGATTCTATCATATTTGGAGGAGGCGAAAAGTACACAGTTGCTGGTAAGGGCATTGTCCAGATTCACTAAGGAGGAAGAAATTTACTCTTTCTTGATGTCTACTATGTTCCAGGCATGGAACATAATCTTCTCTCCATCAACTAGATCATGAGGCATTCTCCCCAGTTGGATGTTTTCAGTTCGTCCTCCTACAACATCGTTGATAGGGAGGCTTGTACTACAATCGCTATGGGACTTGAGGATCATGGTCTGTATAGAATTGTTGATTCCAGTGATTCTTAGGAGCACGCTCTAGTAGCTAGGAGTACTTCCATCAACAAACTTTGGCATTAGTGTTATGGGCACTATGTCTCTCAACTATCTCAGGAGGGTTTGGTTGCTGGTCTACCTGAGATACAAACTCAAAATCATGGAGTTTGTGGAGCCTGTCAAGTTGGGAAGCAGCATCGGACACCATTCTCGGATGGTGATTCTTGGCGAGCCTTCAAGGTCCTTCAATTGGTTCACGCTGATGTATGTGGACCAATGAACACTCCATCTGTTATTGGGTCCAGGTAATTTTTATTATTTGTTGATAATTTCAGTAGAAAAATGTGGGTGTATTTTTTGAAACATAAATCAGATGTGTTCAGTACATTTCAGTAGTATAAGGCCTTAGTTGAGAAAGAATCAGGTTCTCAGATTGTCACTCTTACCTAATAAATACTGGGCTAAAGCAGTTTATACTGCAGTCTACCTCCTGAATTGGTCACCTACACAGGCCGTTAAGAAGATGACTCCCAAAGAAGCCTGGTCAGGACGTAAGCCTAAGGTGGGCCATCTGAAAGTCTTTGGTTCTACAGCTCATGTATGGATTCCAGACACCAAACGTGCCAAGTTGGACTCCAAGAGCCAACAACTTATGTTTACTGGTTACAACGACAATCACAAGGCATACAAATTGATTGATGTGGAGACATATCGTCTCATTTTCAGTCGTGATGTTGTGGTTGATGAGACTACTAGTCCATTTATTCCTACTACCAGTCTTGCAGATCAGCCTATGAAAGTTCCTGATGAAGGTGTTCGTCTTCCTCTTGGTTCCCCTGATGGGAAGGCTTCAGAGCATTCTGACTCTGAAGATGAGGAGTCTACCAATCATGATATAGCACCACCTAATTTTCCTCAGGACTCACATCCAGATGATTTTGTTCCAGAAATCCCAAGAGATGTTGTTTCTCCTATTTCAGATGTTGGTACTTCTACTCGTCGGCCTAAGTGATGGCTCAAGACTATCAAAGATCTTCATGATGATGAACTCTTTGAAGGAAGATTAGCTCACAGAAAGAGCAAACAACAAAACACCATCAATTTTGCTTTGATGGCCAACATCCATAGCATCTATGAGCCTCAGACATATTTAGAGGCTAAAGGAATTCCAAAGTGGGAAAAAGCTATGCAGATAGAATACCATAGTCTTCTGAAGAATCACACTTGGGTTCTTTTTGATCTTCCTCCTGGGAAGAAACCTATCAGTTGCAAATGGGTTTACAAGGTCAAGTATCATGTAGATGGTACTTTGGATAAATACAAGGCTAGATTAGTTGCTCGGGGATTCACACAGTGGGAGGGAATTGACTATGAGGAGACTTTTGCTCCTACTGCCAAGATGAGCACCATTCGTCTTCTTCTCGCTATTGCAGCCCAATTTGGATGGACAGTTCATCAGATGGATGTCAATAGTGCCTTTCTCAACAGTGAGTTGCAGGAAGAAGTCTACATGATGCGGCCTCCTGGTTTCAAGGTTGCTGGCAAAGAGCATCAAGTATGTAGGCTTGTGAAAACATTCTATGGACTGAAACAGGCTCCTCGTGCATGGAACATCAAGATTGATCAGTACTTGGTTGATCATGGTTTTCAACGTAGCCCTTTTGACAGTAATCTGTATGTCTAGCACTCTTGTGATGATATTTTGTTTCTTGTTGTCTATGATGACTTGATCATTACTGGTAGTTCAACACATTTGATTGCAACAATCAAATAGGATTTGTGTCAGCGTTTTGACATGACAGATTTGGGGCTTCTCCATTATTGTTTAGGTATTGAGGTTTGGCAAACAACTGATAGCATTTTTATCTCTTAGTCTAAATATGTTCGAAGTTTGCTTGACAAATTTCGGATGCAGGATTGCAAACCTACCTCCACACCTATAGAGAAGGGGCTGAAGTTGTCAGCCAACTCTAATTCACTTCTGGTCGATGAAACAACATTCATGCAACTAGTGGGCAGTCTCATCTACCTCACTGCCACTAGACCTGACATCAGTTTTGCAGTGAGTTACATTTCTCGCTTCATGACAACTCCCAAAGCTGATCATTGGATTGTAGTGAAGCGAGTGCTGAGATATGTTAAGGGCACTTCAGATTATGGCATTTTGTATGGCAGATGCAAGGATCCAAAGCTGATTGGTTATATAGACTTAGATTGGGTAGGTTTAGCAGATGACAAAAAATACACTTTTGGGTATGTATTCAGTTTGGGTACAGGTGCTGTAACATGGACCAACAAGAAGCAATAGGCAGTGGCTCTTTCCTTGGCTGAAGCTGAATATCGAGGAACAATTAAGGCAACATGTGAGGCAGTTTGGCTACGCAGGATGCTTTCTGACATGCACATGTCACAAGCAGGACCTTCTCCCTTGTACACTGATAATCAAGGGGTGCTCAAACTGGCCAAAAATCCAGTCTTCCATGAACGTACCAAGCATGTCGAGCTTCATTGTCACTACATCTGCAAGCTGGTAGAAGACGGATCAGTTCAACTGCAATATGTTCCGACAGCGGATCAAACTGCAGATATTCTCACCAAGTCTCTGAGCCCGGATAAGTTTGTCAAATTCAGGGGGCAACTTGGTGTTGTTGACAGATTGACCATTAAGGGAGGGTGTTAGAATATTATATTCTTATATTGTTTAATGGTCAATTATATTTTGTATCTACAGTAGTTAGTAGGTAGACTTTTAATGCCTATAGTTTTAGGTGGTTGTTCTCTTAAATGTCTGTAGGTAAAGGTAGTTGGTTTCATTAATTTCTTCAGTGCTTTGTTTTTCTATATATTGTAATCTTTTTCTCTTGTTAATACGAGCAATTTCCCAGCTAAAATTGTTTCACAGCTAAAGCCTTCATTTAGAAATCAAAATATTTTCTATGATCTCCAATAGATACAGCAGCAGCTTGACTTGGAACTTCAGAATTTTATTAAATTGTCACTGTCGTATTTATGTTCTTCAAAGGATGTTGATGTCCAGAATTCATTAAAAATTTCTCTATAACCTTCCATTTGGAGCAAAGAATAGCAGAGAACTTCATGTTTTCATATTTAAGCAGAGAATTGTTCACATATTTAATGGATATATTTAAATGGCACTGATTTCTTGCCTCTTGTTGGGCAGTGTAATGATAGTTAAATCCTGGAATAAGCTACATTCATGTAAAAACATTTAATGGCTATCCAGGAGCCTTGCTATACATTTTTCAATTTTATCAATATTAAGTATATGCTTTTTTTATTAGCTTTTTGTTAATTGTGTACTATCATTTTTTTAGTTTGGGTTTATTTATAAATGTGTATTTCTTTAGTTGCAGGAACTGGCTTTTCATCTCTCTTTGTCCTCAGAGAATGATGTGGAAATTTCTGCAACCAAAGCTAGTGTCAGTTCTTTACAAGAAAAACATCAACACCATGTAACCTTAGACAGGCCAGAGTTTGTTAGTGGCATAAATCAAAATCTCTGTTCCCATCCAGAAAACAGGAATTTGAAAGACTTGACTGAGGATCTGATGCCTGATAATGTTTTTCCTGGAGAAAAGATCCCAACTCAAGATGAATATACACCATGTACTGAGCTATATGTCCCTGAAAATATCCAACAAGGGGATAATACAAATAGCACCATTTGTGGTGATAATTGCAATCCCACTTGCTTTGCAACAAAATTTGAACTATTGGATGGTAAAACAATTCTGTCTTCTGCATGTGGTACATTAAACACTGAAACTTTTGTCTCTCCACATATTGTTATGGGAAGTGACCAGAGCTCATTAAAACGGCAAAGTGAAAAAAAAGATCTACTTGATAAGAGGGAGGGGCAATTGAGAAATAAAACAAGTGATATAGATGCTGCAATTGGACTTACTATAGCAGCGGCTGAAGCACTAGTTATTTCAGACTTACTAGAAACTTGCAGGTTATCTGAAAAAATTGGTTCTTCTGAAATCTTGGAAGCTGCCATTAAACTTAAACAAGCACGACAAATGTGCAGCCTGGACAAATTTTCATATTTCTCCTCTGGGCCTATGGATGGAGTTGAGGACTCTTGTTTGGATGAGTTAGATGATAATTACATGGAAGATGCTTTTGCAGATGTTGGCCTTTTTGTAACAGAAATTACAATGTCCCCTTTAGGTCTGCGCTCTGCTGATGTATTTGAATCTAAAGATAGTAAAAGAATTGCAGATAAAAATAAATGTTCAATCTTATCTGCACGAGACGAGCTTGAAGGTCCATCTGAAGGGATGAGATTTACCCCTTCAAAACTAGAAGTGATGGTTGAGAGATCTGATGATAAGGAAGATGATGGAATTCTTGTTTCCATAGATACAGCTTCCTTTGCAGATACAGGTGATTGGAGGTGCCATAACAGGGTTGTTAATACCAAAGGTCAGCAGAGTGATAGTATGGGAAAAGCACAGATCATCCTGGAGCATGCTGTTGGGTCCACTGTTAATCATGGTGTCAGTAACAAGTCAAGTGAAAATGGTTTGTTTGTTGCAAGTATTACTAAATCTCCAGAAAATAGTCTTGACAAGGATATGAGTGCTATACAATTAGAACAAAAACCACCATTCACAGCATATGAAAAATATGATAAAGGCACTTCTTTTGAGACTGAGTTTCCATCTGTAGAAAATCTGGTTCACGGTTCACACGAGTCAGCAAATGAAGCAATAGAGATTGTAGCTGCAACCCTGCATTGTGATAATGATGTGGTTAATAAGGTAAGGAGAGGAATTTCTAATTATTATTTTCTTGATAGTCTAAAGTAGATGACTATTTTCCAAAGGATTGTGTACTTTCTCATGGTAGTTGCTTTAGAAGAAGATTCTATTGTTGAACCATTGATGGTTATGTAATTGTTATTTGGTAATTTAAAATTTTATTCTGACAAAGTGCCTTCATACTTTAAGGCTCCAGACAAACAATGTTTAGTGTGCAAAAGAAAAGTAGAGCTCATATCCTGTTGTAGTAGATTTATTTTTGAATATGAAGTAGCATATTACAAGTAAACACTGATGATAAATGGATAAAATACGCTTGCCTATTCATTTAGAAGTATCTACATTAGGTATGCAACAAAAGGTAAAACATGCAGTTGAAATGAACATTTTGTTGGAATGAGAGGATCATCATAGTTGATCTGGATATTTTAAGGCTTTAGAACTTGAGCTGGTATTACAATCTGTTTTCCTTTGAAGTCAGAGCTATATGGCGAATTGAATGTTTTTATTTATTCTGTTCTGGGTCACTTGAGATGCAATTCTTTCATTTCTGATATCCATTTGAATTTGTAAAAATATTTCAAATTTCAATGCTTTGCATATTATCCAAGCTATTACTAAGTCTAGCAGCAACAGCTTGCTGTGCGACCTTATGTAATTCTTTGTTAATCCAATACAAAAAAAGTGTAGCAGCAACAACTTTCATGCTGTGACACTTTTTTCTGGCAAAAGAACAACATATTTACACAGAAAAATAATTTAATTCATTTAGAGAATTGATTTGTTGTAATTCAAGATTACATGTCATGATCTTCAAGCTCTCGAAATTTGAAATTTCAAAGATTTAAAGTCAAAAAATATATTGTATTACTATATAATCATAAATAATAATTGTTTAACTGCTAACATATGTTATAAACAGCCAAATACAGTCTATGCCCTCTTCTTTCCCCTCAAAGCACCAGTACTTTTGAACTTCGAAGTAGAAGGTAAATTGGAATCTACATGAGGAGGGAATGATACCCCTGATATCTTTCTCCAATGCCTCTGCTGCTGCTGCTTCTCTCTCCAATTCAGTGGAATCTTCATCAGTAACTACAATATATACTTTTGCAGTCCAATCAGCAAATGCATTGATGTCATCTAAGTTATGGCATCATGAGAAGGACCCTCCAACTGTTTGATTCAAAGGTAATGGTTTTACTGAATGGTGACAAGGTCATTGAGTTGCTCTTGAGTCAACTTGTTTCTCTTCTTTGTGGGAATGCTCTCAAATAGCCTCCAATTTCATTCGCACCCAAAAGCACTGTAGGGTTGGGACAAAGCACAGATAGCTAGCCTCTAAAGATTTGGTATGTCGACACCATAGATCTCCCACCACAATTTTACAAATAAAACATTTCAAATTTTTTATAAATATAAGTATTAAGTAAAAGGTTCAATACTAAAATCTTTTTCAAGTTTCTATTATAAGCTAAAAATTAAACAAACAGATTTTTTTTTAACACTTGGCTGCTGGTTTTTCCTTCTTTGAATTGTGTGAGGTGAAGAATAGAGGCCCTTTGCACCTTTTTAGATCTCCAATTAATCCAAATCTTTGTCTTTGATGTCTTCATTTGTTGCCATCCTCTATATGCATGAAGTAAGGCTTGCTATGACGTCTTCATCAACTTTAAACACATTAGAGAAATGATGCGCCAAATGATTTCACATTTTCTTTTGGTACCACCATAGTAATGCAAAATGGCCTCATTGGTCCTATCTTTAGCCTCATAGAGATAACCCATTGACATGCCATCCCTATCCACCAAACACAAAACCTTGAGCAAAACTCTGTCACCTAAAAAATAGAAAAATAAATTTTAAATTATTAGAAAATTGTTAAATTTCAAAGCAACTAATATGAAAAAGTACACAATCCTTAGGAAAATACACATTTGCTATGGAATATTAAGAAAATAATAATTAACAATTCCTCTTGTTACTTTATCAACCCCACCATTATCACAAAAGAAATGTTACTTACCCTGTGTGTTTCCTTGGCATTGTCATAAAAAAATTGTTTTTGTGGTCTTATTTGCTTAGTTTTTTTGGAACATGGAGAATCCATCCAAGCATTGCTCACAATCATGTCCTTAAGAAAAACAATTGAGTCTATAATACTCTACAAATTGAGGAAGTTGGCAGCAAATTGTCACTTCAAATCGCACAAGCTCCTTGCTATTCGTGTGTTCTCTTATTAGAGTAAGGACCTAATTGTGATTGTAGATAAATTCGGGAATTGGTCTATCATTTTCAACTGCACTTTTGATCCATCCAATCTTCCCAATGTCCTCAAGCATTGAATCCAAGCAATGTGGAGCACAAGGATTCCAGTCAATAGTGGGATGCCTTTCTTGAATAAGTTTAGCTATGGCTATAGATGTTAACTTGTTGCATTCTCCTTGAAAAATTTGGACAACATTCTCTATCCCAACCTCTTGAATCACCCCCTCCAATAGATTGCACAAAGTCTCAACATTTTTGACTTTGTGCAAGGCATATATGGATTTCAAGAACACATGTGCCACTCAAAGCCACTTAAAAGTTAATGAGTGTTGTGCCATCTTTCCATCGGGTTTGATGAAATGATACGACCCTTTCTTTGCCATACTTTCCTCTAATCATCAACTATAAGCTGTATATTTTTGCTTCATCTAGAAATTACCACTAAAATCCTTAGTTGGAGTCTTAAATCTCAAATTAGCAATTATTAATGCATTTACCAATCCTTAACAATATAGGTTGTTCACCATAGTGAAGGTTATATTATTGTAGTACCAAAAGTTTGTTGTTATTGTAGTCTCTAGTGTTTCTCTTTGTTCCAAGGGCTACCTTCGAGCGAAAGGTGTGCCCTTGGAATATTGTGAGGAACAAAGAAATTTCGTGAATAATGAAGATAGCTAGAACTCTCCTTAGTGAAAGAATATTGATTGCATGGGTCAATAAAAGAATTTGTAGATGATTTAGGCTTGGAGATCATTACAGTTGCCGTTGTTTCCTTTATCCTCTTCTTTTCTGTTTTCTTCATATCATAACAGGTAAGTACCTCATCCTTTTGTTTTCTTCATATCATAATTGGTAAGTAGGACATCCATTTTAGAAGATCTTAATGAACTTGTGTATTGGGGTCAACGCACTGGTTGTTTACTATTAGACCAATTGTTTATTGTGGGAGTGGGTCCCACATGTAGATAGCTAGTGTGTTGACTCCAATGCACCATCTCTTTATGGGAGGCATCCATTTCTCTCCTTGCTCCATTGAGCACTAAAGGGCACACCTTTACATCTTGGCCAGGCACCCAAGCAAGGTAGAATTATAAGTTATAACATATCGATTCCTCCTCTCATAGTAAATGCTTAAAAATTGGAGGTCATCATGCCCTTGGCCTCACCTAGCATGCCATGCTTCCATGCAGGGTCATTCCCACCATTTCCTTTCATTGTCATTGCTGATTCTAGTTATAGAAAAGAACAGAAAATTTCAGTGAGGGTTTTGAGTCTTGACAATAAAATTTTAAAAAAAGATGAAGGGAAAACTTATAGCTGTGAGCATGCTTGTCGTGTCCTAGAAACCATTCTAAAATTGAAAGGGGTTCCATTTCCTTGCAAAGCAAACACTTAGCACGATTGATGAGTTGTAAACATCACTTCTTTATTTTGTGTATATAGTTAAGATGTTTTTGATCTTTGTTGCTATCATCCTTGTGATTTGATCTTTTTGGTGCCATATAATATCAAAGACTCTTTTGTTGTGTTTCAGCTATATCTCATAGAGGATGTGGATTAAGGCTATGAACTGAATTTTCTTGATGGTTGGCATTATGCCCCCATTCCATTTGATGTTGTTTTCCCCATTGGTTAAGTCTTAGAGTGGATATTTTGATTTGGAAGTTTTGGAAGGAGTCCATGTACTATAGCTTTCTTCTATAGTACATTGTATGAATAGATGTACGATAATTTCGTTGTTGTGCCTACAATTAGTGCATCTGTTTGGCCCTATGTTTTCTCTTTTCCTTTCTTGATAAGTAGTAAGGATTTTAATATGGAGGACTAACCAAAGAAAATGGTATATTTTGGGAAGGGGTTGTAATTATCATAGTTTTTACTGTATGTTTGGGTGTAATAGCTAAACTTTGTTAATATTTGGTGGCTTTCCATATAGTTGTATCCTTATTGTTGGGTACCTGGATTTTTCTTCAAAAAGGGTTTTATTAAGCTTTGTATGATGTGGTTGCATATGAAAATAATATTTTTGTAGAAGCTAGAGGTTCCAACCTTTCCAATTTGTGTTTTTTGTTAATTAGTTTGCTATTGTTGTGAACCTATGTCTTTGTAGGTTAATGTGAAGAGTATATAGTTTTGGCATCTAAGAGGAGGATAACCCTAACAAATCTCTTCTAGAGATTAATCTTTATTCTTGTGTTTATTTTCTTGATGATACATTGAGCAATTTTAACCATATCATTGTTTATGTGTTTAGCTGCAATCAAAAGTTGTGTTCTCTAGGTGGTGCATGACGAGTATATATATGGTTTCTGGGGATATTGGATCTTGATTGTTCTTGCCTAATTGGTTTGAGGATTGGTTCAAGATGCCATGCTAGTTTCATGACAAGTGCTATGTTGCATTTCTTAGTGCTTTTTATGTTTAGGCTCCCACACTTTTTATTCTTACATGTCTTCCTAGGCCACTAGAGAATGTTTGTCTCAAAATGTTGAGAGTTGTTGAGGACTTGCCTAGACTCGTGAGTCTCAATGCAAGATTCCCTCACAAGTTTGAGTTCGAGGCTCCCTTGCAAGTCTACACAAACTCACAAGCCCCGATTTGGGACTTGACAAGTTTGCAAGGCCTCTAGTTAGTTGAAAAACATATTATAAATATAACACATCATTCTCAACTATAAAAAGGCACTAACAATTAAAAAACACTCACTTGCTCCATTTTGATCTTATTTTCAATTGCCCATTTGATTTCAAACTATTTTTAGTAGAGTTGAATGCAAACATATACGATATCAAAAGTTAACAAGTTGGAATTGGGTACGGGTACAAGTATGTGGGCACAATATGCCTATACAACATTTTTTTGGGGGTTGGATACATTGTACACATGTCCATACAAAAAACATATAAAAATAATAAATATATACATATTTGCAACTTGAAAACAAGAATTAAATTAGAATACCACATATCCTTGGGTTGACTGTTGGGGATTCATGACTCATGAAGTGCTCTACCTTCTTGACGAATTGGAGACCAGCTTGGAAGATCTTATTATTTTTCCTAAGGAGAAGATCAACATGAAATACCCTTTTGGCTTCAAGAGCAGTTATATTGAATTTGTAGGTTTCTAGTTGTCTTGGGCCCTAGCCTTCAAGGTTTTGGGTCTAGGGAAAGCTCCCATGATTTGACAGATCATAGCTTGTTCCTCGTAAAGCCAAATCTGATCTTTCATTTCATATTTGGAGAAGCTGATTTTTGTGTGATTTTCTATTTTCAGGTAACACCCTTTCTCTTTTTTGATGGGAGGATGGGCTTGGAGATGTTTGTAATGATACTTGATGATACCTTGAGAATCCTCTTTGCACATGTATCTCAATTCTGAGGTGACTGCCTCTTTGAAGTTATGGGTTCTTATATCCATTGGTGAACTGCAGCCGTTGGAGGAGGTCATGACCTCCTTTGGGTTTTTCCTTTTATTTCTTTTCAGCATCTTCTAGGGTACTGCTTAGATCTATGGGAACTGGAGGGGAGAGAAGATTCAATGGGAAGACTCTGGTTGGCTAGGGTTTGAAGCATAAAGGAGATATCAAAATGTAAAGCTTATACCTATGACTTATATGATTACTGTTTTGATGACACATGAACTATGCTCCGTGTTGCGTCAGTTGAACCTTTTGTATATAGTATTCATGGAAGTGGAACTAAACACATTTAAGCAAAAGCACCATGTTGGAAGGCTGGATCTCTCCTGACTGTGTTGGAAAATTTCCTCCAAAATGATTTGATTTTGAATTGGTGAGGGTCAGTGCCCTAACACATGCTGTGTGTTCCTTCTCTCTTCCAGGTTACTATCCTGTCTGACATTTTATTATGCTTTTAATGTTACCATTTGGCCTCACTACTGCAGGAAATTGGGATCAAAATTCATCTCGTGAGTGGGTCTGCTATTCTAGTGTTTTCCTTAAAAAATTGTAATAATAGTGCTATGTTCTTAGATAAGTTTCTGCATTCCATCTATTCTCAAATCCTGTCAGGCCAAGTGCGGCTTTAGAAGAAACTGCAACCTATTTTGTACTTCTGGTTCAATTTCTTCTGTTATTTGCTATGTTGTGCACCTTCTTCCACATTGAATGGGTTTTTTTGAGGCTTGTATTGATCCTCATCTTTTTTTTTTCTATTATTGGTTTTGGGAGAAAAACCAAATAAGTACTTTATGCTCTGAGCTCAGTCAGAAGGTGTAGTTATTTGACTGTTTTTGTTATTTCATTCTGTTTTTCATCCTCTTTCTGCCATTAGTGGCATTTGTTGTTTATGTATTTTTTAATCCTCAAAATTGGTATTAATGATGAAAAGCAGGTTTACAAGGCTTATGCACAATTAATGTTTCTTTAATTGATAACTAGAATTTGTTAAACCTTCAGTGTTATATCATATTCAACTTAGATACACTTTGCTGGTGTCTGTTTACATTAACTGATATTTTATTTCTTTTTTTAATTCTAGGGAATGAACTGTGAAAGTGGAAAAGAAATAGCCAATTGTGTTCAATCAAATGTGATAAGCTCTCCATCCTGGCTTCATCACACAGGAAATAAAGTAGAGGAAATTTTGAGACATGACGTTTCTCAATTTTGTGATTCTCTGGAGTGTCAGAACCAAATTCAAAGTGGAAATTATTACAGCAAAGGATCAGATAATGCAGATTATACACATGATACAATAATACCTCTGAGTGAGTGCCTGAGACCATTTGTTAGCCGATGGTTTGGAGGCTGGACAGGATTGGTCAGATGCAACCTTTGAAATCTCAATGCCTTATATTTATTTTGATTTATTATCATAAAATCTTGGAATTTCATTATAGTAGCAGCATATTTTCCACAATGTTAAACAGATGTTCTCAGGTATACAATATAGAAATCCTGAACATATTCTACTATTGCTTTTAACAGTTTTGTTCTGTGGATTATTTTTAAACAGGATAAAGCAATGGAGACAAATAAAAAGATTGAGGTCACCGTGCATGTACAAAAACCTTATGTGGAGGAGATCAGCCACTTCACAGAGTCTTTGGAAAAAGATGAAGGATCTGCTGCACCAGTGCAATCCTTTTTCTCCCAAGTCTTAAAATTGCCATCAAATAATATCCATCCCATCTCAAACATGTACATTGAAGATCTTAGCACGAACAATGAAGTATCTTATAGTTTGACTCAAAATTCTGCAAGGTGTTTGAACAATAAAGTAACAGAGACAAATAAAAAGATTGAGGTCACCATGCGTGTACAAAAACCTTATGTGGAGGAGAACAGCCACTTCACAGAGTCTTTGGATAGAGATGAAGGAGCTGCTGCACCAGTGCAATCCTTTGTCTCTCAAGTCTTAAAATCGCCAATAAATAATATCCATCCCATCTCAAACATGTACATTGAAGATGTTAGCATCAACAATGAAGTATCTTATAGTTTGACTCAAAATTCTGCAAGGCGCTTGAACTCACCTGTGTATGATTCCCTGTGTTCTATGGTGCCTTGCAGCATACCTCAGGAAGATGATATCCATACTAAAAGAAACAATGTAGATATTTGGGAAGGAGATGTAAATTCTTCTGGAAAACTTCATACAAACAGCTCTATACAACTCCATGGAGGGTTAAAAACTTTGCAGGAGGAAATTATGGCAGAATTGAGCAAACCATCTGAGCTGAACACTTTTGAGGATTCTGGACAGGCAACATGCAGATTTAGCTGTGAATCACAGTTTTGTGCAAAACGCAGGAGAGTTGATTCACTTAAGCAGTATAGTACTCTACCAGGAGTGCCTCAATGCAAGTCTATTGAGCTTCCCTGCCAAACAAAGGAAACAGGCCTTCCAGGAGACTCTAATAATATCAACTTCTCTATGGAAAGGTCAAAGATTGCAAGTCCTGGCGCTGATAGAGTCACCCCTATTAGTGACAAGAAATGTGTAAGAGAGTCAGTTATCCAGGATTCCAGGCAGAAGTTAACTAGAGTTTGTCTAAGTGCTGATGCTGGTATATGCTCTCCTAGCAATAATAACACAGAAGTTGCAAATAAAATCCCTGATGTTCTTTTAGAGTCTGCACCTATGGCTCTGACCAGAGATATGGGATATCATGATGATTCAACTGACAAAGATACTCCTGGCAGAAAGCAAAGCATGTTTCAGGACCACTGTAAGGACGCTGTCACCATAAATAGCATTACTACTGGAAAACGTAGAGAGCACAAGGACTTTGACTGTACACAGAAGGATATTGGTAATCTTGGAATGGAACTTGATGTTTCCCCTGATGATGAAGAATCTTCTCCATTACTACTACATTTTAGGAAGAAAAAACTCAAAGCTATTCGAATTATTGAAAGTGGTTCCAAAGACATTAAATTGGACAAAGGCACTTCAACATGCCCAAACCAATCTATTGCTCCAGCTTCTGACAATTTTACATCCTTTGAACCTGCTAGGAAAGTCTTACACTGTACTGATTTGTACCAACAAGAATCCCATGAACAGTTTTCCTCAAAACTACGAGACATAAAAAATAAAAAGAGAGTACATTTTTTAGAAGATATTATTGAACAACAGGAAGGTATTGATAACTGCCAGCAGGATCACTCTCAAAATGTGTCTAGACGGTCCTCTGAAAAGCACAAAGGTAATGTAATTTCATTATATGCAGTTTCAACTTTGAGTTGTTAAGTTTGAAATGTTTGTTTTGAGATTATTCTTCTCTTCGGTAATTAGCAGTTGGATTTTTTATTTATGTTTCTTTTCTTATGTGGATCAGCGTATTGTGATGTTTCTGGATTTAGAAATCTATTTGGAGCATCACTCAGAATGCAGAGTGTTGAAGTGGGAAAGAAGATACAAAAGGACTCTAGGAAAGGTAAGAAAGAAAAGAATGGGAAAGATCTGATATTTCAGGGCCTAGAATTTCTTCTAACAGGCCTGTCTACTACTAAAAAAAATGAGCTTGGGCAACTGATCAGAGAGAATGGTGGCGTTGTGCTTCCAAATATTCCACCACTCTTACATATGCGTATGAGAGGCAGGCCGAAAACAGATGACCTGGGTAGAAACTATCCCATTATTTTATCTTCACAGCAGGTTAGCCAAATGCTTCTTTCATTCATGAACCTTTAATTTTTTTTGTGATTGTTTCAAATAATATTTAATGATGGCTTTCCTCTGTTATATTTGTTGGTTAGAAGTTGTTAACATCCACATTTATTGGGCATATATTGATAATTATGGAATGTTCTCTGAAGTGGAGGGTTTGGTGATTTAAAAGAACAAAAGTTATTTATATCGAAGATGCTTGACTGGAAGCTTATTATTGCTCATTTAGGGTCTACATGATTCTTGTCACACTGATCAAGCATGCGGATTCTCAAAATTTTAATTGTTTGTAGCAACTCAGTCACAATATCTTCAATATACTGTGGATATCTTCAACACAAAATATTGGGATAGTAGAGTAGACTATAGAACTTAAAAAGTTTGAATTTTCTGGAACTTGTTCTCCATCAAGAATGATAGTCCTTTGGAATGAGTGGTACAAAATTTTGGTCATTATCATTTCTTTGACAAAGATTAATGGCCTACGATTTTGAGCATGGCCATCAGGTCTTGAACCTTTGCCATTGTTGTGTTAAGGGCTTTCTAATTGCTAGACCACAGTCCTATGGATAGGTCACTGTACTATAAGGTTTGATTGACTAGTGCAGGGTACAGTTAGCACATGGTGATATAAACTTTTGTAGCTACATCTGAAGTCTTGTCCTAGTTTTTGAAACCAGAGTTAGTATGCCTTCTTGGAGATGTGAGGCAGCACAACAGTGAAAAGTAGATAGGTGTCAACTTAGAAGTCACGGGATAGCTAGTTGCCATAGTCTGTTTACCAATGGACAAGGCATCTGTATGTTTATATTCCTTGTCAAGATGTGGTGTATCATATTATGAATTTAACTCACTAAGCAAAAGCTCAAACAAAATTCTGATCATATTCCAGTGCCTAGAGTTCGATTCTGGATGCTTTTAGTTGCAAATAGGATCTTTAGAAAGGCTTTTTCTTTCGTATACTGCACATGAAGAGCCTGAAGTCATGTGATTAATGATGGATCTTAAATTGTGGGTTAGAGTTTGTGAGTTTATCACTTCCTTGCCAACTATTAACATTGTTCTTCAAGTTAAAGGTTTTCTAGTGATGATAGTTATGAGAGAATGGTTGTATTGTCGTGATGATTCTATTTGCATGGCATGACCTAATTACATTATACATGCGTCCATGAAAGTTGAATCTAACATATGTTGGTTTGGGGGTTGTGCGTTTATCATTTCCTTGTCAACTATCAAATTGTTTTCAGGTTTAAGGTTTGGTAAGGTTTGAGTGCAAGTGTGTGGAAGCTGGAGGGATGCTTTGAAATACATGACATTCCATCTTTATGGGCACTAGCCTGGTGGCCATTTAACTCATATAAAGTAGCTGAATTGACACATCAAGAAGAAGACAAACAACTGACCATTACTGAACTGAATTGTTTTGAATATTTCTCGATTGTAATTCAATCTTCTAGTTGTATTTGTTGCATTCCTTTTTGTGCCACTTGAAATCTACCCAAAGACCAGCATTTTATATATTTACATATAATTTCATCATGTCATCTGGTTAACTGCTCCTTCCAGAAGGACTGCTAATTAACATTTGGGTTCCAGTGAATTAATTCATAGGGCTGTGATAGTTCTCCATATTAACTTTATCCATTTATATTATTTTAATCCTTATTTACTTGTGTGCCATCTTGTGTTATCCTTTGCTATTTGATGATGACTTTATGCTTCATCTTTGTCCATCCAATTTATTTTTGGGTTGTGTAGCTTAATCGTAACTCTTTCAAAATAAAACACATCCTTTATTAAAATGAAGGGAAAAGAGTTGGTATTAATAATTTTTCAATGTGCAGTGTATTGGGAATTAAGGTGTCTCAACCTTTTCAATTTCCTAGCATTAATTTAATTATGCTTATGTTGTAATTCCTTGCTCATTTTTATTTGTGATCTAACATGACTTGGCACGATGAGTTGTCAACATGTTGGAAGGTGACATGGAACGTGACAAGGATGTTGTGGTCCCCATAAGGCAATGTAGGCATCCCACCTTGGGAAGAGATTCCTTGACATGTGTCAGCATCTTTGAAGGATTCCTATGACGATTTTATGACAGATTCCTATGATGATTTTATGATGGATTTCAATGATGAAGTTATGATGCGTAAGAGCCAAATTCTATGACGGGTTGGACAAGTGTTGATTAGCATCTTTGCATGGGAAAGTGGGTGCCCAAGTTTGACATATGACAAGTTGTAAGAGAATGTAAGAAGCATCTTTTATTATTAGTCGGTTATGATAGATTCTCTTACAATTGTAAGAGTTGTCATATATGACAGGTTCTATGACATTGTAAGGCATCTGTCATACTATTTGGGGCAAATTCGGGGTGCCCAAGTAAGGAGGCATGTGTTGGAAAAGTGTCCCACATGGATTTGGATGCCCATCCCTTGTTGCTTGCTCATGAAGCTTCCTGCATTTATTTCTCTGTAAATAAGGTGCTTGTGGAAGTAGTTTGTATGGTTCATTTGCAAGTATTGTTATGTTGTCGGAATTGCTCCAAAATTTAACGTTAGTGCATACTCATGGAAGAACTTGCATTGCAAGTGTATTGTAATCACCATTGATTTGATAATACATTGTAAAGGTTTTGGAGTGTGGCGTTTTTCTCTCGAAAGGGTTTTCCCCACGTATATCTTGTGTTGTGGACTTTTATACTTGCATGTGGTGTTATGTTATTAATCTTCCTATTGTGCATCTCATTTTGTAACACTAATCGTAAAAGAATTAAAACCGTACAACTCTCCTCTTTAGATTAGTGTTAGGAAGCGTTTCCGCATACCTTGCTTCCTTTCGGTTGGTATCATAGCTTGATCGTCTTTGATTCTAGTTGTTGGTTAGAGGGTTTTTTGTATTGATCTTCATTTAAGTGGATTCCTGTGTAGTGGGTTTGAAATCTTTGTTGCAAGAGAGATGGCTAGTGCATTTTGGAGGTTTGAATTAGAGAAGTTCAATGGAGGCAACTTTGATTTGTGGATAAGCATTTATCTAAGTCCAGGTCTAGGATGATTTTGTGAAGAGAAGGAGGCATTGGCAGCTGATATTTTTGAAGAATAAAATCAGACATTAGCTTATGCTGGGCGCACCTATTGAGAGGGGGGATTTTGAGTTTGGAGCCAAAGAAAATTCCAAGAAAATCAAGACAAGGTCGATTAGTACCAAGGAAGAAGGGCGCAGCACCTAATAGGCCAAAGACGTCTTCATCTCAAAGAATCAAACTCATTTATGTTGGCTGCAACTTAACCAGGTTCCACGAATTTTGTCATTTCTTGCATCTTAGCTGGCATTTTCATTTAGAAATTGAATGTTATAGGAAGTAATCTCATAGCATTGTAATTGCAACGATTTCAAGACAAATAGAAAAGTATCGTAATGCTGTTGCATTCACAGCAAGTCTGCATTTCAGTCTTAGTAGATAAAGAGACATTTATTTAAGCAATTGTAACCAGCTATGTAAGCTTCAATAATATTGCAAATAGATACTTGGGGAAATAAGGAGTTTGCTTGCAAAGTGTTTGTCCAAATGACTCTCTTATGTAATTGCATTTCATTTATTTAGGATGCATGCCAAGTGTTTGTTAAAATGTCTCTTGGCTGTAGGTAGACATTCCATATCAGAATTTCATGTTTATGCATTGGAAAACACAAAAAAAGATTGCATATCATATTAGATACTTGTTTAGCTTCATTTGCATTCCTTTTCAAGTTTCCAAAACATCATTGGCATCAAACAAATCAAAACAAAGCAAACTGAAACACATTACCAGCAAATTGAAGGTTGCAAGATAAGTGTTTGACAAAATTACCAAGGCAGAAAATCAGACTTAAAACTTCAAATTTGTCAAGACACTTTATAGCAACGCCTTTTGTGGGCATGTTCCCTATTGTGATAGAGGGTGGGGTTGAGGGATGACGTCCCTGCCACCAAGCCCAAATTAAGACCTTCAAAACC
The DNA here is from genome assembly GCA_007258455.2 of Sequoia sempervirens. Taxonomy (NCBI): domain Eukaryota; kingdom Viridiplantae; phylum Streptophyta; class Pinopsida; order Cupressales; family Cupressaceae; genus Sequoia; species Sequoia sempervirens. The sequence goes on from VDFB02193867.1 coordinate 715,752,070, forward strand.
ACATAGACCTTCATGGCGCACATCATTTTGCGTTCATACTAAGAGAAGTATTTTTGTTTTGGATTCACAAAAGTGACTTTGTTTTTGTCTTTAAAATGCATTCAAATCCACATTTTAGGGTTTGGGGGCCAAATTTTGCTTTTTGGTCAAACTTAGAAGTAAAAAAAATAAAAAGGTAAAAAAAGTGTTGAAATACGTTGTTTGGGCATTGTTCTCTGCCAATTTTGTTGTGGGTAAAGTGTGGGACCTTGTTCAGCCCCTAGGGTGAACTAGATCCGGACCTGTATCTAGGCCAGACCAGATTTGAACCTCCGGCTTTGCTCAACAAATCAATAACACAAAAAACTATTTAAAGGTTTTCATGTTGTTTGTTTTTGATCAACCTTTCTTATTTTTAAGTATATGTTATATTTTCTTGAACCATTGCTACATATTAGAATGAATTTCAATGACTTGTGGAAATCAACTAATATTGTTTTTCTTAGAATAGTATATTATGTGGGCCAGATTTTATGGTAAAAACAATTGTGTGCTATGTAGAGAAAGATAATATGGCAGTCAATGATGAGAGTTAGTGTAATGTCTCGTTTTATATTACATGGAGAAAATATAATACTATTTTAATTATTTAATATTTTCCTCCTAATGTTGATTCAAAAGGAAATATTATTAATTAAATAATATTATATTTAAAGTGACTTATTAAATGTAGAATTAAAAATAAGGCACAATTGAAAAGTAAAAAAAGAAAAGAAAATTGAAGAGCCAACTAGGAGAAAACCAAGGGTCGTGGCAGAGGTAATAAAAGAATTCTGGAGAGCAGTTGGAGGAGGCTTGGATTATTTTGGTTCTTTGGAGAACTGGTTTCTCATAACTTGAGGATGAAAGCCCTCATGTTTTCGAATTGGACGAAAACCCAATTCCAGTACTAGCAAAATCACTCAGATTTTGCAGTTGATTTTAGCGAATTGAAGTTTGTTCGAAATTTGTGGTCTCATTCTGAGACAAATTTCAATGTACAAATAGTTTGAAAGGTACAATAGAGTAGTTGAGTGATAATTGTTTTTATAACAGTCTGAGCTGCACAGATTTGAAATCTTAGTAAGAGCTTGCCATCAAAAATTGTATTGGAATGCATATATGGAGAATTTTAATAGTCCTGTACAAAAATCAATTTGTACACAAAACTGTGAATAATTTACAGTGAGTATCTATCTTGAAGTATCTATCTTGAAACCACTACTGTGAGGAGCAAACAGTATGTTTTATTGAAGTCGTGGTGTTGTTGAAGACTTAGAAGTCGGTTTAAATGCTACATTTAGGCAAGTTAAAGGGAGTCGCACAGGGCTAGGAACATCAAAGAGAAGGTTAGACGTTTAGTTCAGATATTGATATTCTAGAATATTTAGATAAATCGATGCTGAAGAAGTATTAGACAGGGGAAGAAGTCAAAAGAGCTTGCCATGTCATTACAATCATACAAGGGATTGTAGATATCATAAGCTGCTTATTGCTGAATATAATGATTTAATCCTGAGTGCTTTATGTTGGTCAAAGGCGTGAAGAGTGAGCTGTAATGTCCCCTTTCTAGCTCAGACATGTTGATAGGTTGCTTAGCCTATTCTTGACCCTCGTAGGCTAGAGTTGATGGTTAGGGGGTCACCTTTGGCAGTGATTGAGGTTAATTCACCTCTAGTATTCAATGAGAGACCAGGATTGACCTTCATTGGACTCCGTTTGACACACTTACTATTTATAGTAAGTGATTATTTCAGGGAGTCAAGGTTTCTATTTATATTTGAGGCACCTGGACAGTCTTAAGAGGCAGTGACGACATTGATGGGGCTTTGCAGTTGTTACTTGGCACATTTGGAGAGACTTACTATATATAGTAAGTCAAGAGCAGGGAGTTACTAATTTTGGCAGGGCACCTGGTGATATAATATTTGCGGATATTTAATGCATAAATGAGTTGACTTTATGATGAGATTAATTATTAAAAGTTATTTTAAAAGCTTATGTTATAAAAGTCACTTTAAGTTATAAAGGGGCCCATGAGGCCATGACCCTTGAATTAGTTGTCACTTAAAAGTATTAAAATATTTTATAAAGTCAAAGTGTGCACATGTTATATCATTTTAAATGATATTAAATGCATTTAAAATGTTTAAAAAGTGACTTTACTTGCACATGAAGGGATTGACCCTTTTGAAAGTTATTATAAAGTTTTATTAAAACCCTAAAAGTGGATTTCAAAAGGGAATTAAAGGCATTTAAGAGTTGAGTGGATATAAAGGGTTTCCAAAGCAAATCAAACTGATTATTGGATGATTATTTCACTTTGCTTTCGAGTTTCTTGGTTTTTGTGCTGGAGGCCAAGGGTTTTAGCCAAAATTGCATTGGAGAACGAAAACTCTTCAGTGTGGAAGCGATTTTGAGGCTGTGAGATACCAGCCGAATTATTGCTAGAGGAGAGCTTCATCCATAAGTTCTGATTGTGCTTAAAGATTGAAGAAATACATCAAGGGTTTGAGCATATTTGAAGATTCATCTACTGCACACCTGTAGCTCATCATTGGTAGCCATTAAATAGCAGATTGCAAGCTTTTATCCGCTGCTACAGTACCCTCGTGAACAGTACCCGCTACAGTGTTGAGGCATTTGAGTGAAACTAATACAAGGGTTTGCAGGATAATCATTGCAGAACAGAGGTTTATAGTTAATCATTGGAGAATATTATATATTGCAGATCTGTGCATTCTCTTGTTGGCACGTGGGATTTATTTGAGCATATTTGTGAAGGTATCTGCATGTGTTGATAGGATTAATATACAAAAATCAGAAAGGCTTTACAGCTGCATAGATCCATTAAATATTAGCAGATTGGGGCAGATTATAGACCATTACATTGCTGATAATCATTTCTAGTTTTCAAGAAGAGCAATCAGTTTATCATTCCGGGCATTTGTGGATAGATTGGAGGAAATATATCTGAAGGCATACTGCTGTGTGCATTTGTCTGGTAATTACAGCTAGCTGGGCTGCCAGGGACGATTTCTAGAGGGTTTGATTTCATGAGCAAGAGGGCAATAATCTGCTGCTACGCACTTCTGAGAGTAGTATCTTCAAACAGCAAATCATTACAGCTCTTGTTATCAGGTTCTTGCTATCATAAATTCATATCTTATGCAATGTATTCAGTTTGATGCTAGCTGCAGCCATTAGAACAGTCCACTGTCATGTTAGGAGATGTTATGTAATGAAGATCAGTCAATAATTTGAGCATTATAACCTGATTTCTCAGAACTTGTAATCAGTCCATTACATATCAGCATTTTAGTTTGAATAAGAAGGTTGAAACTAAGTTTGCATGTCATATGTTTGATGTAATGCCTTCGCTGTAAATGCATTATCTCAGTCCTGAGCTTGTAGGCAAAGTGTTTGTAGAAATGTCTTATTGCTGTAGATGATCATTTATATGGAAGTTGCATGCTAAATGTTTGTCATAAATTCCTAGCTGCTGTACATGCACATTTTCAGTCCATTATATGTATGAAAAGGTCAAAAACAGTTAGCATATCATTTCTATCACCTTGATAAACAATCTTGCATCTTTGGAAACCTTCAAAAACCTCAATTGCAGCATACAAACGTATAGCAAGACAAACAAAAATTTATATCAGCAAGTTCAAACATTGTTTGCAAACTGTTTGACAAAAATTCCAAGGCAGCAAGTGAAGAGTTTTTGAGTCTGATTTGGTTAGGCTCATTACATGAGCCAAACAATATTGTAGTTATTGCTAGGCGGAAAAGTTGAAGGGGCCACGACATTGAAGAAGAGTCAAAAGCATTCAATTCTATTTGCAAACAAACCATCGGGTGCTTTGTTAAGGATGCCTTAGTATTGAGATATCGTGGTAATCAATCAAGACAAGTTCTGAAGAACCGATAGAGAATTCATGAATTCGCTGAAGTCGCCCAGACCAGAGGAATTAACTTTGTCATTCTTTGTGTGGCTTATGAAAATAAGGAAGAATTGTTCATTCTTCAAAATTCTAAAGAGTTGGGAGCTCTAGTGTTTTAAAGAAGACATTCAAAGATGTTATAGTTGTGCCGTCATATGAAATCTTAACATAGCCGTGGATTATGAAGGAATTAAGCAATTCAATAAGTCTTGAAAAGAAATAAATTGAAAGACGTTTTAGCTTTTTGAAGCCGCCACAATTATTATATTGCAAACATGATAAAAAAGTCGTGATATCATAGTTTCTGACAATTCGTAACTTGCACTGTGGAGAAGTCAAGGAGACGAGGCAATGAAGGAGATGTAGAAAGAAATTAAAGAATTTAGGGAAGCTCATGAGCCAAGTTTGGAGAGTTAATATATCGCAGGGGAATGCTAACGTAATAGCACCTGTCAGGAAGATGCCAAGACAATTATCGAAGGGGAGGAGCTGTGATATTATAGTTTTGTGTGTATTAAGGAGTCATCTAAATCATATCAGCCGCTTATGATCTTGGTGAATTTAATGTTTCTTGGAGTCGGGAGAGGTGAATCGCATATTACAAACATAAGTCTGGGAATTTATCTGAGTCAATGGGTAATAAAGAAAGAATTTTAAAGGAGTATTAAATGATGAAGTTGAATACTGCCGCTTAAAAGACAAATAATGTAGAGGAGCCGATATTTCTTTGTGGAAGCTGCTCACGTGGAAAGCAAATCAAAGAAGGAACGACTATGCTGAAAAAAGGGGACCATTCTCAGCGCTGTGTTCCGTGATATCAGGGGAGTTTGAAATTATTTCAATGTATAACCGCTGCCTATGGAAATGTTTGGGAGTCAGAGATTTGCATTAAGGAGCTGCCATATCATTTTTTGGAGCTATTAATATATGTTCAAAATTTGAAGCTCAGCGTCATCTTCTGGGAATAACAGAGTATGAGGAAAATTCCTCGTCAGATAATATAGTTATGATATTTGTGAATATTACAATATGGCAGATTGTAATTATTCTAAAATTCAAATGTTTGTATTGATATTGCTTGAGAATATTTGATATTACTCTGCCGTGCATCATTTATATACATTTGATGAGCTGGGTTAAACATGAATATCTATCTTATGTAAATTCAAGGATTGCACTTAATGGTTATTGGTGAGACTTTCCTTCACAATCAGAAATTAATACAAAAAATCATTCATGAAACTGTTTGACGAAATACCTGAGTACTTCAGTTGGTGAAACCGAAAAAAATTTAATCACATTTGGGGAAGCATCTTACAGTTAGAAAAAGAAATAATGAAAGAGGTAGGTATGGATGGCTGTGTGCATTGTATATCAATGTAATTTTCTTGCGTAGGTCATAGAAAATATCTTTTGGCTTTGTTATCACCGTTTCCCTTGTTTTTGTTCTTCACAAGGGACTTGGGCTTTTGTAAAGTTGTATAATATATATAAATGGAATTTTTTTCTGTCATTGAAAACATCCCTCAGTCCCAGCTCCTCATCCAGGAAACTCTGAGATTACATTTGGCTGGGGATGCCTTTTCTTACCCTTGTTTTATGTATACTTGATTTGATCTACAACAGTGTGGTGATTGGTTTTTTTGGTTTAATACCTTTCTAGCAGTTTCGGTAGTAGAAGATTAAATCTTGCAAGTCTTCAATGCTTAATCTTATGGACAAGATTTTAACTTTCGTCTGTGTAAGAGTCTGTTCTAGTTGATTTATAGTTTGCTTCAATTGTATATAAAAAAGTAAAATGATCTTCACAATGTAGTGTTTCCGTTCCTATGCCTTTGCATGCAAGAAAACCCTTCTTTTGGGGATTATTAATGGTAATATGAACAGCAATTTTATAATAGTTTGGATGTCATTTCAGCTAATAGATGTTTGCATATGTTCTTAATTCAGGTACACACGACTAAGTTCTTGTACGGCTGTGCAATTGGAACCTTACTTTTGCAACCTAGTTGGATTGCTGATTCCATTGCAGCAAAATGTTGCTTGCCTTTTGACAAGTGAGTAATTTTTTACAGGGTATTTGATTTAGTTATCAATAATTCAAAAATATCCCATTTCAAATAATATCAACCTAGGAGGTATATGATAGATGTATGCTGCTGAGGTAATTTGTTTGTGCATTTGGTTGAATGAATATAAGATAGTTTTTGATATAGTTTCTGATTTTGACACGTGTTTGATGGGATTACATGTATCCTTTTATAAAGAATCTTTACCTTTTTGTTGCTTTAAAAAATGAACACATTCTCCCTGCATTATGCTAGTTGCTTTGCACAAATAGGTAATCAGTATCTATATGTGTCTTGGCTAATGTTAAGTGCCTGATACAATTAATTACTATCAAGTTTAAGTTCTATGAACTTGGGAGTGCATTATTTAAAGAGTATGGGAATGAGAAATGTTAATAATGAAGCATCGGTATTGGTTCTAATTTGTTTTGGATCAATGTGGACAGATATCAACTACGGTCAAATGCTTCAACCTTAAGAACTTGTGACAAGCAAAAGCACATCAATGCAATGGTTGAAAATGCTATGCCTTTATTTAGTGGCATGGGAATTATGTTATATGGGAAACCTGCTTTTTATTCGAAGCTCATGATTCTTATAAAGGTAATGTTGACTTTGATAACTTTATAATGCTTATGCTAAGGTTGTATCTTGTTTGTCTTTGATGCATTATTTTGGAGAACACAGAGAACTTTTCTTCCTCTGTTTTTTTGAAGATTTTAATTCAGTAATATGAGGCAATTGTAGATACATCAAGTTATTTTATTATTCATATATGGAAGTTCTAGCTTTTGGAGAAATTTTCTTCATGGCTGATGCACTACATACCTTTTGCCTTATATTCCATTGTTTAGGGATCTCCTTTCTTTCAAGAGTCAGTTGGGCTTTTAACCTTTCCCCATCCACACAAATAAAGAGTGTTTGCTAAGTAGAAACCTTGACCTCATTCCAATGAAGTTGTTACTCCAAATCCCAAAAGAAAGCTCACCCGTTCAAACAAAGCTTCATAGATCAGTACAGAGTCTGTAGTAAATTCCTGGGTTTCAATGATTGCCCTTTATGTTCTATGAAACCCAAGGTTACAATTTAGTACTGATTGCTCTTATAACTTGAAATTTAGTGGCAAGAGTGTACTTGTCCATCATTTTAACTCTTAATCTTCTGTCATTGATTGCATTAATTAAGTATTTTTTCGAAGAATGTCCATGTGAAGGATGATAGGTCCATTGTTCACAACCATCGAGGCTATACGTAGGCTTATTGATCTGAGATACATTGGCTAACTTTAATCCATGATGATAATAATAGATAATTATTAATCAACCAGTGATTCAGATCCAAGATTCTAGCACCAGAGACTGAAAATTAGAGATCAAATTTTTGTTTAAGTTATTCTTATCATACAACAGATTTTGTACTAAAAATAAACTTCAAAGCAGTCATAGGGACTATAGTTTAGGTTTCTTTTCAGTGCACGGTGTGTCTGAGTATCAGCTCTAGTGGTGATTTATCAAATTCAACCATACCTTGGATGTTATTTGTATGAATCCTGCATTGCTTCTGTTGGGCTCTCTAGCCTTATTATTTGACCTTGCCATAGATACATGAAGCCTTTTACCTTGACCTCTAGAACGCATCTCCCATCTTGGAAACGTGTCCTTGTTTTAGAGATGCATATGGGGACATCTCCAGACAATTAGGGTTTTGAATTGACGTCTCCCAAAATGTCTCTAATTAATTAGGGAACCTCCTAGAGAAGTGTTGCTGAATGGATTTGTTTTCTTTTGTGCTTTTGTAGAGAAATTGCAATGTACACATTACTTTCCTTTGTGTTGTTTCCCCCATTTCACTTTGAATTTGAAAAAGCTCATTTGGATGGGCTCCAAGCCTTGTAAATATAAAGTGCCTGATGGGTGTAAGCTTCTTGCCTTGTTGGATTGTGAGGGAGGTTGGTCTTTCCCGACTGCAATAGTTTGAACCAGATATGACTTACCTAAAGCTAAGCCCTTTAGCTAAAATTCTCATCCATACAAATTTGAGCAAAAAGGGTCTTCATGGCCTTTCTAAATGCCACATGTGTGAGAGTTATGAGAAGACACTAATCATCTCCTAATTCATTGCTCTTTTGCGAGACAGTGTTGGCACAAAGTCAAAAATAAATATTGTGTGAATTGGGTGCCCACTTTCTTTTTAAAATCCCTTTCATCTATGAAATGCAAATTGAAATCAGAACCTTCGAAACAAAAAGATTATCTTGTTGGGCCAAATATGCTGGAATGTATGGTTAGAAAGAATAGGAGGTTGTTTAGGGAGGAGCAGATGATTACAGACAAAGTTTGAGATGAAATTTTACTCTGTGTGTGAGAATTGACAATGGTTTGGCTTCCTAAGGATGGGAAGATCAATCTGAAGGATGTAGGCATTTATAATAGCCTGGAGAATGCCCCTCATAAAGGAATTAGAAAGATAGTTGATTAAAAAAAGGGAAATATGGGTTCCCCTTGAAAAGGGAATCATTAAAATCAATTTTGTTAGGGGTGCAAAAGGCAACCTAGGCCTGGCTGCTATGATTAGGAATTATAAGGGAGTAATCATCCTTATCTACCATGATGCAGTAGGGACCATCACAAATAATTTTGCAGGGGCAAAGGTTTTATAGAGAATGGAAATAATTTGAACTTGGAGGCAACTTGGAGTTCGTAATAAAGCTCTGGTAAAGGCAATTTTTGAAAATTGGCAGTTAAAGGAAGAGTATTGTTGACTGGAGGAGGCAATTTCTGAGATGAATGAAGGTTTGGTTGCTCATCAAACAAGTGGGAAATAAGGTGGCAGATTATCTAGCCAACTTTGGTGTGGATTTGACTGACAATAGTGGTAATTTGAAAATTAAAGACTTGTCATGAGCATGCCCATTTGGCTAGATTTTACCAACATCAATAACATCATAAAGCATCGCATTCAAAACAAACATGGCTGCCCACTACCATCCTGTTTGCAAAATTCAGCGAAGCCACATGAGCTTCTTAGTCTAACACACAACAACAAACACTAGGAAAGGAATTAATCAAAATTTACTCAAGGAAAGGAAAAGAGCAGAACAAGTAAGGTCTGATCCATCACAAAAATTGTTTTGCAGCTCTAGAAACTTGGAAGGCAATTATAGTCTCTCAGATCTACACCACAAGCCTCTCTAAAGTCCACATTTTGGCAGCAAATTCCCTTCTAACTTCAACACATAACCGTCCAAAAACATAAGAATGAGAAAACAAGGGCTAAGACTGGTCACTCTCGTTTTAAATCTCCTTCCTACAAAACCTAAAATTCTGGATGATTAAGGTCTGATATGTAAAAAAAGAGGAAATATGCAGATCCCCCTGTATGAGCCCACATAGGGGCAATTTAACCCGTAAAGGATATTTGATTGTGGTCACCAAAACCTATTACATAAGCAGCTAAAATAGAGGATTTGGAGATTTCTGATCATGATCCATTGTCCTCATGTGTATTAGAGGAATATGTGCCCCTAATAAACAACACTTCTTGCACAAGAAAATCAAAGTCAATTGGATTGATTTAGCACTCATCCAGGAAACTACAAGAGCAGAAAACACTACCAAAGAAAAATACACAAGAGCTTGGGGTTGTATCTATGCAAGCAAGAATTTAGCAATTCAGTGGAATCCATAAAGGTATGTCCCCATCTCACACGTACCTGAGTCTTGGAACACATTTTGCTTTATGAATTCCTTCGAAAAAGAATTGGATTTTCTATGTTGCCAATTTTCACATTCCGTCGCAAGGCAACAACAGTCACCAGTTCATTAAGGAACCTAAAGACTGGGTGCTAGCTCACTCTCATGCTTTGCTTATGCTTATTGGGCATTTCAACACTATTAAATCCCCTTAGGAAAAAAGAGGTGCAGCAAGATTCAATAAAAAATGGTAGACGGGTTAGCAGTTCTTATGGTAGAAAGTTGAAACCGATTTGATAGATTTAGAAGTCCAATGGTCTATATACTTTGGCAAACAGAAGGAAGGAAAATAGACTATTTTGTAGAAAAACTTGGTAAAATCTTAATCTCTCCTCAATGGCTCAATCAGCAAACCAACATTCAGGGGACCACTCAAGATGGGACTCTTGGATCATTGGCAGATAACACTCCACATCAGTCTCATATGAAAGAGACCAAAGAGCCTGTTCCAATTCGAAAGCATGTGGTTTACAGATCTCGTTTTTCCCAAAACTTTTGATGGAGAATCACTTCCTCTCAGTTGGGGCTCAAAATGTACTAATTTATGCAAAATATTGAAGTTTTTATGCACACAAATAGCCAGATGGAACAAGGAGTTTGGGAACATCTTTTTGGAAGGAAAATCTGAAAATCTAAATCTAGAACAAATCCAAAAGGTGATGGTGATACGTGATCAAGGAATTCCAAGGGACCTCTTTAGTCAAGAGAGAGCATCCATTCGAAAACTAGCTGTCCTTCAGCAACAAAAAGAGATGTACTGTCCCATTCGTTGAGTTAATATCTTATTTTCATAGTTTGACATTTTGAACTGTGAAAATAAGCAGCAAATTAGTGGAAGCACCCAAATCAAGTATGAAGCTGGTCATATGCTACATGATCCTAGTGAGATGACCTCCTAAGCCACCGAATACTACAGCAAGATCCTAAAAGGGAATGTTGATATAGTAAACTAAGTCAGAGGTCATAGGGACCTTCATGACCTTCAACATATTGTCAACAAACAACATGATACCATAATAACTGAAAGGGTTAATTTATTGGAGCTACATCAGATAGTCTTCTGTTTCAGCAAAGATAATTCCTCAGGCCAGATGGTTTTTCAGCTTTCTTTTACCAAACTTTCTGGGACATTATCAAGGATGAACTTCTTGAGGTGGTGGAGGACTCTAGATGTAATAATCAAATTTTAACTAGGCTCAACTTGAGTAGGCTTGTCTTGATTCCTGAATCTCCAAATTTCCACATCTTGGACCAGTTTTGACCTGATTCTCTATGTAATATGACATAAAATCACTGCTAAGTTAAGCAACACTCGCCTCAAGCACTCCCTCTCAAGTTGATTTTCCCAAACTAGTCAGCTTTTGTCCCTGGCAAACAAATCATCAACAATGATATAGTGGTATAGGAATTTTTCCACTCAATAAAATTTCAAAAGCAGCCAGGGGTGTATATCAATTGGATCTGTCCAAAATGTTTGACAGATGGAGTTGGGCACTTATTTGGCATACTCTGAAATCATTTCATTTTGTGATGAATTTTTCTCTTGGCTCAGGAGGTGTATCAGTATTCTGATATTCTGGATGTCGCTCAATGGACATGGAGGTAAAGGGTTCTGATTCATGTGGCATATGCCAAGGAGACCTCGTTGAGCCCATACCTTTTCGTCATAATGAATGAAACTTTGGTAAGGCTTCTTGCAAGAGCTACCAACTTGATGTGTTGTTGGCTATTGAAGGTTGTGAAAAATATAATGCTTTCTGATTTGCACATGATACTATTTTATGTTCAATTTTCCTACCATCAAATATTAGCTACCGTAAGATCCTCCAATATTAGATGGCTTTGGGGCAGCAAGTCTATGCAAACAAGCCAACTTTCATTTTTTGCAATGTTCCACTTAAGAAAATAGTGGTAATCAAGATTCCTTGCCTTCAAAGGGTAAGAATTTCCCCTTATTTTGGGTTCTCCATACATTTGAAGTATAAGGATTCCTTGTGAAAATTGATCAAAAGAAATATTAAGAGTGCTTTTTGTAGATGGATAAATAATTAGTTAACACTGGCTGGCCACTCCCAATTACTCAAGTCAGTGTCTTAATCCATTCTGCTCTATCATGTGCGGCCTATCCTTTTTTCCAGCTAGTGTAACAACAAACATCAAGAATGTGCAAAGGAATTTTCTTGGAGAGGAACAAACTCAATATTTGTTAGAACATAATGTTATTAGGGGTCAGACCCTTATAACATTTATACATTGTTCTAATATTAGGTTATAAAACTTTATATAGTGTATGCTTTATTAAGCATATACCATTTAAAATAATTATATTCTAATAAATATTAGATTATTGATTATTTATAAATGGTAATTTTAAATAGGTGTGATTGATACCTTCAAGGTATTTTGGACCCCTTCTCTTATATTTAAGGAGGTTCTCTCATTGAGAAGTATTGAATTTGGAGATGAATAGTGAATTCTATCACTATGCATAAGAGGTATTATTGGCCATGTGGAAATAAGGAGAAGTGGTTCCCCAGGTTTGTTCTATATTTTAATAGACCATTCTATTTTATAATGGAATGATGCTTTATGGGGTTTTTTTACCCGAAAGGGGTTTCCCCATGTATATATTGTGTAATATATTTAATCTATATATCTTGTAATTATCATTTTATTTATTTTATTTTTATTTGTAATGATTACTAACCTAAATATTCAAGTATTCTTAAGTTTCATGGAATGCCATCACGAAGCCCAAACAAGATGGTGGCTTATACTGAGATTGTATAAATTTAACTAATTTTTTGAAATGAGACTAGCACAAAGATTATATGCTGCTCATTGTGCATCTATATCTCAGTTATTTTGACAAAAAAATCATCTTTTAGCTTCAAACTTGCTTGGAAAGCTCCAAGGAAAGCACCTTCGATGATCTTTTGTGAGACATATTTGACATGGCTTTTCCCTCCTAGAACATAGGTTCATGTGGAAATTCTGAAAAGGAAAAATAACTTGTTTTTGGAAGGATATTCAGAGAGGATATTTGGTGTTAGATAGGAAGGTCTACCAACCAATAAAGTTTCTTTTATAGGCAAAGGGAGTGATTCATGTTAGAAACTATGTCAAGAAATTGGAGAAAGATTACCATCTTTGGCTTTCATTTTGTATAATATCACAACGAGAAGCTTTTCAAGGCAAACTTAACGTTTAGAACACAATCTACATTCCAAACTAATCCCCTTACTTGTGCCTTGGATGTGTTTCGATGGAAGAATACTCAATTAGGTCAATGCACAGTGATATTTGTATGTTAGTTACTATTGCATGTCACCTCTTCTACTTAGTCTCCCTACCAGAAACCGTGGTTTACCATTTTAGTGTATTATATTATTTTATGCATTATCTATTTATTTATCTTAGCGCATAAGATAAACTTGCTTATGCATCTATTGACTTGTGTAGGATGATATATATATTTTCTCACAAAGTTGAGAGTATCTTTTGCTTTTAGCAAGTTGTTGCATATTTAGTCTATACACTTAGTGACTCATAGGATGACTCATTAACTATGTTTGTCTTGAGTTTGGACTCTACATTTGTTTGTAAAATATTGCAACATAATAAATATTGGATTTTTCATTTTCATGTGAATTCTCTTGTGTAGAAGTGTTTTTGGTTTTGCAAAGTTTCCTCATCATTTTCACATGCTTTAGCTTGGCCCAAAACGACCAATTTCATATGTCTAGTATGTCATGGTTAACTCCTCACTACAAATCAATTGCAAAACAAAAGCTTGATTGGCCCCTTCATGAATCCCAATGGCCTACAAAATATATGGTTGTTTATGGCAGAATTATTTTCACACCAAGACCAATCAACAACTACCCCATTAAGAGGCTCTGTAGATGATCACCTTTGATGTAATGATCTTGAGCTAAAATTTATGCAAAAATATCAATGGCATCTTTGGTCAGCCTTGCTAATTATTGAAATCTTTTGTTCGAATGGTGGGGGTCTAGGAAAAGGTTTGATAGAAGGTGGGGATCTAGAGAGAGTGTACTAGAAGGATGCAATGGTGAGAGAGATGGAGGAATTGGAGGTTGAGATGTTGCTTGGAAGTCTTTTCATGTGGTACATTGTCGTTATGTTCTCCAAATACTTGAGGTTGGGGGTTGCGGGGAATAGGATACACAGATGCCAAGGTGTGAGGTGATGCAAAGGTCTAGGGTTTGAGATAGGCAAAGTGACAAGCTAGTGTGAATTGGGCTTCAGAGATATCCGATGCAGGAGGTGGCGGGGATCAAGCTTTGGAGATACTTGATGTAGGAAGGAGCAAGGATTGGGCTTCAAAGATACCCAATGTAAGGGAGAGGGAGTTGAGGAAAGAGAGATAATGATATTGATAGGGATAGGGGGTCGGGGATATGATGTGCCATACCCAATACTAGCATAATGAGGTAGAGGAGAACTTGAAGGTTTGTATACTTAGAAGTAGGAAATGAGTTGGGATCAAAGTTTAGGGTTTTGATATCCCAAATACTTTTTAGTTATGTTGGTATGGAAATGTTTAGGAGTTGTGATATAATAGAGGTTGGAACTTGGAATATTTGACAGTGCAGGTTTTGGGGATCAAGAATATCAATTCCTTCAAATTGGGTGCAAGGAGGGAAGTGGAGCTCTAGAATTTAGTGGGATAAGAGATGGGTTGCAAGGAAAGAAGGTGATGCATGTTGGAAGCGGAAAGTTTGATTTCTGATGGGGAATTGGGGATGTGAGGGAGATGAAGGGAAAGAGAGATTGGTTTGGGAAGTCCAAATTTTTAACGGTTAGGGAAAAGTGGGGATTTAAGGAATGGGGAACCAAAGGAAAGGGTAACAAGATAAGGGAAAACTTGGAAAACTGTAGAAAGCAAGGGATTAGGGAAGTGGGGGTGTGGGGAACAAAAAGAAGGCATGACAATATGAGAAAGTTTGGAATTTGGCCCAAGGCTACAAAGTGACCTAGATAACCTCATACTTAGAATTGGGGACATTACATTTGATGATGCAAATGCCAAATCTCAAGCTATATCACAAGATAACATTAACAATCTCCCTATGGTTTATTTGGAAAGAAATGCATGCATGCACCTTTCACAATACAACTAACCCTCTTTAGTGGGTCACTTGTCATATATCTAGTCATATCAAAAGGATTGTGTGGATCCTCTTTGAACATTGGCCAAAAGGATTCTCCTTAACAAATCTTTAGGATCTCTCTTTGGCAATCAATTTGCAAATGCCCTTCCACCATATAATGCAACTTCTCCATATAAAATCAAGAGTTCAATGACTTCCACCCCACTTGGATGGATGAAGATCATCAATGATGAAGCGTCAAAACAAAACTCGGGAGCAGCTGGTGCAAGTGCTGTGATCAGGGATTCTAACGGCTGGTTTATTTGTATTGCAGCATTCTCACTATTTCTTGCTCTCCAAACCAACAATATTGCAGAACTTATGGCTGCATTTTAACTCATTTGTCTTGCAAGAACTCCCAACTTAAATACTATCGGAATTGAGTGCAATATCTTGTCATTCATAAACTTCAAGCCTTCTAGGAAGCATTGACCCCAATCGGAAAATGAATCCAGCTCTAAATGTTATACATTCTCATTTACAAGTCTTCTATCAACTCTAAATTTTTCATTGGGCTAGATCAGGAAATAAGGTAGTGAATTCCATTGGAAATGAGGTCATCTATTCTCCCTTCCAAAGGAAAACTCCAGATGTATAGAACTATCAAGTTGTCTCGAAAATCTTTTAACTCCCTAAACAAAGATTCCTCCTATCTATGAGACCCTTAGTTCAACAAATTCCACCTCAACGGGTCTTTTACACTTTGCCTTGTTACTCAGCTTCCTAACTCATCTGTTACTTGCCTTCTTATTCTTATCCCTTTTGTGAACTTGACTTGAACTCTCTTCACACCATTTGTTCCTTTCTAGCACATCCATATGTCAGCTAATTCCCATGCAAAGCAAAAAACCCTCAACCTGCCCTCATGTCAAGACATCTTCACTATGGTCCAAAACAATTTTGTTCACCTTGGCAATATTTCAGTTGCTATAACATGTATTGCCACTTTAATTTATGTGCTGACATGGATGTATTGTCTCCATCTCAAGATTATGACGTTGACTTTCCAACACATAAAATCTTTTTTAAATCATACAGAATGTTTAATGCCTTCTCTACTCTCTAATTTCCTCATTCCTTTACATCTCTCCCTTCCACTATTTTTGGCCTTCTAGATCCCCATGACATTACTCTAATACTCGAAATGTCCTCATGATATCCATGGGGCTTCACATTTTCCATTATTTCTTCCTTGTTGATCTCACTAAATCTACTGATCTTTTGATCTTACATCTGGCTGAGTGCCCATATACGTCCTTCCCTCCTATACCATGTTTGCATGGAATTACCGAGCTGGGCAAGTAAATCTAATCAAGCGTCTCTTAATGGATAAAGTCAGATTTTCATTAGGTGCAATATCTTCTACTGATAATCTTCATTAGATAGACCTGCTCTCACCATGAAGTCTCCATTTGTTTGTAGTCCTGCACAAGGAAAAACTAGTATATTCAATAGTTATAACCTACCTTTCCTTCCAGCATGGCTGGCAATTAAGCAGGACAGCAAAAAATTGTTCACCTGCTCTCTTCAACATGTAAACCTAAAAATCCCATGCTTCTTAGTTCTTACTAACTCACCCTCATTCTTATAACTGAGCCTTCAATAGATTCAACAGATATTGCATTTACTTCCGTTCTGACATTCCTCCTGGTATGCAGAGTTGATAAATACAAATGCAAATCCTGTCAGAGATTTATAAGGTCTTCTGAGATTGATGTTATCCCACTTTACAATCAACTCACTGTGAAAACTATGACAAGAGCGAGCAATGGATTGCTGGATGAATCTATAAAAGTGAAGAAATACTATGGTAAATTTAAATGTTTTGCATGTGAATCACAAGCCTTGGCAGACTTAAAAGAGGATACAAGAGGAGCAGCCCCTACCAATCCAATTGAACAGCAAGGTTAGGTCATTCCTACTTGGCAGGACACGACTACAAAGTCAATCACTAATAGTAGCCTTGTGGCCATTGCCAATGCATCTATGTAGTCCAATTATGCACAAGAATTAACTCCCCCATCTTAAAGTACTCGGGAGAGATTCTGGTAAATCTGCTTTTACTGCTCCTAACACATGGCTGTGTGGTACATTTCCTTCCTACATGTGTCTATGGTATTGCAGATCTACGTAGAGGACCTGACAAACTCCAGTTAAACCTATCCTCTCCTTCACCTTGATTGATATCTTTTTTTATGAAACCCTGCCCCTACCCATATTTTGTTCAGTGGCAGGAGACTCTCCAATGGTCTATAAGGTTTGAGACATAAATTTAACTATTTTTTTAATCAAGGGTTAGATTAATGGAGTTAGTACTTCCTAAATTCCCTAGGTAGTGAGCTAAATTAGTGACAGAAATTCAAAGTGTTACCAAGTTGAGTCCTTGGCTAGATGCTTAAAATAAAGTTTGATTGACATGATAAGTGTTAATGAATTGTGTTCTTAAAAAAAAATAGATGTGGTTTTTTTCAAGGGTTAAATTTTTGGGCATGACAGACTCTGCAACAAGCACCAATCACCCACCAACTCATTTGCATTCACCTCAACTGAGTGCCTTATCCTCCAGAAACAAGACTTTTGTTCCACAACCCTTGAAAATGTCAATGATTGCCTCCAAAAACTTACGGTCGCTATAGAGGCAAAAGACTAAGAAACATATTTTGTTGAGCAGGTGGCCTCTCTTCTCATATCAGACATCCAAGGATGTAAATGTAATCAAATCTTTATCAAATAGGATCCTAGAAATCTAAGAATAAACTAAGGTCTGAAATTCTGTGTGAGAAATTCTAAGTCAAAGACGATTTTCAGATTTCTTCTCTTAATGCTGAATGTACTGATTGCAGAACATTAATAAATTTCGATGTTTGCATATCAAGAGTGAAACTCCTTTTTGTATGTAAGGAGACCGCCCCCAAGGGATGCGTCTCTTGAGAGGACGTGTCTCCACACGTGGAGACACGTCCGCTCAAGGGACGTGTCCCTTTGGGCGTGCGGGTTTCCTTTACAACCGATTATCATTCGGTTAAACATACTTAACACATATACCCCCTCACACATGGCGGATATATATTATATGAATTCCGAATTTTATTCAATGTGTATTTTGAACATCATTTATTTAAATTCGATTTTATACATGCATTATAAAATTCGATTTTACTTATTTTAGAAATATTAAATATGAAGAGCAATTGATCTTATATAAACGATGATGATGCTTATAGCAATCATCGTTTATATCTGACCTAAGCTATCATTCATCAACAAAGGACAACAGAAAAATAAGTGTCATGCAAGGTTTTTGGATCAAGCAGATTAAATCCTTCGAGCTCATTCATCAAAATGCTAGGGGACTTAAAAGTTGGGCTGAACCAGTAAAAGAAATCCTCACAGATGAATATCAAAGCATTTAGTTGGCTGAGGTCATGCAGTGAAACCATTAGCAGATACCATTTGTTTTAGCAAGTGCAATTGGAATTAACTGAGTTCATGACCTTGCAAGGCATCCAGTTTACCATCATCACCCCTTACTTGAGGGCTTCACATCTGGGGGTTGTTTGCAGCAAGATTCTGATCATTGTGCAACAAGAGACAAACAAAACAAGAGGAGATTCAATAGTCATGGTCCTATCTAAGATATGCAGCCCCCCTACCCATGCCATTCAAAGGTTCTTTTGCTCCAATCTGACTATGCGTCACCTTCTTTTGCTTTGCTGCAGTAACTCTTTCTTTCTACAATCATCTAAACTTAGTCTTCTCTGTTTCTTTCTGAAGCTTTAGTAATCTTTTGTTTTAAAATTTAAACTCAATGGAAAATCTCAGTTACAATAGTTTTTATTCTCTTTTAAGGATATGCCTTGTTTTGACCAAGTCTTTCCGTAGCACTTCTTTACATATAGTAAAATAATTTATCTTTTTATTGAAAAGAAAGTGCCCTCGCTTCTTTGTATGCTCTTCAAGAATAGCCTACTAGTAAAATAATTTATCTTTTTATTGAAAAGAAAGTGCCCTTGCTTCTTTGTATGCTCTTCAAGAATAGCCTACTGAGTCTGCATAACATCTTAATATACTTTCTCTGAAAGAAGTATGGTCATTTTTTTTGAAGACATTTCCAACTTGCAGTCTATTATTAGGCAAGTTGGAATGCTCCTGTAGCATTCTTTGCATTCTAATTGGAGGAAAGCTGGACTTGTTTAACAGTTTATTTTGTTCTTTATATATGTACAATGACTAATCATGGAGTACCACTAGCATCTTTTCAGTAGGTTTAATTGGGGTGTGGTGCTCTATTGTCCTATCACCTATGTATACAATGCCTTCACTATGTGCCCTGTTTTCTATTTTCGCCCTTAAAACTATTCACCTTTTCATCTTTAAGAAGTGTACTCTGTTTAAGATTTTTCCTTGCAAACTAGAGGATTTTGGTCCTTGGAGGTTGGCAGGTGCAGGTGTACCACTTCTTATACTTGTTTGAAGGTAAAAGTATATTATTGCCAGAGTTAATTGGCTTTTATGATCACAAAGCTGGAGAAGCCACTTGTTAAAGAAGCTAGCTGTTTTATTCATTAATTTTCAGAGGAATGGAATTTGAAATCTTCTAAGCTTAAGTCTTACATAAAAATAATGGAGGTCCATTTGATGGTTCTTAGATAAATCATATTTTCTTCTTACAATGGTACTCAACTTTGTGCGGACTTTGTTTCTCTTCTTTTGAATGCAGCATGGTGGAGGTCTTGTATTCAGGACTATCAAATCTTTAATACATGGCTGCGAGTCCGGTAGAGCTGCCTCGGCAGTGATCATTGTGGAGAGTGTGAGGGCAGCACCCCGGCATTTGAGGCAATGTGCTGCAGAATATAAGTTATCTGTGATGGTTTGTCCTAAATCCTGATCATTAAGTTCTCTTTTCAAAAATTTCTGAGGGCACTGTTTCAATGTGCAGTTCACATATGAAGTAACCATTTTTTTCACTGGGCTCTTTTTATATCAGACATCTCTGTTTTAAACTAACTATAGAAAAACATCCATGTTAAATAGATTTTCTTTATTTTAGAATGTTGTACTTCATGATTTGTGAATGAGAATTGGAGAAAGAAGTCTTTAATGTTTTCTCTTTTGTGACAGTCAGGCAATTGGGTGGTTGAAAGCTTACTTCTTGGTCGACTGCTACCTTTTCAGTCAAATGTTTCATCTTGTGTACAGTCCCTTAGGAAAAGTGGGTATGTTAAGAGCTCACTCATAAAGAAGTCCTCCAGATGCTGCAACATAACTGATTCAGGCTCAGCAAGCGTTATGGGAGTTAAGTATATTGGTGCTGTTGATCAGGAACCATCTAAAAATGTGAAAGATGCTTTTAGCAAAGAGCATATACAACTTGATGGATTGTCTATTGTGTGTAGTTCAGAAGTCTCAGCCATTCCTTTTGCAGTTCCAAAACTAAGCATAAAGCTCCCAGGAAAATATGCAGAACTTCCTGCCAAACAGAAGCATCAAGCAAACAATCTATATTATCAATATGTGGCCTTAAATGGTGTTCATTATTCAGTTGGTGATGTTGTGGAGGTAGGAATTGGCAAGAGATTGTTTGCATTCCTATGTTTCTTTCAGTTAGGATAGATAAAGTCTATGATTAGCTTAAACTAAAATATTCCCAACTATTGATTTCACAGCTAGAACCCTTATCTGATGCAAAAGAATTATGCTTTGCGCGAGTTGAATGCCTTTGGTCAGAGCAAGTAGCAAAGATGAAACCTAGAAGTTACCCAGTTAAATATTCTTGTGAAATAATTTTTCTGCAATGTAGATGGTTCTATCAGCCCTCTGATACTGGCTTTCCATGCTCCGGCTGTGGAAAAGAAATATATTTTTCGAATCACTTTTCTGATGTACCAGTAAGCAGTCTTTTGCCTGTTCCTTTTCCATTGTTGATTCTAACGGAAAAGGTTTCTGACCTCAGCTTCTTACCTACCTTATTTTGTCTTTGTAATTAGTACTGTCAGTTGAAAGTTAATGTTTCTTCTTATATCATGTATGCAGGTATCAAACATAAAAAGAAGAGTCTCAATAGTTTTTATGGTGGAAGGCAAGAGGTTTCCGCTCAATGGTCCATGTGAAAAAGGGAAGAAATCTTCATCTTGTGTCAGGGTAGATGATCAGATTACTGATTTTGTATGCAAGTTTTTCTATGACTGTGAAACTGAGTCTCTTCATCAGATTAAATTTAGTTCTTAGAAGATTTCTGTACTTGTGGTGCCATAAGGAAATCTAACAATTGATTTTAACATTATTCGCTTCATTGTATGACATTTATGCATGACACATGGGGAATGCATAATTGCACTTGATTGATGTAAGCATAAAGACAATCTAATCAATGGATTGCTAATTTATATATACTATACATATTGAAACTTTTTATAGCAACACTTCCAAAGGATTTATGCTGAAATTTACCTTGCGTCAAAAACATGTTTAGACTTCTATACTGGCAGTAGAGAGTACATATCGAGGAAACAGGAACAATCTAAAAAGCAGTTACCAACTTCATTGAAAACCATTTTGGCCCAACTTCATTGAAAACTATTTTACCCTCGGCCTTATGATAAGGTATAAAAATAGGAAAATTTATACACAATTGGAGCTTCAAGAGGATGGAATAAATGTGTTTTTCTTAATAATGCGATTACATTTACGTCTGCATATGGCCAAAGCCCTAGTGTGACTGTGTATAGCCATGGTAAAATTTGCACTTTTGAAGCTTTGAGAGTATGAAATAAATGCGTTTCTTGAAATAGTGCAGAATTTGAAATTACACTTATTTTGAAATATTTATGACCAGCCCAAGGTGAATTCAAGGTGTACGTTGAATATGAAATTCTATGTCATCTTTGCAAGAAGAGAAGACTGATGTAAGATGTAATTTGAAATATTTGTAAGATGATAAAATACATGAGTGGACAATGATACGATTACATATATTGGCAAAATAGTGTATACTGCTGCCCAAAATTTTGATAGATATTCCTACACTAATAGTCAAAATTCAATTGAGATGGATAAAGATCTTACAAAAATGTCAACTGCATATTAATAAGGTGAAAACATCACCTCTTTGGATCATTTAGATTTTCACCAAGTGGTATCCAAGTGGTTTGATCTTTCTGGGTTGTGGGAATGCGTGTTTATATGATAGTGGCAAGAACACATAAATACTATATGGAGGAATTGAGTGCAAGTCAAAGCACATTGTAAAGCCACATAAAGGTTGTAGTAGAAAACCAAAAACAGTTAGGCAAACAACAAGAGCATATCTCAAGGCAACAAATGAAAATGGATTAAGATCAATCTACTGTGGGTGATTTGGTGAAAGGTCATGTCGATAAATTTGGTATTGGGGAAGAAGGTGAAGGTGTGAAAGCAAGAAATTCCGTGTCATGAAATTAAGGGAAAATTCAAAGTCCATTTAAAGTAGAAATCAGAACTTTTGATAGATACTCATGTTTGTGGGATGTAGGAGTTTAATCTAATTTCTCATCTTCAAAAAGATGCAGAATGGATTACTTCTCTCAAACTAAACATTGGTACAGTGTCCCTCATGTTCTCCATCAGCTCCTATTGGTGAGGCTTACCCACCTCCTAATTTGGGTGCCCATTCTGTTATTCCATCAGTTTCGGATCAGCTTCAACCTACTTTGTAGGTGGTTGTTCAATGTTTGAGTACTCGGGTTCAACATTCCTTGGATGGACCTTCTATGGGGGAAACCCCACTTATTTCTTCCAGATCTGAGGATTTGGAAGATCATTTTTCTTGGATTGTTGTACTAGGGCAGAAGAAAGGTCTTCCCAAATTTGTTTCCAAATCACATACTAGAGTGAAGGGTGTGATTGAATAGGTTGGATTTGGCATTAGGTCGGATCCTTGAGACTTTTGTTTTATGCTTTTTGGTTGTAGTTGTGTTGGTTTATGCTTGGCAGCTTGGCTGCAGTTGTGTCTTACTCCCATTTCAGAGGCCAATGTATTCTCTGCTTGGAGGCTTACTTTGTAATAGGGTTGGGACCCTTGTTTCTCATTTTATCTAGTCAAAAACATTGGTGGAATGTCACAAGGTAGTTGTACCTTTGGAGCCGGTTGTGTGATTAGAGATTCCTTAGGCTTTCTACTTTGCAAACCTTCAAAAAAGTTCAAGGACGAGACAAACAACAAAGCAAAGGCTCATGCTTTGGTTTTGGGTGTACACATTGCTACTTACTGTTGAATTTCCTCTTTGCAAATTGAAGGAGATACCATGCTATTTTTTAATGCTATTTATAATTGTGGCTTTCTAAGTTGGAAATTGGAAATTTTTCTTTGTACAACTTAGCCTTTACTAGATTCTTTTCAATCCTTCTCATTTGTCCATTGTACTTCAGACAAATGGGGCGGCAATTTTTTTGGCCGACTATGGCATCAAAGTGAAGGAAGAGTTGATTATTGATAACATCATGAATAGATAAGAGGGTATAGTTGAAAGGTGGGGATTTGGTTCACAATATGCTTCAATTTCAATTGCCTCATCAATTTCTCAAAACTGTGCATATCTTGGTGATCAAGGGAGGTGACTTCTCCATTAATGATTGCCCTTTCAAACTTGGTGTGTGTAAAGGAATATTGGAGATGGAAAAGGTTGAATGTTTCTCCCTTTATAAAAGGGAATTAATTGAGTTGAAGGCATCTCTTTCTTGCTGCTATCGAAGTACCTACCAATAGAGCCAAGCTTTTAGCTTCTTTGAGAAGCAAGAGATGTCTTTTGGGGACTTTGTTTCAAATCAATAGTTGGGGATCATTTTTGTGTTGTAGTTGGAGTTGATTGAGAACATACTTAAGGAGGTAATAAGTTTTGATTACCTTGAAGCCAAATTCAAAGTAGTGTAAATTATGATATTTTTTTTATGTTTCTTCCAAATTTGTTGGAATATGTCAAAGATAAGGGGTTGGTGAAAGATTTGATAAATTTCTAAGCGAAGATTTTAGAGCTTTACTTGAGAAGGCTTTGGAGATGATTGAAGAATTCCTTGCTCAACCATCATCAATGATAGTTGAATTTTGAGGAGTGGTTTCAACGATGTCCTTCAAGGAGTCGGAAGCTTGCTCTCTTGCTTTGGTGGGGGTTGTTGAGAATATACAAAATTGTTATGGAAGAAGGGGAAGGGTTTGTTCGTACTATTGATCTATCATGCATTCAAATTCCTTTCTATTGTCCTTCCCCAGATTGGGATAGTGTGAAGACAAAGAGGGCCGAATGAGCAATGAAGTATTCGGCTCAAATGACAAACACTAAGAGGGAAAACTAAATCCATAGTTAGCCTTACAAACCCAATTAACACATCACACAAACATAGGAAATGATAATTATGTTGGAAATATCACATCATTTATAGGATGCATATAATAACTTTTTCTAGGTTTGTTAAAGTTTATTTAACAACCTATTATATTAGTGGTACAAATGTTGAGTTGTTAAAACAACTCAACATAATAAGGAAAGTAGTTCGGGAAGTTTCCTATAAAATAGGATTCATGGATCCTATAAATATGTATGAGATTTATTGAGAGAAGAAGAGACGAAGCACATATATCCAATTTTTTATTATTGCAGCTTCAATCTTTCTCTGCCCATATTTCTTATATGGTATCAGAGCATTGTTGATTCCTATGTGCTTGTGCATTGAGATTGTAATGTCAAGAATGTTTCCAGTTAGGCAATGGTAAATTTGGAAGAAGATTTTTGTTGGAATTGAATGGCACTTGAAGATCATTATTTCTTGAAGCTTGCTGGGTGTAAGGTTCAATAAAAATTCGATATCTAGGGCACCTTAGAATTCTAGGTAGAGCTAGATTTGGCGAACAAGTCAACGATCATACATAGCCAAGGGACTTGGATTAATCCCAGTAAGAGTCGCAAATCCACAAACATCATGTTGTGCCCACACTATTGCCAGGAGGAGTGGGCACCTACAGAACGTCATTCACAAGACACGACCAAATATATGGAGCGAGGAAGAACCCATCTCCAATCATATGTATGCTCGCTTGGCTCCAAATACACATCAACAAAGGGGTTTGTGTCCACGAATAAAGAAATTTGCTGATCACAATAAAATGCATATCAATTTGTAGGATGCTCTATTTATTTTTTATTGCACAATGTTCAGGCATGGAAATGTGCAAGATCGATTTATAGAATATACATGATATGTTTTGCTAGTGAGAAGTTCGCCCGAGAAGGTGGAAAAGAGGTGGTCAATCGGGTTGTAGTCTTTTGCATAGTGGAGAAGACTATAAATATAGTATTTTCAATGATTTGGTGTTATTCCCCATTGGCAAGGATTGGAGAACAATGTGTGATGTAACAATCTACAAATTCATCTTCATAGCACAACTCCCTCATTTTGGCCTATGTGGAAGCTACCATAGGCTCTCTACTTTAGCATCATCCACAAGCTTAATGAGGGTCGGTTACTAGTGAAACAAGATCGCCTTACTAGTGTGAAGTGACTTCATGGACTGAAGTTTTATTTTGATTGTTTTCCTTCTTCGCAACAATGGTGGCGAGAGTGGTGTGGCTGCTACGATATTGGAGTATAAAATTGTCATATTGCTGCATAAGAAGCATTGGGTTGGAAGTACACTTAATGATATTGTTTTACCTCTTGGTCGCTTGGAGATTCGACTATCACACCATCGAGCCCTACTTTCCAGGGTATTGGTAGATTGTCAAAAGGGATTCATTTTTATTTTCTTTAAAGATTAATGTGAAATTTTAGACATATGCATTAAAAAGGGATGGATAGAATTATTTATTGGTTATATAAAATCAATATAGGAGAATTTCTATTAAAATAAATTATGATGTATTGGAGTGCATTATCGATGGTACCCAACACTCCTTGTAAGAAGTTCATATTAAGGGGGGAGGATATATTCTTTCCTCACAATTGATGAAATGAGCCTCAAAAGAAAAATTTGCTAAGTAGCAATTTAGTTGGAGGATGGAGGCACAAGAGGCTAGAGGACATTCAACAACCTCTCGTCATTCACTAGCAACGGGGCCGTGAAATTGCATTAGTGACAAAACTATTTGTACCAAAATGACTAAAGCCAAGATCGGTTCCCAGGTGGTAGCGACAACTGTCTCATTTCATTTGTGATTAGAGTGGCAATGATCTATAATGGTGGCTGCATATGCGACAAAGAGGGCTTGGTATTCAAGCTTTTGATGTAAGTGATTGGAAGTGTTTTTCCCCAGTCACATGAGTTTGTAATTATGATTGGATGTGTTTGTCCCCAATCATAATTGTTGTGAGCAAATTTGTGTCCTTGTTCATAACCTTGATGTCGGATAGATGCGTTTGCCCCTATCCAAACTTGTAAAACCATGGGTAGATGTGTTATTCCCTATCTTTGGTTCCATGGGTAGATGTGTTTGTCCCTATCCTTGGATGAAAGTATAGTAAGCATAGTGAGGCTAGTTTCGCTACTGCTTCTCATGAGTATATGTGCATGTCCCTACTCATACCTTATGATGAACTACTAAATGTGGTCATCAAGTATTGTTGGTCCACTATCCCCATTTGGTGAATGATGCAATATGGGGGGGTGTTGGAAATATTGCATCATTTATAGGATGCATATAATAACTACTTCTAGGTTTGTTAAAGTTTATTTAACAACCTATTATATTAGTAGTATGAATTTCATGGATCCTATAAATATGTATGAGATTTATTGAGAAAAGAAGAGATGGAGCACATATATCTAGTATTTTATTATTGCAGCGTCAATCTTTCTCTGCCCATATTTCTTATAAAACAACCATTCATACACAAAGATAAGGAGATTTTATAGAGTGCATAAATTGAAAAGAGGTGGAAATGACGATTTTTATTGATACAAAGGCATGGGCTTGTTTACATTTCAAAAAGTGCAAAAATACATATTTCTGTCAAAGAAACTAGAAGAACCCTTTACAAAGAATACCCAAAAGTCTTTTATCCCTAGAATGACGTGAGAGAAGGAGCATATGGCAAGGAAATAAACCCTAGCCATGGCTCTATAAATAATGTGTAGAAATATGTAGATTCAAGTGTGAAACCCCTGCAAAGTTCACCAAAATACGTGACCAGTGAAATGCTACTTGGCATCAAGGTTTTGTAGCAACAAATGCAACATGGGTGTCATTCTTCCACAAAAATGTGCCATAAACGCAATAAAATCCTTTTAAGAATTCTTATGACATGAGTTCTAAGTAGTTGTAGGGGCATTGAGCATTAAATGGACCTACAAAGGGAGGTAAAACAAACAAAGGACACTTGACATCATCCTTTGCATTCACAATAGTCGACCTTGATTTTAGCTTTTCCTTTAGTTGTGCCCTAGTTTTTAATTATCTTTGGTTTCTCGCCTTGACGCTTGCCGAAGGCTCTAATTTTACCCTTTTTCGGGGGTTGAAGGTTCACAAGGAAGCAAGTACTGTTGGAGGTTCCTGGAACCTCAAGAAGCTTCAATGCCTCATCCTCAATCTTCTTTTGCCTTAGGCTCCCTTAGTGCTTTTACCTTACCTTCCTTCACTAAAGACCCTTTACTTTTCCCTCTATTTTCTTGGCCTCACCTTGTTTTCATTTCCTTTGCTTCTTGATGTATGGATTGAAGGTTCTTAAGGAACTAGGAATTGTTGGAGGTTTGTGCAGTTCTTGGAACCTTAAGAAGCTTTGATGCCTCATCCTCTATCTTCTTTATCATTTGTGTTTTTATTCTTTTGCGTCTTATGCTTTGGATCTTCTTATCTTCCTCATCTTATGCTTAGGCTCTTCCTTCTTATCTTTAGCGGCCTTGGATTTTTTTCCTTTGTTTTCGTTAGGGAGAGAGGCGAAAATAGAACTTGTTAGAGGCTCCCATGGTTTTGGGAACTGTGGGAAGCTTCAATGCTTCCCTCCCTTGCTTTACCTTTTCACTTTGGCATTGCTTCCTTACCTCTCCCTTCAACCTTGTCCCTTGACTTACCTTCTGTCGAGGGTCAAATGTTCACTTGGAACCAAGAACCTCATCAGAGGTTCTTATGGTTTGGTGAACCATTGGAACTCTCAATGTCTTTGTCTTCTTCCGCCCAAGCCTTTGTTGAAGACCTTTACTTGTCCTTTTGGTTCTTTGGCCTTATTATTCTTATTGGGCTTTTTGAGTTACTCTTTTTCCGATAGTTGGAGGTTCACTAGGAACTAGGAATTGTCAGAGCTTCCTGCAGTTTTAGGAACCACCAAAACTCCCGACACTTCACTTGTCTTTTGTTATTTGTCTTCGTTCCTTGTTGAGGGTTCACTTAGAATTGAGACTGTTGCTGGAGGTTCTTGTAGTTATACGAACCATTGACATCATTGACACCTTGCCTTGTCTTTTTCTTGAACTTGTGTCAACCTTCTAAGTTCATCTTGTGCTCCCTTTGGTTAGAGGTTACCCAGGAACCAAGAACCATCAAAGGTTTTTGTGGTTTTGAGAACGTAAAGAATTCTCGACAACACTTGAAAATGACTAAGGCATGAGAACTTCACATATTAGAGGAAGAGTGGGAAACATGAAATTGTCAAAGGTTTTTGCGATTTTGGGAACTCAATCGAAGGTCGACAAGGTTCTTGGAACTAGCCAAATCTCCGATTTGCTATAACTTAGCTAATTTCAACTCAATTTTCTCCAAATTTGAATTGGGGATACCCATTTGGTGCTTTATTAGGTGGAAGACTCATAAAACCCTAACACTTAGCCAATTTTAGGATTTTTTTCAATTTAGGCAACTGACTAAGGACAAGGAAAAGGAAACCATAACCTAGAAGCACAAATTGACATGAAAAACCCACATAATTCTCTTAGGTCGATTATAAGCAATGGGAAGATAGAAGGGGGGCACAAAATGTCAACATGCACCAAAACATGACAATGGTAACAATGATAGGATTTAACCAATAAATTAAATTAATTCAAGAAGCCAAACAATTTTGTGTACTTTTGTTGAAAAATATATGATAGATTACATATTTCTTCAATGAATTTCAGAATTGAAAGGCTTGGATGAATTCTTGTCATTTTTAAGGAAGTGTTTCATGAGCTAAGGGGGTTGCCACTAGTAGGGAAAGTGGAGAATGAGATTCAATTCCTACCATAATCTCCTCTACCAAACATTAGATTATATCACCAATGACTTCTAGAGAGTAATGATGTCAAGAAACAACTTTTGGGGTTGCTTGAACAAGGGGTTGTACACCCTAGTACTTCACTTTGTGGTTTTCCTATATTGATGGTATGAAAGAAGGATGACTATTGGAGGTTGTGTATGTCATGATCCTCTCCTCAACACATTAAAAACCTATGTTTTAAGCTAGGAAAAATAAATTTATTTGATGCAATAATAAACTAAAGAGAAATATTAATTAATTTGATTTAATCATTAAGTAATGGTTAAAGATAATAATGTGGATAAAACAACATAGATAAACATGCAATATAATAATAACTAAATATTAGAAAATGATATTTAATATTTTTCTCATACAAAAATATTTTAAAATAAATATATAAAATATAATTAAAGTTTACTAAAACAAATTTTAAATAAATAAAATTAATAGTTAAGTGAATTACTATTTTGTGAGAGTTAAGCAAAAATTACTCTAGTTAGAATGAGTTGGACAATAGATAATTTACTTGATTGATTTTGTTAGCTTGTGTTTGTATGAGAAAAAAATTCTCCTCAATTAGTCACTGAGTATTTGGTAAAACCGCCATAAAAATAATGGGGCTTATAAGGGACAATGAGGGGAATGATATGAAGGCACACCTTGCTTTGTGTTCTCCTACACCGATGGTAAATTGGGAGCTTTGGAGAATGACTGAAAAATTATTTAATCATGATATGAATGAGAGTAGATTGTTCAAACATGGAGAGTTCTCAAGTCCTTTTTTTTTGTAGAAGCATACACTTTGCAATTTGTACCTTAATATTGGCACTTGCACTCTAAAGAAAAAACATCATAAGGGATATGGAGGCTCGAGGGATGTTGTGTATATCCTATGTTGGGTTCTTGGGGACCGATTCTTCAAAAATGAACAAGTGGTTGGAAGGGAGGTAAGCATCTTCATTTTTGAGGTATGGTGCTCTAAAGTTCAATTTTAATTTTCAGCTTTTCATTTTTGGTAAAGAGATGTTTTCCACATCTTGATGTGGTGTTCTTTTGAACTAGTTAAGGAATGAGTTATCAAACCTTTGAAGGAATATTGCATGCTATTTAAATAAATATTTGTTCTTAATTGTATGATGGTCCTTACTGATTTGCCTTTATTCAGATTCTATTGCTACCATCCATTGCTACACCCTTAATATTTAGTGTACATATGGTTATGAATAGTCACCTTGTCACCTTTTTAACTCTCAATTAAGTCATATTATTATTATTATATTGTTATTTATTTAACTAGGTCATCCTTAGGCTTATATAGGGTTATAGGCCTAGGTGATATCCTAGACATAAATAAGGTATTTATAGGAGGTAACGAGTCTTATTTCATCATCAGATTGTGAATTGTGTTCTCATTGGAGATATTTGGAGGTTTACCCCCTCAAAGTGGCTTGTTATTCTTAGTTATTATCAAGTGTTTGCAACATATTTCATATCATTATTCTATTGTGTAAGTTATTTCATACCAATTGGTATCAGAGCATGATATTGGCATCGTGACGTCAAGACATTTTTTTTTCAAATTTGGAGGTCATTTTGTGAAACACATATCTCCCAAATTTTGGAAAAATATTGTTTGATTTTGAAAGGGAGTTTGAAGAGCATATTCAAGTAGTTACAATCCAAATTTTAAAGGAACTGGAGTATAATTAAGCAATCAATTGCAAAATTAGGATTTTTGACCAATATTTTTAGAAAGTGCATATCTTTCGAATCATGCATAATTTATTCCTTATTTTTAGTGGGGTTTTAAGTAGTAAGAAATGAGGCTACATTAAAAAATTCAGAGTAGTAGGACAAAAATTAAGTGATTTATTGCAAAATTGGGGTTTCTAACAAATTCAATCTCAGGGTAGCAAAACACCCAATTTTTGGGAGATTTTTCTGGAAAACTTCAACCTAGGCCTTGGTAAGTTACAACAATTTATTTTAGATTATTTTGAATTATTTGTGTGATTTATTGCAAAATTATTTTCTACCACCATGATGGGGCCTACAACAAGAGGCAAAAAGAATGCTACCACATTGGGGAAATATTCAGTTAAGGATGATATAGAAATTGAGGATATTAACCCTAATGATGAAATAAACAAGGTCAAAGGTGGAATTTCATTGTTGAAGCAGATGACTGAAGAAGTTTCATCAATAAAAAGGGACATGCAAAAGGATATGAGTGAATTAAAATCACTTATTCGTGGCATGAAGTATAATGGAGAAGATTCACCTTGTAGGTGGAAGATAATTCTTTTGTTGGACATGATTTTTTTGGGCTTGACTTAGATCTCAAGAAGAATCATCCCTTTAATGATCATATGCCTTGAAAATGCATACCCAAGTTAGATATGAGAAAGTTTGATGGTAAGGATCCAACTAATTGGTTTTTCCAAATGGGGCAGTTCTTTGATCTTCATCATGTTCCTATTCAACAAAAGGTGGCTATGGCATCATTATACTTCTAACAAGATTAATTTATTTGGTATTGTTGGTTGTGTGATGAGAAGAGAAAGAAGGGTTGTGTGGTCACATGGTCAATTTTTCAAGAGGAACTTGCTACCCATTATAGAGATAACTTTATGGCTAGCTACCTTTTCCAACTCACTAAATCAAAGCAAACATGTATGGTCAATGACTATACTCAACAATTTCAAGCCCCTTGTCTAAGAGTAGAGAATGTGACAAAAGAAAATTTGAAGGAATTGTTTATAGGAGGTTTAAAGGACCATATAAAATATGAGGTACAGTTGTTCCAACCATAATCCTTGTCACAAGTGATACTTATGGAAAGACAAGCTGAGGATCAATTCTTGGCCAATGGGAGACAAGAGATTGTGAACATAAGAGAAAGGAGATCTCCTACACATTCATTACCTCAACCTACTAGGTTAACTCCACAAAAAATTGAGAAGAGAGAAAAAGGGCCATGTTTCAATTGTGACAACAAATACAATCGAGGACATAAATATAGTGAAAATAAATTGGTCTACATTGAAGGATAGAGTGAGGAAAAGATGAGGAACAAATATTAGAGGGTGATAGGGAGTCAAATGAGGAATCACATGAGTCCCAACCAATCATTTCTTGTCATGCACTCTCAGGTTTTAGCACCCCACAAACTCTCAAGGTAACGAGTTTCTTAAAGAAGAAGAAAGTAATAGTATTGATTGACTCGGGTAGTACTCATAATTTCATCAACAAAAAAATGTCTACTTGTCTAAATTGTTTTATATGACCAAATCCAAAGTTTCAAGTCTTGATTGCATATGGTACTATTAGTTGTTCTAGAAAATTTTAGAACATTAAATTATCCATGGGAGATTATCACCTTGATTTCCCAATGTACACTATCTCCATGGGTGTAGCAAATATTGTTTTGGGAGTACAATGGCTTACTACATTGGGAACAATCAAGACAGTCTTCATGAGATTTCAATCAAAAGGAAATGTAGTAGAGCTAAGAGGGTTGAAGGAAAAGTCCCCATAAATGGTAAGTGATCATCAGATGTAGAAATTGCTTAAGGAGATGATGGATTTGTGGCCCAATTATGTTCATTATAATCCTTTTAAACTAATGCTCCCACCCATATAGATATACAAGCAATTATTGATTATCACTCAATGGTTTTTAGAGATATTTGTAAATGACTTCCTCCTAAGAGGGCTTATGACCATTCCATACAAATAGTTCTAGGGAGCCATCCACCTAATCATGCCTTATAGGTACCCATATATACAAAAAAGAGATTGAAAAGATTTTTGAGGAGATGCTAGAGGTAGGAATTATCAAACATAGCCAAAGTGCTTACTCCTCGCTAGTGGTGATGGTGCATAAGAAGGATGAAACTTAGCACATGTGCCTAGACTATAAAGTTCTCAACATGTACACCATCAAATATAAGTTTCCTATTTCAATCATTGATAATTTGCTAGATGAATTGAATGGAGCTATGTATTTTACAAAGCTAGATATTAGATTAGGTTATCACCAAATTTGAATTAAGGAAGAAGACATTTCAAAGAAAACAATTAGGACTCATGAGGGTCATTATGAGTTTTTGGTGATGCCATTTGGTCTTACCAATGCATCAGCTACATTTCAAATTTTGATGAACTCCATCTTTGAGAAATTCTTGAGGAAGTTTGTATTGGTGTTATTTGATGATATATTGATTAATAGAAAGAAATGTGAAGAACACTTACAACATGTAGATCAAGCATTACAAGTTCTTGAAGATCATCAACTCTATGCTAAGCCATCCAAGTGTTCTTTCGGTCTCAACGAGGTGGAGTTCTTGGGATAAATAGTTTCGCATGGAGTAAAGGTGGATTCTAAAAAAATCAAGGCTACCATGCAATGGTGTCTATTCCCAAAACCATTAAGAAATTGAGGGGTTTCTTGGGATTGATTGGATACTATAGAAGATTTGTGAGGGTAAAGCACAAAGTTGTGTCACACTTTCGACCAACTAAATGGCTTGAGAAAACCATTTCTAGTTGGATAGGGTTCGGATGAGAAAGTTTTGACTAAAAATATGTGGCATTGATGTGGTAGCAATGTGGCCATCCCTATTCGGTTGGAAATGCTTTAGTCGAATCCCTTTTGACCAAATAGTTTTTGGTCAAAATCATTAAATATAAAATTAAAAAAAAGTGATCCGACCCACTTTCTGCATGTTCGACTGAAGTCTTTCAGGGCGAGAGGGAGTTGGTCGAGCTAGGGTTTGCTGCGCGGCTATAAAATACACAGAGACCAGGTTCATCTCCCACATTTCCTCTCTTGTGTGTGATTTCTCCTGTGTCTTAGTCTCCTGGCAGTGCATGAAAGTTGATGATGGTTTCATTTTAGTTTTTGCTCAAAACCGAATTGTGAAATTTGGTTGGAGATGGAGTTTTTGTGATATGTGTAGCATTCAAATAGGCACAAAGCAGTTTCCCATTTCGGAATTTGCATAGTCTTGCAATGAAATGTTATTTTTTTGCATATTGCTATGCTTGTAGGGTTTCAAAAAGAGTTTTATAGTGTATAATAATGTATAGTGATTTTATGGATTGTAAAGTATTTTTTAAGTAATATACTATTATTTCAATGAATGGGTATTCAAGATTTGACAACACAAAATTTTCAATTTGAAAAGTATTCTGTTCTCATAAATCCAACAAACTTTTAAAATTATGGGCAAGCAAACCGGTAATAAGGTCATAAAAAACCTCTTAGGCCTTAAATAAGGTATTATTTTTTCATGCCCTTATAAATTACCAGAGCAAAGAAGCCCTCTTAGACTTTAAATAAGGTATTGATTTTTTTTCAGGCCCTTGTAAATTACTAGTGCTAACCTTAAATAAGGGTGTGGAAAGTAATACCCTCATTTTTTGTTTGTAAAAGTTTCACTGCAAATTTAATTGTTTTCTTACATTGAAAGAGTGGTCAGTCTATAATAAAATTACAATGTAACCCACTTTCCAAGAGACTAGCTATTCTTTGAATGCAACAAAAGAATAAGTTTGCAATGAAACTAGTACAAACAAAAAATGGGCATATTGCTACATTATCTAGGGCTTGACAATAATATTATCCTTGTGATTGATTGATAGACTTTACATTGTCATTGATGATGCATCTTGGCTTGTATGTTTTAACAGTGTCAAAATATTTTTTGATCATATCTAAAAATTGCTTATTTATCAAAACTTGTAAAGACTATGAAAAGACTACAACTACCCTCCAAGTTTTCCAATCTAAGCTTAAGGATAGAAAAAACAAATGCAAGCTGGAAGCGGTTGTTGTGCAGGATATTTTAGTTGTTATGCTTTACTCATACCATGTATGGAAACATGTAACTAATATGTAACTCACATTAACACTAAAATGATTTACTTTCATTAGCTTGAACTTTGCTGAACACTAACTAATCTTGACCCATGATCAGTGCAATTATAGTCACATTTATAACAATTTTTTTTTCATGCAAAGCATTTTCTATTTCATGTTGTTCTTACTGGAATAGGCCAACCTGCAAACCTTGTATGAAATTTCATCCCTCACAAGAAAGTCATAATATTACTTAATATCAAATTTGATTTATATGGTGTGAAAATAACATACATTTTTTTGAGTTTGAAAGCTCCACTTGAACATTTGATCAAAAGTGGTATACAAAGCAAACCCAAATAACGCACACTTGGTTCTAATGTAGCTATTTCAACTAACTCTTCTAACTTATGAGGACAAAGGTCTGTTTTTGAACAAAAGGTCATTGTTTATCAACCAAAAATAATGTAGGCTTTATCACTAAGATTGGTATTTAAGTGATATTTTTTTAGAACTTTTTTCCCTAGTGGAAGTTGTAACATATTAGCCTGATATTCAGAATTCAAATGCATGAAGCAATTCCTATAAAGTTAGTTGTAGTTCTTGTACTACTACATGAAATTCAACCTGCAACAACATGCCAACAATAACATGGTCTATGAATTAGTAAAAAACTATCTTTTCACATCACAAGGAAGAGAAAGAAAAACATGAATTATGTATAAAACTAGAAGCTTATAACAATATTCAACCAATTATATAGTCAAGTTAAGGAAAAGCAGGACAAGATTATTTTGCAAATGAATATAGTTAGCCAACATTCTCCAAAATGAATCTAGTTACTCAACACTCTCCAAGTGACCAGGCACACAAGTTTGAATCAACACTCCTAGAAAATGAACAAAACCAACTCTTGCCAAGTGCCAAGCTCCAAAAATATTATGTAAATGGCATCAAAACCAATCATAAAATTTTAATATTAATTTGGTGGTTTGTATGTAACATTTTTGCTTGATGCCAAGTTTTAGAATAATTATGCAAAATACATCAAAACTTTAAGTTAGAATATCCTTGATAGTTGTATATGGCACACAAGCAATGAATTTGCACCAATCAAATATGGTCTATATTTTTTAACAACTTTAACTAAGGTGTATGCATGTTTTTCCATCATTGAATACCTTAATTTTGTCCCTTCCAAAGGTTAGTAAAGAATCAAATGGGTTGGTCATAATATTTTCTATGATGCACCTTCACATTGTTTTCTCATTGTTTCTTTGGAGTTGTCATTTCTTATGTTGTTCTTTGTAGAAGGTTTTATTTCATAGAGATAACTTTCTATCTAATTAGATGTATATAAATTATTATTTTTTTTAGTTTTGAAACTTGATAAATTTGTAATTTAAATATGTTTTAAAACTTTGAAACAAGCGATAAATTTATAATTTAAATATATATTTTTAATGATATATAGATTTCTTTATTTATATACATATATATATCCGATGATGAGGGATCTCACCATTCTCCTTAGTCTGAGAGCAATGCTTAGAATAGAACAAATTTTTATGAGAGTATTAGGAGATTAGAAAATGCATTGAGATGTTTAGAGCAAACCATTCATAACTCCCCTAATCCATCCAATGGAGACAAATTAGTCACTATTAGAGACAAGATTTTACGTATGATTGGTGTAATTCAATCATACAATCCTTATGATGATGTTAGCACTGAGGAGTTTTATTTGTCTCTTGCCAAGAGTGTTATTGGCAAAAAGAAATGGAAACTTGTTAGTAAGTTTGTTTCAAAAGATAATGTGCATAACGTGTTCCCTTTTTATAAGGGAAAAGATAGAATTAGAGGATATATAGTTACTAGGTGTACATATGAGCTTGTTTCTCTATTTGTATATCCTAGATGGTTGGCAGCTCATTGTAGATGGCCACATAATGATGAGTTGGCACTTTATTTTTGCAAAAAATTATATGTAGTTTTATTTACAGATAGATGTGGACTACACATATTTTCCTGAGCATGCTAGATAGGGCAGAGGTAAGTTTTCTAACAAACCTGAGCATAAACGTCCAAATTTACCACCACCCATCAACAAGAGGGCATTATTTGGTCCAAACTTTTTGGTTCTTCCAAAAAAATTGGAATTAGCAGTAATAGGCCCCACCAAATCTTAGGTTTTTAATAGTATTGCCACCATTACCACACAGATCGATCATATGTCATTTGATTGTGTTGGCAGACACTTATTACGACCGCAAATTAGCCTTCCTCCCACCAAGGCTACATCTAGTACTTATGATCTATTTATTCATGCCAATCTACCATCGCCATAAGATGTGGCCCATATGAGTGACACGACCGTGTGTAATGTGTGTGTAGTCTTTGTTACTGATTTATTAGCAACTTACTAATTCATTAGTGAGGAGCATGAGATCCCTCTAGATTCTGTATCGACCCTTATTAGACATCGAAATCCTACTAAACATACGAACCAGGGGGTGGCATCTTCACATGATATTCCACACCATCCTACAGGATCACTTGCACAACATGTTTCTATTGATCCTATAGCTTGTACAGGTTCTCAACATGTTCTAGATCATGTTTAGGTTACTGCGCTAGTTGATCTTGTTCGTGGCACTTATAGTGCACTGATTTTTGGAACTGATATTGTACCATGTGTTGAATGAACAAGAAAACTGAGAGGGGGGTGAATTAGTTGTAGCAAATAAAAACATCAAAATTCTCAACAGTAATCAGATCCACATGCATTCATTAAACCCTTATTATATTAAAGTGATTAAACGTGGAATGTAGATAACATAAATTGAAATAACAACACCATACACAAGAGAACACTAGATTTACGTGGAAAAACCAATGAGGGAAAAACCATGGTGAGTATTAGCTCATAATATAAGTAATTGCAAAATCGGTACAAGGGCTTACCACCAGAATAAGACACACCATCCAAAAAGGCTCACAACCACAAAAAGAACACAAAAAGATAGAAGAGAAAATTTACACAAAGAACAACTTCTCAATGCAATAGGGAATCCACCAAAAATGCTCCAACACTTTTACAACCTTGCTTGAAAGATTTCAGACACCTTCAGGTCTCTGCCTTCAAGAATCCAATACTTTGAATTTCGTACTACTGTGCTCAAATTCGCATCATGTACAACACTCACATCAATCTCGCATCTATCTTGTCTCTCTTGCATCTCACAATAAAATTACTCTTATTTATAACCTCAAAATCCTTCTCTAAGGTTAGAAACTATCTGTTACACTTACAAATTCAAATTAGGTCATCACCTAAACATTCTCATGGTGGATGGGAATGACGATGACCCATATAAATCCTTAATTAGGACCCAAATAAATCCTAACACATCACAAGCCTCACATGTAGTGTCAACACAAGGTTGGCCAATACCTATGCTAAACACCATAAACATTAAGTACACACTTCCTTAAATCAATATGAAACTTCTAGACAACAATATTCACTTGAACACAATCTAGAATAATCTTCGAACCACATGAGATCCATCAAACACTTTATCCACACTCACAACATATAAATACTTCATCCCAAAACATCTAGTAAACTTTACTTTCACACTGATGCATAAACACACACTGTACTATACCAAATCAAATGAAATATCGAATTATGAAAGATACAATCATTATAAGCAACTTCCAAAATCCACACAACCTGAAGCCAAAATTTGGAGAAACATAGAGCAAATACATTTCTTCCAGGCCACAAAAAACATCATTGAAAAATTGGTTCACACATTGGTGAAAATATATCACTCTTTACAATGATCTAGAAACCCAAATTCTGAATGTAGCAACCTCTAACAACTTTGAACAACATATTAGATCTACACAAGCATAGCATCAACACAGAAGAAATACGAAGCACATCCGAAAGCATGCTCTGAACACTTGCACAACATTATTTTCCCCGTTTATCAAATTTTCTCCAAAGCACTTGGAAACCAAGTATCAAAGACATCATCTCAGCACATTACTTCATTCCAACACATATCTACACTGTAACAAAAATATAGCTCCATGTACTGATAACACTTCCTCAATATTTCAACTACATATGCACACAACCTACAACCTATTTTCCGCAATTTTCTCAATATCCTTGACATCTTCATTATGCAACAAACTTCTTGAACACATAGTTGACATCATTGACAACACCAACTAGTGGAAATCCTATTGACATCAATGACAACACCTTCATACTTGCAAAAATATCCCCCTTTTTCATTGATGGCAAAAAAAGATGTGAAAAACTATCAAAGTACACAACAAATCTGAACATAGTATTCCTATAGTCTCTCCCCCTTACAAGATTCGTTCACCTTTTGAAAACATACGCAAATTTCTCCCCCTGATACCTTGCATATTTTCACATGATTCTCTCTCCCCCTTTGACATCAATGGAAAAGGATAAAAATGTTTGCATTGTTCTCTACCTTTGACATAGAACCAAGATACCTGCTCTTAATACTCCCCCCTAAGAGTACACCCAATCAAATTAG
This sequence comes from Sequoia sempervirens, assembly GCA_007258455.2. NCBI lineage: Eukaryota > Viridiplantae > Streptophyta > Pinopsida > Cupressales > Cupressaceae > Sequoia > Sequoia sempervirens. The sequence continues at coordinate 715,791,687 of VDFB02193867.1, forward strand.
CAACTCTACAACAATGACAACATTCCTTACTGCAACAATGATACTACATGAAACTACCTACTCCCTCTGAGAGGTAGCCACCAAAATTAGTCCAAAAGAGAGATAGATCCATGGATCCATTGGACTAATGCATCTCCATATGCATCTAGTTCAGAGAAGGAGGGGCAATAACCCCCAATTTCTCCCCAAGATACTCAAAAGTATCTTTAGGAAGAGCCTTAGTAAATATGTCAGCAATTTGGTCCTTCGTAGGTACATACTCAAGTTTTATCTCATTCTCCATAACCTTCTCTCTCAAAAAGTTATACCCGATAGATGTATGCTTTGTCCTTGAGTGCATCACTGGATTCTTTGAAATGTTAATTGTACTTGTATTATCACAAAAGATAGAGATAGGATCATCATACACTACTAATATCCTTCAATGTATGTCTCATCCACAAAACTTGTGTATAGCATGATGTTGCTGCAATATACTCAACCTTTGTAGTGGATAAAGAAACTAAATCTTGCTTCTTACTCAACCATGACACCAATCTACATCCAAGAAAGAATGCTCCACCACTTGTACTTTTCCTGTCGTCAATACAACCAACCCAATCTACATTTGTATAAGAATTTAATGTGAAATCAGTATCCTTAGGATACCACATACCATAATCTAGAGTTCCTTTTAAATATCTGAATATCCTCTTCATTGTTAAAACATGTGTTTCTTTAGGATCTTCTCGAAATCTAGCCACAAGACAAACTGCATGCATGATATTTGGTCTAGTAACAGTCATATACAATAGTCCACCAATCATAGATCTATATTTGGTTTGATCAACCTTAGGTGAGTCATCATATTTTCTCAATTTATAACTAGTCACCATAGGAGTGCATACCAGTTTGGAGTCTTCCATTCCAAACTTCTTCAACATCTCTTTGACATACTTAGACTGTGAAACAAAAATACTTTTATCTATTTGAGTGATTTGTAACCCAAGGAAGAAATTCATCTCCCCGAACATTAAAATTTCAAACTCTTTCTACATCTCTTTAGCAAATTTCTTACACATATCTTCATTGCCTCCAAAGATAATGTCATCCACATACACAACCACTATCAAGATCTTGTCTTCCTCAATTTTGTAGTAAAGATTACTATATGTGGTGCCTTTGCCAAATCCTTGCTGTATTAAATACTTGTCCAATCTTGCATACAAAGCTCTAGGAGCTTGCTTTAATCCATATATTTATTTGCCTTCTTCAATTTACACACAATATCCGGTTGTTCCATGTAGACCTCTTCTTCCAATTCACCATTCAAAAAAGTAGACTTCACATCCATTTGATAAAATTTAAAGTCCTTATGTGTTGCAAATTACAAAAACATTATGATAGCTTCCATCCTAGCCATAGAAGAAAATGTCTCCTCAAAGTCTATTCTTTCCACTTGTGAGTAACCCTTACACACAAGTCTTGCTTTATTTCTTACCACTTCTCCATTCTCATTCAATTTGTTTCTGAATACCCACTTAGTTCCAATTATGTTCTTGTTTGCTCATCTAGGGACCAATTCCCAAGTCCAATTTTTCTTGATTTGCATAAGTTCTTCTTCCATTTCCTTCATCCAATATTCATCTTTGCATGCCCCACTTACTATTTTTGGTTCAACTTTAGAAATCAAACACTGATTTACCTCAACTTCAACAACTCTGCTTCTTGTCAAAACTCCTTTCATCTTATCTCCAATGATTTGATCTTTATAATGATTCTTTTGCACATACTTAGGGGTCTTAGGGGTCTTCTCCAGAGCTTCTTCCTCTTCATTCTACACTTCTTTTTCATCAACTTCTTCTTCTTCTTCTTCTTCTTCTTCTTCTCTGCAATCAGGTTCATTTGACACATATCCATTTACTGCAATTGAATTTTTCAAATTTTCATCAACTTTAACATTTGCACTTTCAACAATTTTTCTCAGCCTTTTACATCTGTAAGATTTGCTTTTAGTAGAATATCCAAGGAAGATACCTTCATCAGACCTTGCATCATACTTTCCTAAGTTTTCTTCATCTCTCTTTATGTAACATTTGCTTCCAAATACTCTAAAGTACTTCATAGAAGGAATCCTTCCATACTATAACTCATAGGGAGTATTTGTGTTGTTAGCTTTTGCTTGAACTCTATTAAGTATGTAAACAACAATATGAATTGCTTCTCTCCAGTAGACTTCTGGTAGATTTGCTTCTTTCATCATAGTCCTAACAACTTCTTGAATAGTCTGGTTTTTCCTTTCAACCACTCCATTCTATTGAGGAGTTCTAGGGGAAAACAAGTGCTTCTTTATTCCATGAACTTCACAAAACATGTTAAACTAATTGAAGATGGATTATCCACCTCTGTCAGACCTCAAAAATTTGATTTTCAAATTCATTTCATTCTCAACCATAGCTTTAAATTCCTTGAATCTATCTAATGCATCATATTTTTCTCTAAGAAAAGTAACCCATGTCATTCTAGAGTAATCATCAATCAAAAGCATAAAATACCTGTCACCTTGAAGAATTCTCACCCTTGTAGGACCACAAATATCTGTATATATTAATTCTAGTAGTTTGGTAGTAGATTGTCCCTTTCCCTTGAAACTACTCCTTACTTGTTTTCCAAATTGACAATCCTTGCAAACAACATTGATAGGCTTTGCAATTCTTGGTAAATCTCTTACTAAATGAATTGAATTGATTCTCACCAAATTATCAAAATTCATGTGACACATCCTCCAATGCCATGTAACCAACTGTCATTAATATGAGACATAAAATAATGACCATCAACACCATTAAGTTGATAGATGTTTCCATTAGTCCTTTTATTAGCATAAATCATAGTTCTAGACCCTTTTCTGATCTCACATGTTACATCCTTAAACACAAGATTATATCCTTTGCTACACATTTTTCCAATACTCAAAATATTTTTCCTTAATCCCTTAACATAGTAAACATCATTAATATTATGCTTTCCATCAAAACTAATTGAACCTATTCCAAAAATCTTAGCTCCTGAATCATCTCCAAGTTTAACTAATCCTCCATAATAATTTTCAAGTTTAACAAACTTACTTTTATCTTTGGTCATGTAGTTAGAGTATCCACTACCAACGACCCAGTAATTCTTATCTTCTTTAACATGAAAAAGCAGAAACAAAAGTACCTTCAATCTTATCCTTCTTCTCCAGAGCACTTTCCTTCATACAAATTTCAGAGTTAGCAGAACTAGATTCTTCTTTTATAGCCAAGAACAAGCATTCATTATCATCAAAATCTCCATAACCAGATTTATCATTAGAAATACCAACATCTTCTTTGATATAGTAAGCTCTTTTAATCATCTTTCCTTTATTCTCCTTACTCTTATTGTTTACAACTCTTTTTGGACATCTTGAAACATAATGACCTATTTCACCACAACTAAAACATTTGAAAGGTAGTTTACCTTTGAACTTACTGATGCCCTTTTTCATCCTTCTTACAAAGTTAGCTTCCACATCATCATGATAATCTCCATCTAAATCCTTAATCTTTTTTGATTTTTAAGCCTTAAAAGTAGTGTCTACTTTTGTACCATTTTTCAAACCAATATTTCTCATTTCAAATGTAGTGTACCAATCAACTGATCTCTAGAATAAGTATTAAAATTTGCAACTTCTTCAATAGTAGATACCTTTTCACTATATGAATCAGGAAGAGTTATGAGAAATTTCTTTACCACCCTAGGTTCTTTAACTTGTGCACCAAGACCTCTCATAGCACTTACCATTTCATCAACTCTTTGCATGTAGGTTAAAATTGTTTCATCTTCAAACATTTGCACAGTTTCAAATTGTGCCTTCAGATTCTGCAAATTTTCTTGTTTAACCTTGTCATCCCCTTCATAAATACTTTCAAGCTTATCCCAAACATCTTTAGTAGTATTAAGATTCATAACTTTAACCAATTCAGAATTTGAAATACTCTTCATCAGAATAAATCTTTCCCTACCATTTATTTCATGTGCCTTGATCTCATCACTTGTGCTTGGACCATTTAGATGTGCAACGTACTGATTTTTTATTTCCTTTTGAATTCCAAATCCATGAGTTGACAAATATCCTTCCATCTTTGTTTTCCAGAATGCATAGTCTATTCCATCAAATCTAGGGAAATCAATTTGCTTTGCCATCCCAAATCTACCTTAAGTGGTCAAGCTCCTCACTGAGGAACCTTTCTCTGATACCAATTGTTGAATGAACAAGACAAATGAGATGGGGGGTGAATCAATTGTAGCAAATTAAAACATCAAAACCCTCAACAATAATCAGATCCACATGCATTCATTAAACCCTTATTCTGTTAAAGTGATTAAACATGAAATACATATAACATAAATTAAAATAACAACACCATACATAAGATAACACCATATTTACATGGAAAAACCAATGAGGGAAAAACCATGGTGAGGATTAGATCACAATATAAGTAATTGCAAAACCGGTACAAGGGATCACTGCCACAGAAAGAACACAAGAAGATGGAAGAGAAAAGTTACACAAAGAACAACTTCTCAATGCAATAGGGAATCCACCACAAATTTTCCAACACTTTCGTAGCCTTGCTTGAAAGATTTCAGACACCTTCAGCTCACTACCTTTAGGAATCCAATACTTCAAATTTCGCACTACTCTGCTCAAATTCGCATCACACACAACACTTGCATCAATATCACATCTATCTTGTCTCTCTCTTGCATCTCACAACAACATTACCCTTATTTATATCAACCTCAACTTCAAAAAATTTCTCCAAGGTCAGAAACTATCCGTTACGCTTACAAATTCAAATTAGGTCAACACCTAAACATTCCCGCGGTGGATAAGAATGAAGCCGACCCATATAAATACTTAATTAGGACCCAAATAAATCCTAACACATCTCAAAATTCTTTCACAAGCCTTGCATGTAGTGTTAACATAAGGTCAACCAATACCTGTGCTAAACACCATAAACATTAAGTACACACTTCCTTAAATCAATTCAAAACTTCTAGACAACAATATTCACTTGAACACTATCTAGAATATTCTTCGAACCACCTAAGATCCATCAAACACTTTATCCACACTCGTAACATATAAATACTTCATCCCAGAACATCTGATAAACCTTACTTTCACACTGACGCATAAAACAAACAATGTACTGTACCAAATCAAGTGAAATATTGAATTATGAAAGATACAATCATTACAAGAAACTTCCAAAATCTGCACAACCTAAAGCCAAACTGTGAAGAAATGTAGAGAAAATACATCTCTCCCAGGCCACGAAAAACATCACTGAAAAACTAGTTCACACATTGGTGAAAATATCTCTTTATACAACAATCTAGAAACCCAAATTATGAATATAGCAACCTCTAAAAACTTTGAAAAACATATTAGATCTGTATAGGCATAGCATCAACACAGAAGAACAATGGAGCACATCCCAGAGCATGTTTTGAACAATTACACAACATTGTTTTCCTTTTTTATCAAATTTTCTCAAAAGCACTTGGAAACTAAGTACCAGAGACATCATCTTAGCACATTAATTCATTCCAACACATCTTCAAACACTACAACAAAAATATAGCTCCATGTACTCACAACACTTCCTCTATATCTCAACTACACATGCACAAAACTTGTAACAATTTGTTTTCCACAATTTTCTTAATATCCTCAACATCTTCATTATGCAACAAAATTCCTTAACACATAGTTGACATCAATGACAACATGAACCAGTAGACATCCTGTTGACATAAATGACAACACCTTTATAATTGCAACACCATGTACAAATATCCCTGAGGTGTCTTTGTGTTCTTGTGATATCAATGGGATTGGTAGAGCCCTCAATGATGTAGACAGGTACTTGAATAATTTATATATAAATTACGTTTAAAAAATTTACATACATATATTTTAAATAAAATTGATTTTAAAGTAGTTCTAACTCTTGATTGAAATCATGTATTCAAAAATTTCCAGCAATATGGTGATTTTCTAGACTTTGGAGATTTGGAGCATGCTGGCAATCCCATGCATTATTCACGTGAGGTACATTCAAATAATAAATTTAAATTGCATGATACAGGGTGATCCCACAATACTGGTTAACAATTTTTGGCCAAACTAGACATTAAACTAATTTTTTTTAACTAAATCTCCACTTTCGGGAACCTATAGCGACTAAACCGTGAGGAATTTGAAGATATTGCAAACTAGTGATTTGTGACATTTTGTCTGTAGATTCTAAATATTATTTTTTCAAAAATCTTGGAATCAGATTGCACTTCTTTTTCCATCTACTTTGAAAACTAGTTTTTAACAGTAAACACCATTTTTAAAGAGTGGCGTGTACTTGCTAACACAACTTTTTTTCTATGAAGGATAAAATTCTAATTTTTTCAAATTTAGATTTGTAACTAAAATATCTAGTGCATGAAATTGGTTTCATAGCATTTAATTGAATATTTTTTTCTTAATTAAGTTTTGAAGTCAAACTAGTTACAATTTAGACATGATTTACTTGCTAACACATAACTTTTTTTGTATGTATCAAAATTCATTTTTTTTGTTGGATCAGGGACATCAATATCTAGTGTATTGATATTTTTCAATTTTTTTTATAATCTACTATTTTTCCATATGTGCAGAATAGAGAGCTTGATTTTCAGTGAAAACCTATGTTTAACTAAACTAAAAAAAATACATAATAAAACCAAAACATATTAAAATTATATTCAATTGATAGCTCATTTTGAGGACTACCATCATCTAGTTGGGTTTGTGAAGTTTCTTCCACTTTTATCCTCAACCCGAGCTTTGAAAGGAAAAAAATTGCAAAAAATTGGTAGAAGAGGGGGAGAAGGGAAAAAAAGGGGTTCTAGCAAACCCCCCTTTCGCTATAACCCTTCTAGTGAACCCCCCTTTAAATATAAATAAAAAAGAAAACCCATTAAAGGGGAGTTCACTAGAAGGGGGGTTTGCTAGTGAACCCTTTAGGGGGTTCTAGCGAATTCCCCCTTCTAGTGAACCCCCTAAAGTGTTTTCCATCTGAAAATGCATTTTTCCTTCCTCAATGGAATTGTAAACCAGTTTTGTGGGTTTACCCTACATCCACACATTGAACTTGTACATTGCAAGTTTTAGATAATTTTACATATTAACATGTGTATATTAAATTAAATTACATGTACTTGAACTTGTATAGGGCTTGGGACAGGGGACACGACATCTTCATTATGCAACAAACTTCCTTAACACATAGTTGACATCAATGACAACACCAACCAATAGACATCCTGTTGACATCAATGACAACACCTTCATAATTGCAACACCATGTACAAATATCCCCGAGGTGTCTTTGCATTCTTGTGATATCAATGAGATTGGTAGAGCCCTCAATGATGTAGATAGGTACTTGAATAATTTATATATAAATTACGTTCAAAAAATTTACATACATATATTTTAAATAAAATTGAATTTAAAGTAGTTCTAACTCTTGATTGAAATCATGTATTCAAAAATTTCCAACAATATGGTGATTTTCTAGACTTTGGAGATTTGTAGCATGCTGGCGATCCCATGCATTATTCATGTGAGGTACATTCAAATAATAAATTTAAATTGCATGATACAGGGTGATCCCACAATACTGGTTAACAATTTTTGGCCAAACTAGACATTGAACTGATTTTTTTAAACTAAATCTCCACTTTTGGGAACCTATAGCGACTAAACCGTGAGGAATTTGAAGATGTTGCAAACTAGTGATTTGTGACATTTTGTTTGTAGATTCTAAATATTATTTTTTCAAAAATATTGGAATTAGATTGCACTTCTTTTTCCATCTACTTTGAAAACTAGTTTTTAACAGTAAACACCATTTTTAAAGAGTGGCGTGTACTAGCTAACACATAACTTTTTTTCTATGAAGGATAAAATTCTATTTTTTTCAAATTTAGATTTGTAACTACAATATCTAGTGCATGAAATTGGTTTCATAGCATTTAATTGAATATTTTTTTCTTAATTAAGTTTTGAAGTCAAACTAGTTACAATTTAGACATGATTTACTTGCTAACACATAACTTTTTTTGTATGTATCAAAATTCATTTTTTTTGTTGGATCAGGGACATCAATATCTAGTGCATTGATATTTTTCATTTTTTTTTTATAATCTACTATTTTTCCATATGTGCATAATAGAGAGCTTGATTTTCGGTGAAAACCTATGTTTAACTAAACTAAAAAAATTATATAATAAAACCAAAACATATTAAAATTATATTCAATTGATAGCTCGTTTCGAGGACTACCATCATCCAGTTGGGTTTGTGAATTTTCCTCCATTTTTAACCTCAACCCGAGTTTCGAAAGGAAAAATATTGCAAAAAAATGGTAGAAGAGGGGGAGAAGGGCAAAAAAGGGGTTCTAGTGAACCCCCCTTCGCTATAACCCTTCTAGTGAACCCCCCTTTAAATATAAATAAAAAAGAAAACCCATTAAAGGGGGTTTGCTAGTGAACCCTTTAGGGGGTTCTAGTGAATCCCCCCTTCTAGTGAACCCCCTAAAGTGTTTTCCATCCGAAAATGCATTTTTCCTTCCTCAATGGAATTGTAAACCAGTTTTGTGGGTTTACCCTACATCCACGCATTGAACTTGTACATTGCAAGTTTTAGATAATTTTACATATTAACATGTGTATATTAAATTAAATTACATGTACTTGAACTTGTATAGGGCTTGAGACAGGGCACAATACAAGGATCGAGACAACTTGGATCAGGAAAGGGCATAAGACAGGGATCGATACAACTTGGATCAGGACATGTATTCAGATAGCCTCGATCAGGTCTGGGATCGAGAGAGGGATCAAATTGATCTATCCATATTATATATCCTTCTCTTTGAGTTTTTTTATATGCACACATATGTGTTATAGACATTATGGTTCACTCTTATTATGATATGTCACATAATATATACATTTTATATTATGGTTTGTCATGTCATGTTATATGTATATAGTATTATGGTTTGAACTCTTATTATGATTTGTCATATTACATACATTTTACATTATGGTTTATCATGTCATGTTATATGTATGTACATTATTATGGTTTTAACTCTTGTTATGATTTGTCACATTACATACATTTCACATTATGGTTTGTACATCACATTACATGGTTTGTCATGTCACATTATGTATATTTTACATTACATGGTTTACATCACAAAATATGGTTTGTCACATGTCATGTTATATCACATTATGGTTCTTTTTTATTTAGCAAGTTCTACCTTCCGATTTTATTTATTTAGCACTTGTGCACGAATCATCCTTTGAGGTGTAGATATATATATATATTGTAAGTATTGAACCTTTTGCAACCTAGTTTACTATGATATTTGGTAGATTTGAAAATGCATAAGGGTGATGACAAATTTTGAGATGTAATAGGTCCTCATTTTACATGATCTAAATAAAAATGTTCCTAGAATGGTTGCTCTTTGTATTTAAAAAAATGGATGTAATTAATTAAACAAATGAATGCCTTTAAATACCAAGAAATAGAAATAATTCATGCAAACATGTAAGTTAGGTCAATTCCTAGAAGAGCTAATAAGAAAAGACAATTTTAATTTTTTGATTTTGAATTAAATTTTATGGTCAATCTTGAGCCACATAGGATCAATTCTAAGCATTACATTCAATTGATCTTGGTGGGAAAATAAAAATCAAATCTAAGTATACATGAGCATTCTCAACCAACATGAAAATTAAATATATTTAAACACAAAAATGAAATATTCAATCAATGTAAAGTGTATGGTCCATGGAACAAATACAATTGGAAAAAGATTCAATAAGGAAAAGGAAAAATGAATTTAAAGTCAAGAGGTTTTGTATTGCATATAGAAGAATTTACATGCAAGCAAAGAAAGTGAGAGATGATGCTATAAGTGGAGTTGAACAAATGAAATAAAAGATTCTTGAACATAAGAATTCCACATGGAACAAATACAATTGGAAATAGATACAATAAGGACAAGGAAAAATGAATTTAAATTCAAGAGGTTTTGTATTGCATATGAATTTACATTCAAGCAAATAAAGTGAGAGATGCTGCTATAAGTGGAGTTGAACAAATGAAATCAAAGATTCTTGAACTTAAGAATTCCATGGAACAAATACAATTGGAAAAAGATTCAATAAAGAAAAGGAAAAAATAATTTTTAACTTGTCAAGAGGTTTTGTATTACATATGGATTTACATGCAAGCAAATATTTAAGTGAGAGATGATACTATAAGTGGAGTTGAACAAATGAAATCAAAGATTCTTGAACTTAAGAATTCCATGTAACATTTATACAATTAGAAATAGATTCAATAAGAAAAAATAAAAATGAATTTAAAGTCAAGAGATTTTGTATTGCATATGAATTTACATGCAAGCAAAGAAAGTGAGAGATTCAATTCTATACTTGTGGAGTTGAACAAATGAAACCAAAGATTCCTAAACTTAAGAATTCCATGGAACAAATACGATGGGAAAAATATTCAATAAGGAAAAGGAAAAATGAATTTAAAGTCAAGAGGTTTTGTATTGCATATGAATTTACATGCAAGAAAATAAAGTGAGAGATGATGCTATAAGTGGAGTTGAACAAATGAAATCAAAGATTCTTGAACTTAAGAATTCCATGGAACAATACAATTGGAAAAAGATTCAATAAGGAAAATGAAAAGTGAATTTAACTTGTCAAGAGGTTTTGTATTGCATATGAATTTATATGCAAGCAAAGAAAGTGAGAGATGATGCTATAAGCGGAGTTGAACAAATGAAACCAAAGATTATTGAACTTAAGAATTCCATGGAATAAATACAATTGGAAAATGATTCAATAAGGAAAAGGAAAAATGAATTTTTAACTTGTCAAGATGTTTTGTATTGCATATGAATTTACCTGCAAGCAAAGAAAGTGAGAGATGATGCTATAAGTGGAGTTGAACAAATGAAACCAAAGATTCTTGAACTTAAGAATTCCACATGGAACAAATACAATTGGAAATAGATTTGAATAAGAAAAAGGAAAAATGTTTTTTTAACTTGTCAAGAGGTTTTGTATTGCATATGAATTTACATGCAAGCAAAGAAAGTGAGAGATGATGCTATAAGTGGAGTTGAACAAATGAAACCAAAGATTATTGAACTTAAGAATTCCATGGAATAAATACAATTGGAAAATGATTCAATAAGGAAAAGGAAAAATGAAATTTTAACTTGTCAAGATATTTTGTATTGCATATGAATTTACCTGCAAGCAAAGAAAGTGAGAGATGATGCTATAAGTGGAGTTGAACAAATGAAACCAAAGATTCTTGAACTTAAGAATCCACATGGAACAAATACAATTGGAAATAGATTTGAATAAGAAAAAGGAAAAATGAATTTTTAACTTGTCAAGAGGTTTTGTATTGCATATGAATTTACATGCAAGCAAAGAAAGTGAGAGATGATGCTATAAGTGGAGTTGAACAAATGAAACCAAATATTCTTGAACTTAATAATTCCATGGAATAAATACAATTGGGAAATGATTCAATAAGGAAAAGGAAAAATGAATTTTTAACTTGTCAAGATGTTTTGTATTGCATATGAATTTACCTGCAAGCAAAGAAAGTGAGAGATGATGCTATAAGTGGAGTTGAACAAATGAAACCAAAGATTCTTGAACTTAAGAATTCCACATGGAACAAATACAATTGGAAATAGATTTGAATAAGAAAAAGGAAAAATGATTTTTTAACTTGTCAAGAGGTTTTGTATTGCATATGAATTTACATGCAGGCAAAGAAAGTGAGAGATGATGCTATAAGTGGAGTTGAACAAATGAAACCAAAGATTATTGAACTTAAGAATTCCATGGAATAAATACAATTGGAAAATGATTCAATAAGGAAAAGGAAAAATGAATTTTTAACTTGTCAAGATGTTTTGTATTGCATATGAATTTACCTGCAAGCAAAGAAAGTGAGAGATGATGCTATAAGTGGAGTTGAACAAATGAAACCAAAGATTCTTGAACTTAAGAATTCCACATGGAACAAATACAATTGGAAATAGATTTGAATAAGAAAAAGGAAAAATGATTTTTTAACTTGTCAAGAGGTTTTGTATTGCATATGAATTTACATGCAAGCAAAGAAAGTGAGAGATGATGCTATAAGTGGAGTTGAACAAATGAAACCAAAGATTCTTGAACTTAAGAATTCCACATGGAACAAATACAATTGGAAATAGATTTGAATAAGAAAAAGGAAAAATGATTTTTTAACTTGTCAAGAGGTTTTGTATTGCATATGAATTTACATGCAAGCAAAGAAAGTGAGAGATGATGCTATAAGTGGAGTTGAACAAATGAAACCAAAGATTCTTGAACTTAAGAATTCCACATGGAACAAATACAATTGGAAATAGATTCAATAAAGAAAAGGAAAATGAATTTAAAGTTAAGAGGTTTTGTATTGCATATATATGAATTTACATGCAAGCAAAGAAAGTGAGAGATGATGTTATAAGTGGAGTTGAACAAATGAAACCAATGATTCTCAAACTTAAGAATTCCACATGGAATAAATACAATTGGAAATAGATTCAATAAGAAAAAGGAAAAATGAATTTAAAGTTAAGAGATTTTGTATTGCATATATATGAATTTACATTCAAGAAAAGAAAGTGAGAGATGATGCTACAAGTGGAGTTGAACAAATGAAACCAAAGATTCTTGAACTTAAGAATTCCACATGTAACAAATACAATTGGAAATAGATTAAATAAGGAAAAGGAAAAATGAGTTTAAAGTCAAGAGGTTTTGTATTGCATATGAATTTACATGTGCAAGCAAATAAAGTGAGCTAGATGATGCTATAAGTGGAGTTGAAAAACTGAAACCAGAGATTATTGAACTTAAGAATTCCACATGGAAAAAATACGATTGGAAATAGATTCAATAAGGAATAGGAAAAATTAATTTAAAGTCAAAAGGTTTTTTATTGCATATTAATTTACATGTGCAAGAAAAGAAAGTGAGCTAGATGATGCTATAAGTGGAGTTGAACAAATGAAATCAAAGATTCTTGAAATTAAGAATTCCACATGGAACAAATAGAATTGGAAATAGATTCAATAAGGAATAGGAAAAATGAATTTAAAGTCAAGAGGTTTTGTATTGCATATATGAATTTACATGTGCAAGCAAAGAAAGTGAGAGATGATGCTATAAGTGGAGTTGAATAAATGAAATCAAAGATTATTGAACTTAAGAATTCCACATGAAACATTTATACAATTGGAAATAGATGATAAGGAAAATATTCAACATATATATCGACCTACTATCTAAACTTAACCAAGCCTTTGAAAAAAAAAATCTAGACCAGGTCACATGGAATCAATATAGATATCTAGATAAAAAAATTGAATATATATCTAGGACCATATATATATGTAGTCATATCTAAAAAAAATATGTCATGTACATATTTAAATAACTTAAAGCTGTTGGTACATATAATCTAGATCCTCTCTATCTTTAATTATCTCTAAAATCTTTTCATTATCTTCAATAGACAACCTCCACTTTTGTTTGGCATTTCCTCTTTTAGGTAAAGTTTCAATTTTTTTTTTTTTTGCTATAACTAAGTAACTATAATGTAGAACATTGTGTCCTAGCATATAATCAACAAATACGTTACCATTTTTATCTATCTTTATTTGTTGATAATATGTGCCTTCAACAATGACTGATCCAATGGGATACTCTTGTCCACACCATCTGTTATTGATTCCACCAATTTCCATTTTGGTTGCGTACATCTTAATAGAGATAGTAATCTACACCTTCCACATTGTCAAGATCTGGAACAATAGTGAAAATATCTCCTATACACACCATGTAGTACAAACAAATATAAATACATAATTGAAAATTAAAGTTTTAATTTGTAAAGCATTTAAATATTTATATAAACATGCTCAACTTAGTTAGAATATATAAATCAATTTTAAGTCAAAAAATTTAATCTAAAAGTAAATAAAATATACCTGTAACAACTAAATTAGATACACATTCGTAATCAACTGAATATAGAGGATCGTAGACATTGACATTGTCATTATATTCAAAAGGAGGGATTGATACTAATTGTTTCATTTCCCATTGTGAAACATACCCATCTCTAATGTTCTCACATTGTAGAATATTTGCATTAGCCTCAATACAATCAACACAAAAACATGATTTTTCTCACATTAATTGCATAAGGCTTGCTATGTCTTGTTGTCATGATTTGATGTAGACTTCTAATACCATTAATTGTTTGACAATTATAAGGATTTGATTGATTAATATCTGTAAATTACAAACATCCAAGTGATTAAAAAGTGTATATATATTAAATTTGAAAATTTAATTTTCATGTACGTACACTTTGAAATTCAAATAAAAAATTCTTGACTTTGTACCTTTAACTTCCCAAAAATAGCGTGTGTTGTATATTGAGTCACAAGCAAAAAAATGACATTTGCACCATTCAAAATTTTCATGTGCATTCCATATTGCATTACCTGCAAGTACATGTTGGAAAAATTTGTCAGGTTAAGAGGTTTAAGAATTTAAAGTTTAAATATAATTTTAAAAAAAAATTCTATTCCATATATGGTGTTACCTGCAAGTTCATGTTGACGAAGTGCACACTTCACACATACTCCTACTCTATTGTGCTCTCCTTTTCCATGTTTACTCTTATAAAAATTCCACAAAAATTTGGTGCCACATCTAGCATGTTGTTGGCTTAACCAATTAAAAGCTTTTGTAGAATTAAATTGTCCTATGAAGTTACAAATAATTTAATTCAAATCAAATTAGTAGAAAAAACTAGATACACACACACACATACACAACATATATAAGTAATTGAACAATTTAAGTCTCAAAGTTAAGTAAATAAATTTAAATAGTTATGCATAATTTAATTTTAAAAAAACAACACTTATTAGCACATCCATTAGACCATATCCAGTGTTGTTCAACATTTATGCCACATCTTCTCATGTCTTCAAAAAATATTCTAAAACAATGGGCTACATAGCTTCTATCATGACTTGTATCATCACTAATATAAAAATGAACCTCTTTGATGATAATTCAGTCATCTTTGCTACTTTGTAAACCATCTACATGTAACTCGACACTCCTATAGAAAACTTGCACAAAGATTGTAACTTGCTCTAAATGATAATATTGACTTTGAATCTCAGTTTGAGGACTAAATGTATAGTTCTCAAAGAAATCTACAATAGAGAGAATACAACCTGATGTAAAGCAATTCTTTGAGTCGCAAAATTTCTTAGCTTTCCATCTTGCACCATGATAATGCTGGATATGTGGATATATGATATTGCAAAATTTATTCATAAATTCATTGTAAGACAATACACTCTCTTTGAGAACAACTTTTTTGGCCTTGACTCCTAACTTCATTGAGTATTTCTCATATTCAAATCTCTTCCAAATAACTTGCATTGAATGATCAATATTGTCAACTTGTAAAAGATTCTTCAAATTTCCACAATCATTAAATATATTTTTTATACATTGCACTTTGAATTCATCCAAATCTTCTAATTTTTTGCATACAAGAGACTTCACAAATTGTGTGTACTTCCAAGGATGGCTATAGTTGGATTAATTACTGCCATAACTTTTTTATACGATTGTAGGTGTAGATGAAATTCAACAATGATTTCAACAACAAGTTTCACGTGCTTCATTTATACATAGAAGTGATGGTTGTAGTCTCTCAAACATCCTTTGAAAAATCTTCACATTTGAAAATTCTTGCTTGAATGCTTCAAAAATTTCACTTTGTGTTGTATCTATAAAATGTTTTGGATGAGAAATTTTTGTACCATCTTCACCTATTATTTGTATAGTGTCCCTTCTATTGGAAGAAACAAAAGAGTGGTTGGTCCAATATTCAATCACCTGTTTCTTTACATCTTTTGAAGTTCTATCTTTCAGGGAACCATACAAATATTTACCCAATTTTCTCAATATTTTCATCTAATCTATCTCTCTTTTCAATATACCTTTGAACAGTTCTCCTAGAAACATTTAGTAATTGGGAAATTGCTTGAACTTGTCTTCTATGTGATAATTTCTTAATAGAAATTACAATCATCAATGCTCTATGTGTAGCACTTGGATCAATAGCTTGACTCTTGTTTACAATACAATTCAATGCTTCTTGCAAGTTTTCAACAATTTTTTATTTTAATGAACTTGATGAAATTTTCCTATTATCAAACCCTAACAACTCCAAAATAGGGGTCATTTCTTTTTTCCTAAATAACTTTTTACATAATTGTGCTCTTCCAATTAGATATTTTTCTTCAAACAATTCATCCCATATTCTTTTAGAGTGTAATTTTAGTGTGCTTTTAGATAACATATCTTTAGATAAAATATTATTGAAAAGAAAATCCTCATCCATCTCCATCAGATTTTCCATATCATAGAATTTTTTTTATTAATAGGTTCAATTTGTTCTTCTACCTATACATCACCTTGGTCATCAATAATTTCCATGGGTTGTTCTTGAGTAGATGTTCCTTCATTCAATTTTCTCTTCTTTATTTTTCGATCATACTTCCTCTTTCTAGTCCTTTGACTCCCCATCACAAATTGCTCAAATTTGAATTCACCTTCATACAAATGTACACACATGCTTTCAATGAATGAAGTTAATATTGCATTTAAAACACTAAATATTGTTAATTTGTTAAAGACAAAGTAAAAAAAACAAAAGAAATTATAACATTGGTTGAAACATGATGAGAGTATTTACTATAAGCACTCTATAACCTCAAGCATCATCTAAAATTCATAAGGAAAATTCATACACAACATGTAAGAAATAATTAACATGAACCACACACAATTATTCTCTAGTATCTTTGTATCAACATAAAAAATAACACAAACATTTAAATAAAAATAAAGAAAAGACAAACAAAATAGGTCTTAACTAATGATATTGAAAGAATTTGTCACCAAGAAGATTGCAACCATATTATCTTAACATCATCATACTCAAATTTTGAATTTATTTTCTTGAATATAAGGACTACATTACTTATGTTGTTTATCTAGTGATATAGGATGATAAGAATATGTCCAACCATATCATAAATATATAGCCACAATAAACCTGTTCATCAATTAAAATTAAACCACGACAAAGGTTCATAAATTATATTTATTTAAATACATAAATTACAAACATATCATGAGCATATTTGGTATATATATCAAGAAAATATTTTAGCATGTAACTAGATACACTAGATCATGATATCACTTACTATCACCACTAAATACATCAATATGTAGATCTTTAATAAAATGAGTACTATAAAACATAGGAAGAGAAACATCATGCTCGATATACCTAAATGTGTAGACCACTATAACTCATATTATAAATTTGATAAGACATGCTCATAATTTTCAATATCACATGTGATAAGGAAAGCCAGTTAGATCATCATTAAAAACACATGTCACAAAGATCGTTGAACTACAAAAATAGTTTAGAGACAAAGAAGGGGTAAATTAAATTAAATGTATCACAACCCTTAAAATGTATTCAAAGAAGATAGGTCTAAACAATCAGATTTAGATAGCACATGAGATTAGAAATAATGTGTTCACAAGAAACATAAACTAGATCTAATATTGAATCACATGATGAAGCATCTAGCAATGATGAACTAGAGGATACACAAAAAGGGGAATCTAAACTTGCACAAGTAGTTCAAGAATGAATAATGTAGGGTATGTGATTATGTATGAATAAAACTTGGGCTAACAAAGGAAATTTAGGTTAAACCTTAATTTTGGGGTAAGATAGTACACACCATAAAAGGATAAGAAGTAGATGATTTCTATTTGTTATAGGGCATGAAGAAGTTAGAAAAGCATGCAAGTATGGATTTTCAAGAAGGGGACTTGATCTCCAAGCATAATCAAGTCAAGTGAACCTAAGATGTGCCAACCTAATGCAAGAGCATGGGAAAAAGGACACACATAGGGTTTGGAAAGATCTAGTCAAGTTTTGATGATAAAATATACATAGACAAGGTAGTCACATGTGAAGGAGAGGATATATAGAAAGGCATCAACATTATTTTCAATAAAATCCAATTGAGTGAGTGGACATGTGAATAAGAGAGAATGCAAGAAGATCCTCAACAAAGAGAAATAAGGAAGGATAATGAAACACATAAGTGCTACAAGAACTATTGGTACCTAAAAAAATTTCACTAACATAGAGGAAACTACCTCAAAAAGGTACAAAGGTGTCCAAAAATACATCAAAAAGAAAAAAAGGTATATAGGTGAAGTGTTCAAACCATAGTAAAGAAGGTTAGACAAAGGAAGGAGTAAGAATGGAGAAGAATCAAAGGGGAGAAAACAAGACATGATCTGATAGCAAAAAGTTGAGAAAAATTGAAGGAGATGGACTTGGATAGAGGAGGTTAGTGTATGCCATGTAGGTGAGGTTAAGGGAAAAAAGGAGAAAAACATATTAATCATGCTAAAGTATGAGTGTCTAGGGAAGGATAAGACAATCTTGATGAAGTTTGAAGAGTGAAAGTACCATTTCATCTCATTTGTGAATAATGATTCATGTATTATTTCACACATAAGGAGTTAGATGAAGGGGCACAATACGTTGGATTAGTCTAATATAGGAATAGGTGTTTTTGGGATTCTAGAGGATTAGCACAAAACACATTATGTAAAAGGATAGGGTGAACACATGAGAGTATATCATGTTACAAGGAAGGAGTTATGCACAAGAAAAAGGGATAGAACCCACATATGAGAAATAAATGAAAAGTAGAGAAGAGAAGAGGTGCATGGGAAAACATGATTGTGCAAAACCACATAAAATGAGGACATGAATAATGCCTCAAGAAGATAGTTATCTATGATTTATAATAATTATCTAAAACATACTAGAGGTGAAGTGAAGCATAAGTTTGCAAATTTCATAGTACAAGTTTGTAGGTGGACTTGAATGATCCAAAATTGTGGGTCCTTGTATGTGTACATCATAACCTAATAACCCTAGTTCTCAACCATATTTAAATGAAAAATAGTGAAAACTAACTTCAAATGCACCCATGAGAAGAGTGACAATCAATTATAAGTTGAAGATCAACGTACCTTAAAAAATAGCTCTTCTTTTGTTGAAATAAGTCTTCTTTTGTCAAAATAAGTCTTCCTTTGTATTTTCTCGAATTTCCTTGAATTGAAAAATAAAAAAAGTATTTATATGGATGTTTTTCGGTCTTACATATTTGAGCTGACAAACTTTCGACCAAGTATGTTTTGGTGGAAGGATTTTGGCTGAAAACCTCTCGACCAGAACATGCTTGGCCGAAAATGGACCAGTCGAAATTCTCTAGTTGGCATCCTACTTGACAACTAACTCAACTTTTTTCAGAGTTTTTTGAAACTTTCAACTTCAACTAAGTATTTCTTTAGTCATAATGATTTTTTTTTTAAATACCCTTTTGTAGAGCTTAGAGTGGTGAATCCAAATATGTAATTTTTTAATATTTTGATTAGTATTAATATATATATATATTTAAATAATGCAAGTAGGTTTTTAAAGTTAAAAAAGAGGCTGATTAGAAATTAAAAAAATAGTAGTACATATTAAAAAAATTGAAAACAATATGGTGCAGTAGAGGAGAGAATCCTTTTCAAAAGGGTATAATTTGTTTTTTAAAATGATTAAAAAAGTAGAAAATAGTTGATGTCAAATGAAAACTATCAAATTCTGGTAAGTTTGACTTTAAAACATTATTACGAGAAAAATATACATCAAAATTGATTTTTTTCTATGCACTAGATATTGAATTACCTATTGAAAAATTACAGGAATACACTTCATCAAGAGTTCTACATTTCATTAGTTTACATCATTTTGAAATTCAAAACATAAATACCACTTTTATGTGATCAAATTTCAAAACTTTTTTTGTTGTTGGCCAATTCCTTTATCAAGTGTGACATAGGTTTGTACTTTTACCTATATGTTATGTTAGGTTTTTGTGTGTTTATGACTATCTATTAAGTTAGGTTTTTTTTTATGTTTTTGTAGTTTCACAAGTTCTCCACAAAAACCCTCCCTCCCCCATGCACTCTGTTCTAAAATTCTCTATGTTGAAACCTGATTGCTATGCAAGGGATCTCCATCTTCTTAGAATGGTATTGATATTGGATGCATCACCAGAAATGGAACGACATTGGTAGCTACTCCAAGCTTGTCCTTGTCGGGGTCTAGTAAGGGATTCTTGGGAACCTCTGTACCCATACGCTGAACCCTTTTCTTGATGACCCCTACTATGAACTAGCTTATCAGGATGCCCACATGGCTGTGAATATAACCCTTGTTGGAGCATTCACTAATCATGTGTGCTACTTATACATTTATTTCTTAAAATGGTTTTTGAATCTCAAAATAATGTCTAGATGTTTCTTTCATCATATCATCTCTATAGGTTTGATAGGGCATGGGAGTTCACATAGACCATAGGTGGATTCAATTATTACAATGGTGTCATAAATGTAGATGATAAAATTTGATATGATAGAACACACAAAACTACTCAATAGTAAATATTTTGGCATAGAAGCATCATATAATACAAAGAAGACAAAATGAAGAAATGAATAATTTTAAAAATTGTCACAACATAAAGTATAAGGAATCAAGGATTTATATGAAGAAATGAATAATTTTAAAAATTGTCACAACATAAAGTATAAGGAATCAAGGATTTATATAACATTGTTGCCTGAATTATAAAAAAAATCGAATGAAATCCATAGTACATATCAATAACCATCTCCCCATTTCACATAGATCCTTTTCTTTGTTATTGATATGTACTAGATTCCATTCGATTTCTCAATTCTTGACACTGATGGCAATGATGAGGAATGATAGACTATTAATTTTCATAGATCCTTTTCTTTGTTATTGATATGTACTATGATTCCATTTGATTTATGCTCGATTTCTGAATTATGATAGAAATTGAATGAAATCCATAGTACATAGAAACTAAATGAAATCCATAGTACATATCAATAACCATTTCTGAGGAATCATTGTGCTTTATAAAAATTAATAGTCTATAATTCCTCAACATTGCCACATAAAACAAATGAATTTTTTATAATTCATCTCTTACTTCCTAAATGTATAATATTTGCTCTCTAAACCCCAATGTAGAAGCTACTTGTAGACTACAATGATTACCTCTTCATCATTGAAAGATATCAAAGTATTTGAGGAAACAAAAACACATGATGAGATATTGGTCTTCAAGAGGAAGCATAGATAGATGAGGGAGTACAGGAATATAATAACAATACATGGGCATGGCACTGAGCATTTATGATGATCTAGAGGTTCCTGACACTAATGATGCGACATATGCGACTTATGCTTAGTAATTTTTGTAGCATCCATGATTTTCATATATCCTTTTCTTTGAGACTAGCTGTTATGTTTGGGAACATGCAGTGTTGAGGAACCATTGTGTTGTATAAAAAATCAGAACTCAATAGTCTATCATTCCCCAACATAACACAAATGACTATAATATTTTATTCATATTTTACTTTCTAAATGTATATCATTTGCTCTCTAAATCTACATATACAGAGGCTACTTGCAAACTATAATGTTTATGTATTCATCAACAAAAGGCATGCAAGTACTTGAGGGGATTGAAAACATGATGAATCTCCTAGAAACTTCCTACACCTCTATGAATCTCCTATGATATCATCAAAATTATATTAATCACTACATGCAATCTAGCTATATTGTAAATGATTTTATATTATTTTATATAGTGACATACATAAAATATATAATAAAACAATGATACAAAAAATTAGACCAAAACCCAACCTTTTTCTGTTCATATAATCAAAAAAATATATCTCAGAAAAATATCAAACTACCAAACCAGTTACACAAAATACCAAAAATCATAAAACCTTATCATAGTGATACCATGACAGTCACATATTAACTTTAATAGGGTCCCTTAATATGGATAATAATTGCACACATTAAACCATTATCACTCATTGTTGATCATAAGTTGTTGACACACTCTTCCTAAACTATATGCACGCCTTCATCCTCTACAACCAAGCACTATCCATGACTATGTATTAGTAGATAAAAATAATTAACTAATCCTAGAAAAATTTTACACCTCTATGAATCTCCTATAATATCATCAAAATTCTGTTAATCGCTACATGCAATCTAAGTATGTTGTAAATGATTTTATATCATTTTATATAGTGATATTGTAATGCCCAAAAATTCGTACCAAATTACATTTAAGGATAGAACACAAATTTTAAATTTTGATTACAACACATGGATAACTCTCACAATTTTGTTTCCAATGCACACAATTCTTAAAATTAACAACATTTGACCAAATATATATTATAATATTCTGTTAAGCAACTAAATTTCTTAGACATCCCTAGTAGGGCTTCAAGAGAAGACAAGGGGTTCACATCATTGAGACATACCTAATTAGTCCTACAAACACATTCATGATTAGAAGACACCATCAAGTCACAAGCTATGCAATTACAATATATCAATATTAACTCAAGTAATGGAAAGAGAGAAAACCCTAGGGGAAAACCTAATTCCTCAGGGGATTGCCACTAACGGCCTTGCCTACATACATATTGCATAGAGGAATAGTAGTTCAACAACTTGAGTTCACCCAACTCATATTTGATGGACCAACAACCACACATAACACCCAGGTTTAAATCACCACTAGCTCACAATGGTAGTAAATGTACAAGAAAAGTCTACAACAATAAAACTATAAGGGCTCCATTTTACTATAAGGAGTACTGGTTAACAATCCTGATTACAATGCCCCTCAAGGGCTACTTACCAAAATAAATAATCAAGAATGATCTAGGATGAAGGTAATCATATCATATCATGAATAGATAATTAAAATTGAAGTCGTGGTTTTAATACAACCATACAAAAGACACCATATGACATTCATGAGACTACATAGTGAAAGGTTAACAAGGAAATCCACATTTCTATACTTTCAAGACAATTAATCCATCATATACTTGGTTGACTAACACAAGGTGTATAATCCATAGGATCAAGAGGACTCTTCCTCAGTCACACTCATAACCCAAAAATACTGAAATACACTAAACTTAATTCCTACTCAAATTCATCTTATGCCTCTATTCCATTAATTAAAAACTATAAGAGTGGGTACACAATCCTTTCTAGGGTCCTCTTACCCTAGACAATTTCACTATCGGCTGCCACCCACTTAGGTGAAGCCGAGGATCAAAAAACTCGATATGGAGACACATAGTTTTAAAAGATAGTTTATCCCCCAACAATGCACATGTTTACATGAAAATTTAATGTCAGGACTTAATATTTGTTTCACTTCAAGGAAAAAATCCAATGAAGTGAGATGTTCAATTACCATCTCTAACCACAAGATAAATAACAACAATGATATAACTCAAATAATCAAGTTTTCTCTCCACCCTACCATATTGGCATCATGAAGCCTCGTGAGATCTAGCCAAACCCCCGAGCAAGAAGAAGGCTACTCAATTATTATTGAGTAGATGTATTTTTTACATAATATTTTGAGCTTTAAATTAGTGGGTACACAACCATTTCTAGGGTCCATTACCTAGATAGTTTACAGTCAGTTGCCACCCACTTAGGTGAAGTCGGGGATCAAAAACTCAATCATGTAGTAATACAATTTGAATAAATAAAACTTAATATTCCACATATAAAAAATGGAACCATTTGAAGAAGACAACATCAAATATGTTACTTTGGTGCACTTGAAGGTATCAATAAGGTCACCTTGGACAAGATTACTTAGCCATAGGAAGATATGTGTCAAGTTTTTCTCTCTCATAATGCGTTGTTTCCTTATAGGTATACTTTTAACAAGTCCAAATATATAATATACTTGTATAAATATCAGCATATGCTCTACTTCTAAATTCTTTCAAGATGGATAACTTTCATCTCATAACATATAGTTACCTGTTGCCTGTACATACCTTATACTCATAAAACAATTTGGGCTTCCTTACTAATATGAAGGTACAAATAGGAAACATCGTTTGATAAAGACAATGAATAATGAAAGAGAATAGAATTAATAGTTCGTAATCCTCAATAGGTTAGACCTAGGATTGAAATAACTTGCACGTTACATACCATGCTGTATGCACATTAGTTCCTTGATGAACCAGGTATTGGGCCATGAACCCATGCTTAATGAAACATCCAAGGTAATTTTCTTCACATATGAAATGGAGGGCTTCTAGGGCAGTTTATAATCACCAAAACTAGAAAGTTATAGTTTGCAAAGAGCTTGCCTGTTAATTCACAGATATTAGCAACTTCACTGGACATCTTATCAGAAAAAACAACATTAAGGTCTCACATAATGCAATATAGGAGGACATGTACGAATAAGTATATTGAAAAGAGCTTAAAGAATTTCTTAAGAACATCAACAACCTTAACTAGATCTCCATGCACAAATGCTCTCTGCAAAATATATCTAAATTTTTGAAGGGGTATTACCTATGAAAGTAACACCCAGTTCGAAATACATACCAGTCAAAGAAAAAGTTGTTAAGACAATTTATGTTTTCACATACTCATTAAAAGATTAGGGTTTTTGAATCATGGATTTGATTCTCAGAAATGTAGCCAACAGACCCACAAACTGCCACCATGCTCATGATGCCCTTCCTTTCCCTTCTCTTCCCGTTTCACACTTCCACACTTAGAGCCGAAGTGCCTTTCCTTTTCTGCCATCTGCTTCATTCCCCCTCCCTCTCTATCTGTCGTCCCTCTTTTCTTCATCAACAAGCTTCCCCCCTCCAGTTGTGCACCCCTCTCCAAATTCATTGCCCCTACTATTTCTAGCGTAACACAATATAGGGTTTGTTTTGTATTAAATTCCCTCTTTTTGTTTGCTTGATCCCTTCTAGCGTACCTAGTTGAATTTTTCATTAATGGCCATGTCTATTTTCTTCATTCCTATGCAAGAATGTCACCTCCAGCTGACATATTATTTTCCATTCCCTAGCTCCTTTTTCCTAACCACTGAAATAATATATCCTTTGAATGCAAGCTATCGGTCTTGAAATTCATGCCATGATCTAGCGCATCTCAGTTACATGTCTAGCTTTAAAGCACCACCATATGATTTGACCTACTTTTATTTTGGTCGTTGTACTTTGATGATTCACAAGGAGGAGGTGAATCTGTTGAGGCAATCGTCATTCACCATGTGTGACCAAGGTGTTGGCCTTTGTGGGTCAACCAAAGTCAATGCAAGTCCCTCATAGTATAACACTTTGCTACCAACATTCCTATTAGTCGGGAGTCGAGGATCGCTAGTCCTCCTTACCTTATGCTGTAAGAGCTTTGGTGTACTTTAAAAGACATGTTCAATTTCCTAAGTCTAAAGCTCATTATGACCTATCGTGTTTTAACCATCAGCCTTACCCATTACCTTCTACCTATCCTTCTCTATCACAATCCATTGTGTGAACCCCCAAATAATCCAATTGCAAACTCCAACTCTACTTTAAATCATCAGAGGTCAGGGTCCTACCTTCCATGATGCCACTTATATTCCTTTACGTATAGGTGTAGGCTATCTTTCTGGCCTACGATGCCCAAATTCACTTCTTCTCATGCGTCGATAAAATTAACCTTTTTGGGAGTTGGCTTCATACCTTATTTCCATCTCATATTCATCAAACTGTTTTTGACAAAAATCCTAGGTTGAATTTTTGAACATCGAAGCCACCTTAGTGAAGAGATTTGGGGTTTCACTTTGCCTCCTTCTTGCTTTGTGCTATGGTATTTGGTACTGAGTATCGTTGAAGCCCAGAGTCCAAAGATATCATACTTATCCTTTTGGTTTTTCTTTCTTATTGTTAAGGGAATTCAACAAAGGGAATTGCTGAAGCTCAACATCTGACATTTTCAGAATTAGACCTTCCTATCTCCGTCTTTTTGTCAAGGAATTTAGAAAATGGTATGACTAAAGTCCGATGCCCGACATCTAATTCAAACTTCACTCTTTCGATCTTCTTTTTCCTTGTGGCTTTCAATATAGGGTATGACCGAATGTCAATGTTTGAATCGTAAGCAGACTTTGACTTTTTTCAATCTTCTTCTCCTCAAGGAATTCAACAAAGAGTATTACCAATGCTCGATGTCCGACATCCTTTCAGACTTTACTTCAACTTAATTCATACTTATCATTATGTTAAGGCGTAAGCCTTAGGGCTGATCTCTGACACTCGAGAATTAAGACTTAAGCCTTAATGTTGATGCCTCACACCATCTCAAACTTAACCCGTCCCTTCTTCATTTCTTTGAGGTATTGAATTTAAGGCATGGATGAAGATCGAAGTCTAGTCTCTTGCAACAAAGAGTAACCCTCAAGCTTAAAGCCCGAAGCTCAATTGGACTTAGCTCAAAATGACTAACTCTTTTCTACTTTAGCAAGTGATATAAGGTAAGCTTGAGGCCCGATGCCTGAAATTTTGCAACTCTTCAAGGCTTGTTGTAATGACACCCTAAGGCCAATGAATCCTTCTCCCTAACATCCTTATGAATCCCTTTTGACCTCAAAGACAAATCATCATTTGATATTGGTACAACCACGATAGGAGGGTCCTCAAAGAGAACAATCCAGACTGTGCAACAAGAGTCACATAATAGAAGCAACACAAAATATGGAGGAAAATGCAGATTCAAACATTCTAATTAAAAAAAATCTTGATTACAATCGGCCGACAACATCCGGGCTTACAGATTCGGCTCACAGGCCTAATACAACATGCTCAAAATACAATATTCCTATATGCTCCTTAATGCAAGCTGAAATATTACATATCAGAACCTATCTTTCTCCTATCTTCCTTCCTAATGATCTATTACAATGATTTATATCACATCCAAAGATTTATAATCATCCGCATCGGCCAAACATCATTACAATCTCCAATGAAAAGAAAATGTAACGTGCACATGAATGGGTCGGCCTCAAATTTGAATTACTCCTTGGTGAATGCATAAGATAAAGTGTGTACCTATAATTAAGGTCGAAGACACTCCACGAAACAATTCGAATCACATTGTCAAGATCCACAAGTTACGAGAAAGATCCACAAGCAATAAAACTAGCCGTTAGGTTAGAAATTATTCCGGTGCCAGTTCAAGAAACTACCATTAAATCCAAAAGTGATAACTTGCTGGAAAAAGATCCAATCATGCTCAAATCTTGGAATAAGGAAAATGAACATGTGTAATAACCCTCCTAGTTGCTAGTTGGACTCATTAGTTTATGCTTTGATTTGATACATTGATACTATGATGGTACTGTTTTGTGTGATTGGTTAGTTAGACTTTTGATGATGCTGTTACTCCTTTTGTGGACATGATTATTTCATATGACATTGTGGTTGGTGATGTTAGTTGATTTTCATATTTATATTATGATGTAGTGATTTAATAGATTATGCCATGAGATGAATTGTTAGTTTAGAAATGTTATTTTATCAATCATATTATAATTGTTAGGATAGATGTGATGAAGGACAATGTAGCATCACTCATTGCAAGTGCTCTGTTACGCTGCGATTCCTTCTCACAATACAATGCTTTGATTTTATATATATATGCACATGTACACGACTTCGTTTGTATGCAGGAATTGCAGGTACATAGTCTCGATTCCACCTGCTTCGGCAGGACAGGGCGAGCACGAATAACCCAACGGTATAAAGTTGAAACAGAGGTGACAATGAAGTTATCCCATTCCATGATGTCAGACCGCCTTGTTGGAATGGTATCGTATGTTCTGTAGTTGTCATGATTTGTGGTTGTGGTTGTGTTATGTTGTATATAATTAATGTTGGTAGTTTATATGTTGTGGTGTATTCAATTTAAAATTGTTGATTAAAATATTAGATTAGATTGTATTTAAATATTTAAATGTTTATGTATTTGAAAAGTCATGTATTTTATTAAATATTAAATGGTGTGTTGTCAATGTAAATAAATTACCAGGTTGAAGATAATAATAAAAAAAATAAATTTAAATTTTGTGCATGAGCAAGGAAGGCTGGCAAAATGGAGTTTAAAAAAAAAAGAAAATAATAAGGACAAATGGGAAATCATGTGTGGGCAGAAAATGGAATGCTGTTAATAGAAAATGTTGGTTGGGTTGCATGTAGGAGAGAAAATATAGAGGGGTTTTGAAAAAGAAATGGGGGAAAATTCTTCTTTGGCTGGAAAATTGTTTTAGTGCTCTGGATTTTCTTTATTTTTTTGGAAGAGGGAGATTGTGCTGGAAAAGTTTTGGGGTGGAGAATCTATCAAAAAAAAAAAAAAGGAGAAGAAGAAGAAGAAGCTGGAAACGAGGTACGGAGGAAGGAGCGAAAGCTAATCGAAGGGCTAGTTGGAGCAAGAACTTCATCATATTTCCAGCAAGCAGGAGTCCAGGTTCCAATAAAATCCCTTTTCCTTTACTTGTTTAAAATTTCAATAAAAATCACATTGTTTTGGGTAAAGAAAATAAATTTGAAAAATCTGGGTTTTCAAACAAATTAGGAAAAATCTGAGTTTTCAAACAATTTGGGGAAAAATCTGTTTTCTTAAAAATTTGGGTTTTGAAATGATTGGGGAAAAATCTGTTGTTGTCTTAAAAATTTGGGTTTTGAAATGATTGGGGAAAAATCTATTGTTTGGCTTAAAAATCTGGGTTTTGAAATGGTTTAGGAATTAATTTAATATTCCTCTCTTTTACCAGAAAACGGATTTCAGATTTGATGGCAACATTATTTAATTAAAAACCATATGTACCTCTGTATATCTGTTGAAGAAAATTTATCTCTGCTCTGAAAATCTTAATTTATTCATTACCCTGTTTATTGTTGGATTTACAAATAAATAAATATATATTATATATATATATATATTAATTATATGAAATGTTGATTGAAGTTTGTATTTTCAGTTATCTCTCTAGACAGTAATTTTTCTTTTAAATTTTTGTTCCAGAGCGAACTATGTCGGCGTCCGTGCCTGTAATGATGGAATTGATATTTAATATAAAATGCAAATGTTATTAAAAATAAATACATATATATAAAAAAATATTTATAAAGGGTTTGGGGGACGGACTGGCCGTACCCTGGTGCGGAGATTAAAACTGCGGCACAACAGTCCCTAGGACTGCTGTGCGCAGTCCTTGTAGGGACTGTCGTGGGCAGTCCTTGCAAGGAATGCTACGGCAGTATGGTCGTTTTTATTTTTTATTTTTTATTTTTTAATTTATTTTTAATTTAAATTGAAATTACAAAATATTGGAACATAAAAATAATCTGTTTTTATTTATTTATTTATAGTTAAAATTTAATTCATGAAAATATATATATATATATATGTATGTATGCGTGTTTAATTTTATATAAATAAATATTATATATATATATATATATAAATATATGATAGATGATAATGTATTTTTTTACATATGCTAGGATTAGACTGCAAAACTAAATGGTTTCTGTTAATAGAAATGTAGTTGTCCTTGGGAAATAAAATGTTAATAATTTTATTATAATAAAATTTAACGTATTATTTACATATGTCAATTGTTCCTTGCTTTTATGAATTTAATAATTGATCTTGAGAAAACTGTAGTGCTTCCTGTCTTAACTGTTTTGTGTAAAGTTGATATGGTGTTTTGAGATCATCAAATTATGTGTAGTTGCATTCTGTTATTGTGTTGGCTTTAATGTCGATGTGGGAACCCGGTTGTTGATTTGAAACCTTGTTCCAGAGGCTTGTTTATTTTTGGATGTTATTCTCGTTTTGAATTTCTCTTTGGAGTTGAAAACTTATGGCTCATGTTTGGAAGGGTTGAATGGTTGTTGAGACTTTTTGGTTCTGAGTTGTTGCGAGAGGGTTAATACCTCGCTTGTTTCTGGTTTTGGTATCATGCTTATTTGTTGAGGTTCAACCCTTGTCTTGTTTCAATTTTCTGTTAGGGGTCTTAGGGAGAGTGGCTCTTCATGGGGGCTGGTGCCTCGGTTAAGAGGAAGTGCACAAGAGAACCCACGTAAGAGTAGATAAACAAGTGATAACCTAAAAATAGAATTAGGGGGATGGGTAGTAAAACACTCAAGATAATTAAAAAATTGGATTCCTCATCTATGCATTAGGGCTACCATAGACTAATGGTAGATTGAGAAGGCCATGGTTGGCAAAGTCATAATCTCATCTTCATGAGAGGTTATTGACTCCGCATGAGCTACCCTATGGTGCTGGCACCTCAAGTAGGAGGAAGAGCCAGGAGATCCATAGATGGGTGCCGGTGCCTCATGTTGGAGGAAGAGCCTGGAGATCCCATGAGAGCTATGCGATGACACTCTCCACTAGACTTCCTATTTCACCTTGTTGCTTTTGCCTCTGGAAATGTATTTTGGATTTTGGATATTGTATCAGTTTCCTTAGCTTTGTACTTCTATTATTGATTCAGATTTTGTGAAAGTGATTATGAGTATACTTTGGTGACTTGTTATTGTCATTGCTTGATTTAATTGTATTCTCTGAGTTTGTATTTGAGTTGTACCTTGTTGTCATGGAGTCAGTTTGGCAATCATGGTCGAGTTAACTTCATTGTCACCTCTGAGCAAGGGGGGTGAGTTATCTATAATTCACATGGTTGGATGGAATGTGCTCCGCACCCGTTGGGTTCCCCATCGGCATCCTTTGTTCGCAGCATTTCCGCAGTTGGAGTTGTACTAGTGTTCACCTTGTTATTCAGCATTCATTGTAAATTGTATCATCCCACTTGTTTGGGAAATTCATTGTAATTATTATATCAAAAGATTTTAATGTAACATTATAACAATGATGTAATAGTTAGGATTCTATGTAATTTTATTTGATGAGATTCATATGATTGCATTATGTGGTATCTTAATATACTTGCTCTTGGTTCATGGATGTACAATAACTCATGGTTATTATATTATAATTGGTTACATGGTTTATCATTATCTTTTATTTCCGTTTTGTGGTTGCAATGTAACCTCGCGTGCCCCAGAGAACTAAGTGTGATAATGTAATGTAATATGATTATGTGATTATGACTAATGTATTGTATGTTTAACTTAATTATTTAAAAAATAAAAATAAAAAATTATTTGCTTTTGTGTGTTCTCTGGGGTTTGCACGACGGGCTTTACAACATGTCTATGATGTGCACATAGATCCATAGGGTTTGGTGAGAAAATATTATGAATTTTCCAACTTGAATTGAACAAGAACAAAAAATGAAAGAAAAGATTTTTGGTTGATGCAAGATTGCCAAGAACCAAGCATGCTCCTACATCAGACATCCGGGGTTGATTGAAAAGTGAGTCCCTCACTTTGTTGGGGTTAAAGGAAAACCAAAATGGTCTACCTCAGCCTGAGAAATCCAAGAAGAATCGTCCACTGGTCTGCCTTTCCACTTCACAAGATATTCTTTGTACTATCTTCCATGAGTTTTCCTCCCATCTCTGATATCCAAAATATCTTCTATCTCATCTTATTGCTGTTTAGGAAACTGATTCTCCAATTTTGCTTTACTGTCTTCACTAAACTCTGATTCATGGTATTGATGTAGATCTGCAATGTTGAATATAGGTGATATACCCATTCTATTCGGTAACTCCACTTCATATGCATTTCCTAAATAAAATTTCTTCAAAATATTACAAGTTCCAAACTTCCTCATCTTCAGCTTATTGTATGTGCCAACTAGAAATATTTCCTTTCTCAAATACACCATCACTTCATCTCCAACTTCAAACTCCTTATGTCTCCTCTTTTCATCTGCTCGCTCCCTATACTTCCGGTTCATATCTTCCAATTGCTCCTTCACTTGAATGTGCACTTTCTTCATATGTTCAGAAAATTCCTCCACTTTTGCACTCCTTTTATCTTCCATACTGATGTCTCTCAACTCTGGTATACCTCTAGGATGAACTCCAATAACAATCTCAAAAGGTTTCTTTCCGGTACTCCTGTTCACTGAATTATTATAAGCAAACTCTGCTTGTGCAAGGAATAAATCCCAACTTCTGGTCTTCTCTCCAACTAAACACCTTAGCAAATTTCCCAAACTCCTGTTTACTACCTCTATTTTTCCATTAGTCTATGGGTGAAAAGTAGAATTGAACTTCAAATATGTCTTTAACTTCTTCCAAAGTGTCCTCCAAAAGTAACCAAGAAAATTTGTATGTCTTCTCTGAAACAATAATCTTGGGTAATCCATGCAATCTGACCACTTCCTTGAAAAATAAGCCTGCTACATGTACTACATCTTTTGTCTTCTTACAAGGTATGAAATGTTCCATTTTAGAAAAAAATTCCACCCCCACAAATATAGAATCATTACCTCTTTGTCTCTTCAGCAAACCAAGTATGAAATCCATGCTGATATCCTCCCAAGGTCTCTCCAAAATTGTCAAAGGCTTATACAATCCAACATTCTGACTACTCCCTTTTGCAACTTGAAAAACTCTGCAACTTTGCACAAATTTCCTAACATCCTTATGAATCTGTGGCCAAAAGTAATTTTCACTTACTAATGCTACTGTGTTATCAATGCCAAAGTGTCCTACCAATCCTCCACTATGTTTTTCTTTCACCAAGTTATCCCTCATTGAACTCTGAGGTATACACAATTGATTCCCTTTGAACAACATATCCTCTTGAATGAAATAATCCAACCACTAACTCCTATCCTCCAAGATTGGTTCTTTACAAGCTCTCCAAGGTTCTACAAAATTCGGGTCTTCCTCATACAAGTTCTTCAATTCTTCAAAGCCTAGTACCTCCACTCTCATCTCTACCAGTAAATTACTTCTCCTACTCAAAGCATCAATAACTCTATTTGAATTTCCACTCCTATGCTTCAAAAAAAATGTATAACTCTGCAAGAATTCAACCCATCTCATGTGTCTCTGATTCAATTTACTTTGCTTGTTCAAATATTGCAAAGCTTGATGATCTATATACAAAACAAACTCCTTAGGAAACAAATAATGTCTCCACTTCTTCAAGGCTTGAACTATGGCATAGAAATCCTGATCATACACTGAATATCTTCTCCTAGCATCATTCAATTTCTCACTGGAATAAGCTATTGGTCTTCCTTGACTTAAAACTGCTCTAATTGCATTTCCACTTGCATCACAATCTACTTGAAATACCTTATTAAAGTCTGGTAAAGCCAACAAAGGCTGCTCAATCACCTTCTATTTCAACAACTCAAAACTCCGATCTACTCCAGATGTCCACCTAAAATCCTTCTTATCTCCTCTCATTGTTTCTGTCATAGGACTGCAAATAGAGCTGAAATTCCTAATGAACTTCCGGTAGAAACTAGCCAATCCATGAAATGATCTTACCTCTCCAATGCTATCCGGTGTAGGTCATTCCACAATTTCTCTTACCTTCTCAGGATCCATCTTCAATCCATCCACAAATATCACAAATCCTAGATATACCAATTCCTCCTTCATGAAACTACACTTCTTAATGTTTATCAGCAACTGCTCTTCTCTCAACCTTTACAAAACTTGTCTTATGTGCAAAAAATGTTCTTCTCTAGTCTTATTGAAAATGAATATGTCATCCAAATAAACAATCACAAAATTACCCAAGAATTTCTTCAATACCTCATTTATCAACCTCATGAAAGTACTTAGTGCATTTTTTAGTCCAAAAGGCATCACCAACCACTCATACAATCCATCATTTGTCGTGAATGTTGTCTTCCACTCATCCCCTTCAATGATTCTGATATGATGATATCCACTCTTCAAATCTATCTTTGTAAAGTATCTAGCTCCACTCAAACAATCCATAATATCATCCATCTAGGGCAAAAGAAATTTTTACTTCACCGTGCTCTTATTTACGACTCTAGAATCTGTACACATCCTCCATTCTCCATCCTTCTTAGGTGCTAGTACAAAAGGTTTTGCACATGGGCTTAAGCTTTCTCTAATCAAAACCTTCCTCAACAACTCTTGCACTTGTCTATTCAACTCTTCATTCTCTACAGGTGTCATCCGGTGTGCTTCTTTATTAGGCAAACTAGCTCCAGGAATTAGATCCATGCAATGACTAATACTCCTCATAGGTGGTAATTCATCAGGTACATTATCTAAAATGATCTCCTCATACTCTATCAACAAATCCTTTATCTCCTCTAATTGTTCTTCTACATGCTTCAAGTTTTAGCCTTCTTAGGAACCAAGGCATAACACATGGTCTCATGTCTCAATCCATCCATAAATATCCTTCCATTAACTAAACAAATTCTAGCACTCGTACAAACCTCAACTCTAGGAACATCCTCCAATGGCAACAAAGTCTGCTTCATCCCATTAGCAACAATGATATATGTATTCTTCTTTCCATCATGAATAGCTTGTCTATCATACTTCCAAGGCCTCCCCAATAAAACATGGCATACATCCATAAGCATGATATCACACAAAACTTCATCATGATAATTTCCTATCTTCAATTTCACCTAACATTGTTCACTTACCAGAATCTTATGCTCATCTTAAATCCATGCTATTTGATAGGGCTTCGGGTGTTTCAATCTTTCCAACTTCAATTTGGTCACCATTTATTCAGAAACCAGGTTCTTGGAGCTTCCACTATCAACAATCACTTTGCAACATTTACCAGCTACCTTGCATCTAGTCCGAAACAAATTCTTTCTCTGCAACGGTTCCTGCTCCATCTTAGTTTGACATAGTACTCTTCTATTCACCAACACTTCTCCATCTTTTGGTTTATTAGATGATCCATCATGATACTACTCAACAAAGGTTGTTCTTCTATTGTTTTTTGTCTTTCTACTTGTCTCTCCTTGATTGCATTCAAATGCTCTATGTCCTTCTCCACCACATTTAATACAAGTTCCCTTGAATACTCGTTTCTCTCATCCTCTGTCATCTCTTCTATAACCTTCATTCTGGTAACCACCATATCATCCTCTCCAATAAGAGTTTCCTTCATCTCTACAGTACAAATTATCATTCTTACTGGCTTCCTTATCTTTTTTCTAATATGCAAAAGATCCTCTTCCTCCTCCAGTAAAAGTTCTTCCTCTTTGGAATCTTCCACCTCTTCCTCTTTGTCTTTGCTCATGTCTTTTATTCAACTTCTCTTTTGATTTTAGGGAACATTGATATGCCTCTTCCACACTTTGCAACTTAATTAAACTAATCTCATCCTCTATAGATGGCCTCAAGCCATTCACATATCTGGCTACTTGCTTGATCTCATCCTTTGAATGTCCATATTTGATATTCAACTTGTAGAA
This sequence comes from Sequoia sempervirens, assembly GCA_007258455.2. NCBI lineage: Eukaryota > Viridiplantae > Streptophyta > Pinopsida > Cupressales > Cupressaceae > Sequoia > Sequoia sempervirens. The sequence continues at coordinate 715,827,425 of VDFB02193867.1, forward strand.
CTCCTCAATATACTCTGTCACATTTTACTCCTTCTGCTTCAAATTTTGCAACTTTTGGAACAAACTAATTTGATAATCTACAGGCATAAACTTTGTTTTTAACTTATTCACCATCCAATCCCATGATCTTATCTTTTATTTTCCTCTTCTTTTCCTATTTGTCTGCAAATGTTCCCACCAAAGTGATGCATGTCCTTTCAACTTTGTACACAGAAATTTTACTTTCTTATCTTCAGCGGTGCCTTCAAAAATAAAATACTTCTCCATCTCTGTTATCCAATCTAGCAATTCATCTGAATCCAACTTACCTCTATAATTCGAAGGATTGAAATGTGGCTTAGTATTTGCTCTAGTTAGGGCTCTTATGAACCTCTCTTCCCCCTGATCTAGGCCTAGTTGATCTTCTCTTTCCCTTTCTTCCTGTACTTATACCTCTTCATCACTCACATCATCTACTGGCCAACCTCTCCTCTGGGCCATTTTGACCGCATCTAATCTAGCAGCAATTCCTCTCAACATCTCCATTAAAGCTGGGTCTGCATTTCCACATGCTCCATTTCCTCTAACATTTATTCTTCCCGCCATCTTTACACAAGTCCTCTGTAGCTGTAGGTCAGATCCTCAATCCGCCACCCCACAACAAATCTTCAACTAGACTTTGTGAATTTTGGTGATCTCTCATGAATCGAATCTCACTCTGATACCAATCTGGTGCAGGCACAGTAGGAGGGTCCTCAAAGAGAACAATCCAGATTGTGCAACAAGAGTCACACAACAAAAGCAATACAAAATATGGAGGCAAATGCAAATTCAAACATTCTCATTAACATAAATATTGATTACAATCAGCCAACAATATCCAGGCTTACAGATTTGACTCATAGGCCTGATACAACATGCTCAAAATACAATATTCCTATATGCTCCTTAATACAAGCTGAAATATTATATATCAAAACCTATATTTCTCCAATTTTCCTTCCTAATGATCTATTACAATGATTTATATCACATTCGGAGATCTAGAATCATCTATGTCGGCCAAAGATCATTACAATCTCCAATGAAAGGAAAATGTAACGTGCGCATGAATGGGTCAGCCTCAAATTTGAATTACTCCTTGGTGAATGCATAAGATGAAGTGTGGACCTATAATTAAGGTCGGGGACACTCCACAAAAGAATTCGAATCACATCATCAAGATCTGCAAGTTATGGGAAAGATCCACAAGTGATCAAACTAGCCGTTAGGTTAGAAATTATTCTGGTGCCAGTTCAAAAATTGCCATTAAATCTGGAAGAGATAACTTTCTAGAAAAAGATCCAATCGTGCTCAAATATTGGAATAAGGAAAATGAGCATGTCCACGATGTGCACATAGATCCATAGGGTTTGGGGAGCAAATATGATGAATCCGCCAACTTGAACTGAACAAGAACTAAACAAGAACAAAAATTGAAAGAAAATATTTTTGGTTGATGCAAGATTGCTAAGAACCAAGGTTGCTCCTTCATCAGATATCACTCAGATCTCATTCTGACCTTAATGAGGTGCCCCTTTTTACCTCAATGACAATCAGATTGCCATAATTCTATTATTATAATTAAATCTAGGTTCATCCATCCCTATCAAATTAACTCTCTACTAACATCTCCCAACTATACATAAGGGTATGATGTTCTAATTTAAGATCAGATCATAATTCCATGATAAGGAACAACCCAAAATTAGAGAAGACTCTAAGACTCTTCATCTATCCTTATTCACTTACTATCTTAATCTCCCTTAGTTAAGCAGTACCATAGGGATCGAATCTGCACCTACTATATTTACTAAAACCTCCAAGGCTCCTTTAGTGACTTTAGTCATAATACTTGATTTGAGGAACCTCAATTGAATACCATAGGGGACATTCAAAATTAGCATGATTCAAATGATAAGAAAGGAGCTTTATTACTAGGGAATCTTAGCAACACAATATAGCATGACAAGTTATAGTATCTATCCATGTAGATTTAGTCACATATCTTAATAGAAGCATTCACATAAGAATTTAACTAATACTCTCTTAGAATGAAATGACTAAAAATATAGTGGCACTCAAACACAGCTGGGTCTTGTATCATCTAAATGATGTACCCTTAATTCACACAACACCGTAGTATAAGTTTAGAATAAAAGGCTATGAAATTGATATAAAGGGAGGGGCCTTACATCCTCCCACATTGCATAGACTTCCTCTTGGAAGTATTTTAGGGTTGGAACTTAATAACATTATAGTAACACTCAAGAAATGGATTAGCCATGCTAATGATCCCATTTCCATGATGCAGGTAATCAAAACATAAAATTAGGAACATGCATTTTTTTTCGTATTGGACCAAAGAAATTTTTACACAAACTCACACAACAACTCTGTACACCAGCATAAATTATAGAATAGTCATAGTGATCAACAATTTCTCAAACAATGAGCCAGAGAGAAGCCTATGAAGTGTAGACACTTACAACTAATCATAGCAACTATACAAGGTATCAAATATACAATGACTATTTCACATAATTTACAACAAGAATAGACTAGAAAGGACACATGAGAGACATTACTTTCATGAATTTTAGCATCCAACTGTTAAAAATAGACCTTTAATCCCATATGATCCCAATATATATACACAAAATACACGGTTAATAACCATTAATGCAGCCATAAATTGTTACCCAAGCAACCATCTTCAACTAAGTTATGATAGTATATCAATAAATAAGCATCCTTTAATACATCTCAAAATCCTAATTTCCATGAATAGCATTCACACCCTTAGAAAATGACTTATCACAAGGGTATGTGCAGGATCATGATGGGCCAAACAGGCCCTTAAGTGGCAATGAAAATTCATAACAATTAGAGTTAGGCAACTTGACGTAAAAATTTGAATAAGTTATCTATATTATTTCAAAAACATGTAAGAATAGATTATGTGGGAAATTGAATGTAGTTTCTAAACTACTAGGTTTATTTTTTTAAAAACAAAATCTATTTGGTGAAAATTTGAAATTTCAATGCAGTATTACTTAAATTTCAGGAAAAAATTAAGAAGTAGGTGTCTGTCTGACCACCCTAACCATAATAAAATGATAATATTTTTTTATGAGATTTTACATGTAAGTAGAGGACTCATGTTTGGATGTGACGCATATTTTTTTGTAATTTTTTCCATGTAAATAATTAATTATGAATTTTTTATTACAACTTTTTAAAAATATAAAAACTCGTATGTCTGACCACCTTAACTTGGTCAAAATTTCATGAAATTCATTTTTTTTTTTAATCCTATAGTATTGAAAGCATAGAATGTGACGCATGTTTTGGATTCAAAAAATATGATACCGTTTGAAAGTTATAAATGTTTTACAATCAGCCTATCAATCAGGACTTTAGTCATAATTATAATAGAAAATAAATAATAATAATCTATTAAATTCAAAATAAAACATAATTTATATTGGCAAAAAGCTGAGAATCTCCTCTACAAACCCTTTTCATTTTATCAATTTTGGCTAAAAATAAAGTCATCAGCCACATGGGCGAAGTCCGAAAAAACAAAGTAAGCTGTTAAACACGCTTTTTGTGTTGACTTTTAGGATTGGTATCTCCTAACCAAATACCAAAGCAACCCGAGCCTATTCCC
>VDFB02193867.1:715831215-715928257 GCA_007258455.2 Sequoia sempervirens
TTCTTTAGGTTGATCTTTTTCTTTATCTCCTTTAGGTGTTTCGACACCTCCTCCTTGAGGTGCTTCAACACCTACTCCTTCAAGTGTTCCAATGCGTATTTCTTTGGGCGTTGTGTCACTTGTCAACAAGGACATATAGCTCACAATTCCCTGCACATAAAAATGACAAGTACATATGAAACTACCAATCTATGTCAATATATGTATAATCAATATAAGATCTTAAAATTCTTAATTCAATCAAATTTGAGTTCAATTACCTTGCCCTTATCCAACATTACACTTCCATAATCTAGACAAGGCTGCACCTCGCTCACATAAGGTATTTCCTACAAGAGGAAAATAAGATAAACATATAAGTTATTATATAATTTCATTTTAATGACAATTCAAAGGACAAGAAAGTATACAATAAATAAATGTAAATGAGTGAGTGCAAAATATATACTGTGTGCATGTCCAGGCCAAATGAAATGGCCCTCAGGGTGCTATCCGTCACATTTGTCAACTCCTCCTCGGACATCCAAGTAAAATAGACCATGTAAAATAAATATTAGTACATTATACTATCTCTTATTAATATTCATTTAAAACAAATGCAGATTATGAATTCACCAACTTAAATTTGCACGTGTCCACTATTCCAATGTCCCCTCTCCTAGCGAGGACTGCATTGCGATTTGTGCTCCCTCCCTAGCGTCGTCTATAATGTCCATCGTGGAAGTCATAATCAGAAGTGTCTAGAGGGATGCTTTCGATAAGTACAAGAGGGACCAGCATATTTGGCATGGAGCAAAATTATGTGGTACACAAATATGTGGACTGATGAGGGATGATACAAAAATGACACTAGAGCCATCACCAACATCACCAGAATGTGGGTGAGCTACTACAGAAGCATGCAAAACCAAAAGACCACTCAAAGAGTGAATAGCGTGGATAGTCTGTGTGGCCGCATCCTGCATAATATTTGGATGGTATACTGAAGGTGGCTGAGAGGCATAGAGGAGGGCTTGTAATGGGTGGGGATATTACTCTAACGCCCTTCTCTATCCTGGGGCATACCTCCACCAACGCCCTGGAAGGGTCTAATGTCAAAGTAATTGACATGATGCCCTAACACAAACTCAGCATATAATTTTTTTATAAAGTAAAATGGTACATCCAAATTGTTGTTAGGTGGTTTCAAAAAAACCATACACCAACGATCCCAAAAAATTTCTACAATGTTTCTATGAGTGCACCATTTTATAGAAAGTTTTGTTTTATTAACATTAACTGGCAAACCAGTGCGGGGGTTAACAAATGAAGAGGCTATTTGGGCTTTGGTTATTCCAAGATCTTTCACATCATCATAGGAAAATCCACATGCATAATATTCTCTCATGTCTTCTCACCACGAATGAAAGGCATTATGTTTAGGGTTTCCTATATTTTTTAATTGAAGGCTGCTTTTCATTTGTGTTTGACATGAAGATAATCGAGGGACTCGGTATAAACTTGATGCCCCTTAATTGTTGCAATTTTTCCGAAATTAATTCTGGAATTGATGGCTATGGAGGTGGTGGAGGTGGTGGAGGTGGAGGAGTTGGGAGGTGGTGGAGGTGGTGGAATTGGTGCATTTTCATTGTCAGCAGCCATAATGCTTGATTAAATATAAAAACAAATCAATCTAATTAAAATTAGACAATATAAATGAAAATATTATAAAAATACCCTAGTTTTTTTAAAAAATCCAACAAAAACCCTAGTTTTTAACAAAAATCTATAAAATTTTCTAATTTTTAATCCAAATACATAAAAACACTATTTTTAAGTCAAAATCCATGCTAAACTCAAATTTTCATAAAAAATCTATCAAAACCACCCAACTATTTAGGTCCAACCTTTACTGGGAGAGTTATCAAACCAATTATAGGGAAGCCATAACCATCATGAGCTTTTAATCATGCTTTTGATTGTTCATAATCATCTGCATAAAGTTCATGTACATACAATAACTCTTTTTGATCATATTCACTATGTACATGGGATCAATGAGTATTCCCCTTTTCGGGTTTCTGCAAACTTGATATAAAAAGACCATCGAGTGTAGTTATAGAAGAATCAATATATGTAAAAGAAATGTCAAACAAAATATTGGTTTTTCCTTTATGATTTTGAATATTAATAATGTTTATAAAGATGGAAAAATCATTATCATTGTATTGAACAAAGTTTGTTGAATGAATTGGCAATGGGCTTGTAAATATTTGTAAGTATTGATTAGGTGAAAAAACCAATTTATTTCCTTTGTCATTAATAGGTCATCCAACTGGATTTGATTAGAATGATGTCTTGCACTTGGTTATAAATGTGCTTACATCTTTCCATATCATGTCGAGGTGTACGATGATATTGAAAAAATGTTTTTGCATTAAAGTTTGGTGGTAAAGGTTTAATTGTTTGAATATGACTAATTGGAGGAAGTTGAATCATATTCTTGTTTAACAATTGCAACATGATCACATGGAGAGAATCAAACAACTATGAAAATTTCCTATCTCATGGCCTAAATTTATATCTAGAGTTATGTTTATAGTAGTTACTTCTGTCTCAATATTATTAGCAATTTGACATGAATGTTTATCAAGTAATGAATTTTTTGTTTTTCTTTTTAAATGATTGATAGTTGTTTTGAGGCATGACTTATATGATTGACCAATAGGAGCCTATGAAGGGGTACCTTCATACTAACTAATCAATATTCAATAATCATGAAGGGTTATACAAAAACGTGTTAAGGATGGATATTTCATTAGCAATTTCTTATCTTGAATATTAGGTTGTAAGTTACCTATAAACACCCTTTGAATGTCAACATCTTGAAGACTATAGGAGAATTTCAAATAAAGGGATTAGTATCATTTCATAAAGTTTTTTATTTTCTCTTTAGGTCCTTGATTACAATGAACTAAATTTGTTAATGTAACTTGAGGACTGATGTTCACTTGAAAGTGTTGGAGGAAATCACTAATGAGTTGTGTAAAGGAGGTAATTGATTGTTTGACAACATGAACAAAACCAATCCAAGGCCATATCTTTCAATGATCTAGAAAAGAGTTTCACTATGAGTGAATCTTCAAAAATAAAGTCTCTACACAAGGTAGTAAAAACTAACAAATGGTTATTAGGATATTTTTTACCATTGTACTTTCCAAAGCGAGGTATTTCAATGTTTTGTAGTATAGGTGTATTTAAAATAGTGAACATTAATGAACTATGTGTAAGGTATTTTGGATGTTTACTATTGGTTTGATTTTGGTTTAAGTTTGAAATTTGTTGTTGTAATAATGTCATGCTTTAGAAAAGTTGATTTATCACAAAATGTTGTGAGAGTTTTTCAAGTATGGAGGAATGGTGGGATATTATATTTAATGTTTAGGAGGGGTGATGAATATGGAGGTGTTATAGGTGAAGGGACAAAACTATTATAATTTCCACTATAAATTCCTAAGCTTGAGTTTAAACCATTGTTATATTCCATCATTGATGCTATGACTAGAGGTGTAAAGTTGGGAATAGAAGGCATTATTGTGGGAGAGGAAACTTATTTTCCAAAAGGATTTTGAGCATTAGTCAAAAATTTCGTGAAACTAGCTACCAAAGGAATATTAGAATCTACTATATTAGCTAGGCTACGTAACACTTCTATCCCTTCCTAATCATTTACCAACTTCCCAATGCTATCCAAAAGAGGGATTGCTTCTCCATCCAAAGGTTCAATGCTTAAGAATTGTTGAATTCATTGTAGGTCTTTATCCAATTATTCTAGATTATCATTGGGGACCTTAGAAATAACATATGCCAAGTCCACATAAATGTTAGGTTACAAAAAAGACATGGGTAATGTAGGACTAGGGAGGGAATATAAGATGGATTGGGTAGACATAATACGTTGAGTGAAAGAGTTATAAGAATCAAGCTCAACATTGGCTATGATTGCAACATAGGAAGCCATAAGTCTACAACTACATCTCACGTGGGTATTAGTGAAGTGACACAAGGTCATGAAGCTCATAAATTTTCTACAAGATTCAAAACAATTTAATGCTCATACAATGAAGGGAAAACACAAAATAGTCACAAAAACTAAAATAATTTGCACACACAAAACCCAAAACAACATAAGAATCATAGAGATAGAACTATGATCCAAATCTTTGTCAAAACTGATTGGACAGGGAATTGGCACCCTAGACTGATGAGGTTGATTTTTGTTAAATTTAAAATCTAAAAATGAGATATAGTATCTGAGGATCCTAATTGAAGATGTTTAGGTCTGCCAATAGGAATACTTTTAGAAATGCACAAAATTTTAATTTTATATACATGCAGCCATAATGCCTGATTAAATATAAAAACAAATCAATCTAATTAAAATCAGACAATATAAATGAAAATAGTATAAAAATACCCTAGTTTTTTTAAAAAATCCAACAAAAACCCTAGTTTTTATCAAAAATCTATAAAATTCTCTAATTTTTAATCCAAATACATAAAAAACACTATTTTTAAGTGAAAATCCATTGCAAACATTCAATTTTCATCAAAATCCATGCTAAACTCAAATTTTTCATAAAAAATCTATCAAAAAACCCTATTTTGAAAAAAATCAACTAAAATTAAACAAATCTAATTGAAAATTTGATTAGAGCAAATAAAAAATCAAGAATCTAACCTTTTGCAGATGGATTTGAAATCGAATATCTGATTTGCGGAATCAACTTTCCACTGTGCGCTCGCCGCGGTTAAGTCGAATGAAAATGAGTTTTAGTCGGCCCGAAATAGATATATATATGTCTATAAAATCGGATATCTGATTTAGATCGGATATCCGATTTTCAAATCTAGGTTTGGGCTTTGCTTCAGTAGTCACCCGAGCCACATAAAGTCAACTCAGCATTTTCGCATTTTTGAGTCGTAGAAACACGTATTTTTTTCTCCATTGCCACTTTTTGGCATACCATGATCCTGCACATGCCCACAAATGTCCCAACATGTCTCAAGATTTATTAACTTCACATTTTTGTCCAAATATGTTATCAAGGGAACAATTTACCTTATAATCATGGCACTCATACCATGTCTCAATTATGTAACTCATACCATATCTCAATCAATATTAACTTGCATCATTTGTTACTATTATGCTTGTTACATTGGTGGTTGTCGTTTCACAAAAATATCGACCTATCAATTCCTAATACAACTGCCAAATTTATGTAAGATCCACATGAGGTGGTTAAGCCATGTCACAAACCCAAGCACCATGTTGGAAAAGGAAGACCAAGGGATACACCATCTTGCAACAACCCCCCCTAGCACAAGCGAGGGGTTTGAACCTGTGACCTCGGCTTTGATACCAATTGTTACATTGGTGGTTTTCGTTGCACTAAAAGATCGACCTGTCAATACCTGATATAATCACTAGATTTATGTAAGATCCACAAGATGCGGTTAAGCCATGTCACAAACCCAAGTGCCATGTTGGACAAGGAAGAATAAGGGACACACCATCTTGCAACTATAATCACACACTTCATAGGTATTCCACATCACATTTACTTGTAACATCACATGTACACACAACAATAGCAAGGATACTCTTCCCAATTGGGTGCACTTGTCCTCACACCAAGGATGCTCTTCCCAATGGGTGCACCTATCCTCATACAGTCACATAATTTACAACATAAGGCTCACACAATGGGGTTTACAGGAATGGATATTATTGGATACCATAGAAAATTAGGAAAGATAGTCTCGAGGCCCTTCTCTAAGGACTCCTCCATATAGATAAGAACAATCATAGAATGAGGGGAAGAATGGATTAATGACCATCCCATACCGGTCCCATTTACAACCACTTTCAAAATAATTCTCCAATGCATCTACTCCCCTATACGACTTGCTAGGGAACCCCTTGGGATATGGCAGTTTACAAATGTCACATTACACCACACATACCGACAACTTGTAAACAAGGAGAAAGACTCAAATTGAGTAACATACAATCATAAACCAAAGTTTCAAAAAGCTCCCCAAAGGGGAAACTATAAATTTGAGAGAGAAACAAAATAAAGATCAATTGTAGCTACATTGCAACATTCCAATCATAATTCAAGGTGAAATTAAACAAGTCCTTGAGGAAAATTGAACTATAACAACCTTCAAATGGCTAAATAACCTAATACAATAAAGGTAAAATTGCACATTGCTAGTGTAATACGCCCATGTTTTGATACTATTTATTACTATTGTGTGCTTTTATATGTTAGTGTGATACTGAATTGTGATGGTGATTGATTCATCGATTTGGTGTGTGCGGATGCGTAGTTTAGTTGATTGCTCCAATTGATATTGTTATTATGATTTATGATACTTTGTATGTAGGGTTTGGATTATTTTATTTTGTAATGCTTTCTCTCTAATGTTTATATGTCAATGTGATGATTCTATGGTGATGTTATTTGGATTTAGTATTATTTTATAATGCAATTGTTTAATAATTAGTTAGGATGCAGTAGTTAAGTATCATGTTATCTTATGAGCAATTTGGTTAGAAATTGTAGTTTGTCATTGATATTGTAATTGTTAGAATAGATTAGGTGAGAGGACAGTGTAGCATCACTCGTTCACGAGTGCCCTGCTACACTGCAATTCCTTCTCACAATAGGATGTTTGATTATATATATATATACATGTGCTACTTGATGTTTATTTGGATGCAGGATTGCAGGATTAAGTCTCGATTCCACCTACTTCGGCAGGACAGGGCGAGCAATAAATTAACCCAACAGGTAAAAATGTTGAAAAAGGGAGTAGGTTTGGAAGTGTCCCCGTCCCAAGTCCGTCGTCTGTTGTGAGTCGTTGTGTTATGACTGAAGTTTTCATTCTCGTTGATTGTGTAGTTTGATTGTTGAAGTATTCATTTTATTTATGGTTCATGTTTATTTAATTAACCTTATTTTATAAGATAATTAATTAAAGTTGTCTAGTTGTTTTGATTTAATTGTGTGTTAGTTGAATCTTAAATTTAAATATTTAGTAAATTAAAAAGTGATTTAATTTATTAAAAGAGTAAATAATTATTTTAAATTAATATTGTTGATTATAAGTAAATTAAATGAATATTGATGAGGATAATTAAATATTATATTTTTATTAATATTAAATTAGCAAATTTTGCATAGATAATATCTTGATTAATAAATTATTTTAATTAAAATTTTAGATAAGTGTGCTTTTAAAAGCTGGAAAAAGGACCAATAAGAAGAGAGGCTTTTTGAGAAAAGAAAGCAGAAGGGCTTTATTGATCTTTATTTTTGATTTATTTTTTTATGAGAGAAGGAGTCGCACACAGAAGTTTGCTCGGTTGTTTTGGATCTGGAAAAGAAAAATAAAAAAATAAAAGAAAAGAATTTTTGTTAAAAAACTTCAGGGAAAATAATTGATTTGAAGATAGATAGATTCGAAAAGAGAGTTGAAGGAGGCGATCGAGAAGGAACTGCAGGAGGAATTCGAAAGGAGGTTACAGAAGGGATTCTTCACCAGACAAAGGACTCCAGGTTTTCTTCTGTTATTTATTATTAATTCTGTTGTACTTTGAACAATATTTGTTTGATGTGTTTTAAAAAATTTATAGAAATAAGTTCTGTGATTTGGAATTCGTTCATATAAAACCCTTGAACCATTTTGTTGAAAACTTCAGTAAATCTTTTTGAAATTCTCCAATATAGTTAGTAGGGAAATTTATTATTTGAAATAAAAATCATTGTATGATGGAATGAAATTATTTACCCGAATAATTTAGCATCTGGAATGAAAATTTGATTCTCTCTACTATTTATAAGTTTTGAAGGTTAAAAGCAAAAAAAAATTACCTACAAGTATTATTTTTGTATAGTCTGTCTCTTTTTAAAAGATCTATAGTTGCTGCTCCTCTGTACTCTGTGTACTAATTATATTCTACTGAATAAAATCTATATTTATTTCTATATAATATTATTAAAATTAAAACATATAATTATAAATTGAAAGTGTTCTAGGAAGATCTACATTTGTCAACTCAGTGAATATATAGGTCTGATTTCGAAATAATTTTATATAATAAATTTTGTGTCTTGAATTTCGTGTTTTCATGTCTGTTTTTGAAAATGAAATTAAAAACAAAAAAATAATAATAATAAAAAAAATATTGTGCTTCGAAATTCGTATTTATATCCGTGCTTGTAAATGAAATAAAATAAAATTAAGTTTAAAATAAAATTTATAATAAAAAAAAAATTGTTATTGGGGGGTGGACGACCGGCCACCGTACCGCCCACGGCCCCCAAGTGGTGGTTGTACGCAGCCACCACTGACTGCATACAGCAGCCAAGTGGGGGCTGCGTACCACCCCCACTGCCCACAGTAGGGCTTGGGCTTCGCCATATATGCGTGCCTTTTCTTTTTTAAATTTTTTTTAATTCGTTTATAAATATGAGTGTGATTTGATTTATTTTTATTTAGTTTTATATTTATATATATATTATATATTTTATTTAATATATATTTATTATATATTATTTTATATATATATATATATTTATTTATTTATTGAGCTTTTAATTCGATTTTTTTTTTTTATATTATTTGAATATGATTTAATTTGAATTTGATTTATAAAATAATTTTTTGTAATTTAAGTTTTATTTAATTCGAATCTGGATGATAATATAATTTTATATAATTAATTAATATATGTAATAATTTTCTTCATGATATTTAATAAATTTTATAATAATTATTTTGATAAAATGATTTTTATAAAAATGTTTTATTTTGAATATATCTTTAATAATTTAAAATATATGTGTGTGTGGAATTAAGATAATTTTCATCATAGATTTTATAAGTATAAACTTTTTATATTTGTTTTAATTGTATATATATAAATGGACCTTATATGTTGAGAGAGTGGATAATTATATATTGTTTTTATATATTACAATGTGATAATGTAATCGAGAGAATTAGAAATAAACGAAGTGTTTTTTATTTGAGTTGAATATTCTCAAGTTGTTGATTTATTTACTGGATGAATCTTGTTGTTCATTGTAGATAGTTTTGTGGTGTTGTTTATATATCGGGTACTCTCGAGTTATCCATCTTATTTAATTTGATTTTCTTAAAATTTGGGTTTAGGTCATGTAGAAAACCCTAAAGTTAACTTATTCAGTTATAGGATTCTAAGTTGTGTTTAGGACTTCCAGAGGTGGGAATACTGTGGCTTATATTTGAGCTTGTAATTTGATGGTTGTGCTTAGGTTTTGGTTTTGAGTGGTGATATTAACGTACACGTGGATTGTACTATTTGTGAACATTATATGTATGATTTTGGGCGAGAGGGTTATGCCTCGCGGTTGATCCATGGTTGGTTCAGTTTTCCTTGTTGATACAATCCTGTTCAGTTGGATATTCTTATGCTTGAGTGTCTAGAGAGAGTGGCTCTAGTGGGGGCCGGCGCACAAAGGGGCTGTCAGGGTAACCCACGCAGAGTTAGATTAATCAGTGATAACTTAAGTAATAAACCACGGGTGGGGATTAAACACTAATAAGATAATTGTGAAGCCTCGTCCGCCTGTTAGTGCTATCACAGACTAAAGGGGACTGAGAAGGCTGTGGTTGGCAAGGTCGTTGCCTTGTCTTCATGAAAGGTTAACGACTCTGCATGAGTAACCCTATGGAGCGGCACCTTGAGATAGGCTGTCAGGAGAACCATAGATGGAGGCGGCACCTTAACTTGGATGTCTGGAGAATCCATGTAGAGATGGAGGCGGCACCTTGTGATAGGTTGTCAGGATAATCCATGTGAAACCATGCGATGACACTCTCGTCTAACATTCTATTTGTGTTGATTTACTGAAGTCCTCTGGAAGTGATTTATTGTTTTGTCTTTGGTCATTGTTGGAAGTAGTATTTGATATTATTCCTTGAGTTTCATTGATGTTGTGATTATGACTAGTTGTTATTTTCATCAATGGTTTGTTGTTGTGCCTTTTGGATTTGTCGTTGTTGAGTTTCTAAGTGGTCTTTGATGTTAAGTTTTCTGTCTGGAGTTAGTTTTGTGTTATTGTTAGACGTGCTTGGTCGGGGATCCTTCCTTGTCTACTCCCAGCACGGGGGTGGTTGGGTGGAACGTGCTTCGCACCCCGTTGGGTTTCCCTTTCTGTTGTAGATGTATCTTGTATTGCAGGGCTCTTTGGCGGATGTTGATGATCCAGTGATCCTTGTTCCAGATGTATGTTATACTTTAGATGTAATATATTCATTGATGTATTGGCTCCCACGCGTGTTGGGATGACCTTGTTGTAAATTGTATATGTGGTTATTGAGTTGTATTTTTAGTCAATTGTATTCTACTATCATTAGGATGTAATGTTTATTCAGGCCATGTAATTATTTTGGATCATTTGTTATAGTTGGTTATGTTGAGTTGTATCTATCGAAATATGTAACACTTTATATCTTTATAATTCCATGTATTGTCATATGTGCATATGTTATTAATATGGATATAGTTGATGGATATTTTAAATGATGAAATGAAAATGAATGGATTTATGTAACTGTTTAATTATGGTTTAATATATTATTGTTGTTATGGGTTAGTGTAGTCATGTCACTTCGTGTACCCCATTGGAACTAGTGGTGCCTCATAATACGTTATTATGTTACAATACTTAAGTATGTTATTATATTCTTTTTTTTAAAAAAATTTGGTCCGTTATTTTAGTTCCTTTGGGGTTCGCATGGCGGGGCGTGAAAGCTAGCACATAATAAAATAAAAAATCAATCAATAATTACAAATAATTCATATTTCCATAATAAAATTGCACATCAAGAGCACCATGTGACTTGATAATCCACCTAAGGGGAGGAGGGAAATGGTGGTTCTCTAACAATATAAGTATAATAGCATGCATTAAGTGGTGGTCCCTGACCACATAAATATGAATAGCCAGTGGTCCCTGACCATATAAATATGAATCACTGGTGGTCCCCGACCACATAAATATGAATAGCTGGTGGTCCCTGACCACACATTTATATGAATCACTGGTGGTCCCTAGCCACATGAATATGGATAACTGGTGGTCCTTGACCACATACATATGAATCACTGGTGGTCTTCGACCACATGAATATGAATAACTGGTGGTCCTTGACCACATAAATATGAATCACAAGTGGTCCATGCAATTCCATCCTTTACCCATGGGTTATAAACATCAAGGAATAGGTTTTCACTATGAACCAACGAGTGTGGCTCTCATATGTGGGGGAGTAGGCCATGATTAACGTCCATGGGAGGATTTCAACGACTCAACATAGATCCTTTATCAAGATTATGGACAACACCTTGAGCTCATAATTTATTGATGGGTGAACATGTGCCTCTTAACCCTTATTTACACTAGTTGTCATCGCACTCACGTAAGGGGGGAACCAAACACTAGGGGTACAAATTTAACATACAAATTATACTAACACAAGGAAATACATCATATTTCATTTAATAGATATACATCCACACATTTCATGCTTACTCCATTTCACAACAAATCAACTACACCAAGTAATCAAGAAGGGTACACATAGGGGATCATACTAGACCTCCACCACCCTTATCCCAAGTCGGATACCCTGTATCTCGTACTTGGGGTACAACACATATACTGGTTTCCACATGAAAAATCACAATAACTATCATGAATCTTATCATTTCATTCCATATGAGTCAAATATGCACAACATACACTTACTTTTACAACTTGGTCTATCCACAAAAATTACCACAATACACAACATAAGCACCATTATAGGGTATTCACATACACCGAGAATAAAAAATTTCTCTCTCTCTCTCTCTCTTAATTTTCATCTTTTAAAGCAACAATTGTTTCCTTGCACATATTTAAATCACAAAACATTCTTTCTACAAAATATCATATACATTCATGATAAAACATCTTCTCAAACAAAGGTACCCAATACTCAACATACGATAAGGAAAACATAGTCTAACTGGTTAGCACTATAAGCACAACATTCATTTTTATTCAAAATCCACTTACTCATGCACTTAACATTTGCATCTCTAATGAGTTAAAAGTTATATGGTTTTCTATGGCTAATGATACAATTGGGGGCCTCAAGTCTCACCAAAGTAGTGTTGTTATGAAACACATACCATTCTATATTCTAGACATGCCATGTAAGGAAAGAACAACTTAATTCAAAATCTAACAATGCAAGGTTTACTACTGCATTCATTCCCTCTCCACCATCATTATTTATTTACTTATTGTATTCACTATTATATTTTATCTCAACATTATTGATTCCATGCATAAGGTCACACATACATCCTAAGGTAGGAATTATAATTTTGGAATCGCAGCCTTTTTCCCAGCATACCTATTTCCTCCATATCTACAAGATAGCTTTACATAGAACATGCATTTAATTGATTTAAAGGAAACATTCACTTTTAGGGAGTACTTCATTTATCCACACACAAGTAGGGAATTTCATTTTTAATTCACTTCCAAACACAGAGAAAGGTCTCACATCTCAAACATAGTTTAATCACTACTTTTTCTATCTACATTTTAGGGAGTACAATATATTATTCCTTAAGATATATTAGTATTTCACTACTCTTTTCCTACATAAAGCATATGAACATAGCATCATTTGTTTCACAATAAATTGCATCATTCACAATGGGGTACACAGTACTTGATCAAATCTAACAACCATCATCAAAGAATAAGGAGAGGAAATACAACATAAGGTCATTCTATCCATCCCTCGCAACGAGGAGATAAGCACCCAAGGTAAATTCACACAAGCACAACACAAGGGAAACAACACTAACCTGAGATCCCAGTGTTGCATCCTAGCTTTGATACCAAATGTAATACACAAAAATTCATACCAAATTATATTTAAGGACATAACACAAATTTTAAATTTCAATTACAACACATGACTAACTCTCACAATTTTGTTTCTAATGCACACAATTTTTAAAAGCATATCAACATTTGACCAAATATAGATTATAATATTCCATTATGTAACTAAATTTCTTAGACATCCCTAGTAGGGCTTCAAGAGAAGACAATGGATTCGCATCATCGAGACATACCTAATTAGTCCTACAAACACATTCATGATCAAAAGACACCATCAAGTCACAAGCTATGTCATTACTATATCAATATTAACTCGATTAATGGAAAGAGAGAAAACCTAGGGGCCAGACCTAATTCCTTAGAGGCTCACCACTGACAACCTTGCCTACGTATATATTTTGTAGAGGAACCATAGTTCAAAAATGTGAGCTCACCCAACTCACATTTGATTGACCAACAATCACACATAACACCCAGGTTTAAATCACCACTAGCTCACAATGGTAGTAAATGTATGAGAAAAGTATACAACAATAAAACTACAAGGGTTCCATTTTATTATAAGGAGTAATGGTTAAAAATCCTGATTATAATGCCCCTAAAGGGCCACGTGCCAAAATAGATAATCAAGAATGATCTAGGATGAAGGTAATCACATCATATCATGAATAGATAATTAAAATTGAAGTCATGGTTTTAATCTAACCATACAAAGGATACCATATGACATTCATGAGACCACAGAGTGAAAGGTTAACATGAAAATTCATCCATCATATACTTGGTTGACTAACACAAGGGGTATAATCCATAGGATCAAGAGGCTAAACTCAATTCTCTACTCAAATTCATCTTATGCCTCTATTTCATTAATTAAAAACTATAAGAGTGGGTATGCAACCCTTTCTAGGGTCCTCTTACCCTAGATAGTTTCACCATTGGCTGCCACCCACCAGCGATAACTTTAAGAAACCCCACTCAGAAAAGATATAAATTCCTGGCAAATCTTTCATTTTTTTGGGAAAAAATATTAATTTCTATAGGTGAATCTTTACTTTTTTGGGGAAAAAGTATTAATTTTATTGGCAATTTTTTTACATCACTAATTTTTTGTAGAAAATACTAGAGAATCTTTGAAAATAATAAGAAAATACATTAATTATGATGGTGAATCTTTCCAATATAAAAATATAATTCTTATGAAAAAGTAGTGGCTCGAGGGTGGAAATTATCGATGCATTTAAGAGGTAGACTATAATATTTATTTGTCATCATTGATTTGAAATATAATTTAACTCTTATTGTATTTCATGAGGTAAAATGTACTGATGATTTGCAATGCTTATGGGACCTAATTTTTTTATTGGACCATTGATCTCAGAAGATCAATGATCCAAAAGTTGTTTCGGGCCCCATAAGCATTACAAATCACGGGTACACTTTACCTCATAGAACACAACTAGGACCATTAGATTATATTGTAAATCAATTGGAAATTAAATATTAGAAATATGACCCTAAATCAAATAAGAGTTATGATATACTACTAGTGAATTAATATAGATTAATACTATAACATCAAATATAGGCGAATCTAAACTAACATATATCAAATATTGGGGTGAATTTTTTATTTAAAAAATCTAATAAAATAAATGTTTTGGAAATATAAATAAGACTAAAATAAAATTTTGTAAAAATGTGGCTATTCAAGTCACATTACAACTCAAACTATTAGCCAATTTTTAATTTCCAAATTTCAACCATTAGCCAATGGGAAAATATTATCCACTAAAAAAATCACTGCCACCCACTTAGGTGAAGCCGGGGATCGGAAAAATTGATACTAATATGCATAGTTTTAAAAGATAATTTATCCCCCAACAATGCACAACATGTTTACATGACAATTTAATGTCAGGACTTAATATCTATTTCAATTTAAGGCAAAACTCCAAGTGAAGTGAGATATTCAATGACCATCTCTAACCACAAGATAAATAACAATAATGATATAACTCAAAGAATCAAATCTACTCTTCACCCTACCATATTGACATCATGAACCCTCGTGAGCTCTAGCAAAAGCCCCGACCAAGAAGAAGGTGACTCAATTATTATTGAGTAGATGTGTTTTGTAAATAATATATTCAGCTCTAAATTAGTGGGTACACAACCCTTTCTAGGGTCCATTACCCTAGACAATTTACAGTTGGCTGCCACCCACTTAGGTGAAGTTGGGGATCAAAAACTCAATCATGCAGTAATACAACTTGAATAAATATAATTTAATATTCAACATAACAAAAAATGGAACCATTTGAAGAAGGTTGCGTCAAATATGTTACTTTGGTGCACTTGAAGGTATCAATAAAGTCACCTTGGACAAGATTACTCAGCCACAATAAGATAGGTGTCAAGTTATTCTCTCTCATAATGCGTTGTTTCCTTATAGGTATACTTTTAACAAGTCCACATATATAATATACATTGTATAAATATCACCATACACTCTACTTCTAAATTCATTCAAGATGGATAGCTTTGATCTCGTAGCATATAGTTACCTACTGCTTGTACAAACCTTATACTCAAAAAAAATTGGGCTTCCTTACTAATATGAAGGTACAAATAGGCAACGTCGTTTGATAGAGACACTACATAATGAAAGAGAACATAACTAACAGTTCGTAATCCTCAATAGGTCAAACCTAGGATTGAAATAACTTGCACATTACATACCATGTTGTATGCACATTAGTTCCTTGACGAACCAGGTATTAGGCCATGAACCCATGCTTAATAAAACATCCAACACAATTATCTTGATGTATAAAATGGATGGATCATGGGGTAGTTTATAATGACCAAAACTAGAAAGATATAGTTTGTAAAGATCTTTCCTGTTAATTCATGAATGTTAGCAACTCTACTGAACATCTTATTAGTCAAAACAACATTAAGGGCTCACATAATTCAATATAGCAAGACATGTACAAACAAGTATATTGAAAAGAGCTTAAATAATTTCTTAAGAATATCCACAACCTTAACCAGATCTCCATGCACTAATGCTCACTACAAAATATATCTAAATTTTTGAAGGGGTATTACCTATAAAAGTAAAACCCTATTCGGAATACATACCAGTCAAAGAAAAAGTCATTAAGAGGATTTATGTTTTCACATACTCAGTAAAACATTAGGGTTTTTAAATCACAACTTTGCTCAAAAATGTGGCTAGCAGACCCACAAACTGCCACCATGCTCACGATGCCTTTCCTTTCCCTTCTCCTCTCGTTTCCCACTTCCACACCTGTAGCCAAAGTCCCCTACTTTTTCTGCCATCTGCTTCATTCCCCCTCCCTCTCTATCAATCATCCCTCTTTTCTTCATCGACAAGCTTCCTCCCCTTGAGCCATGCACCCCTCTCCAAATTCGTTTCCCCTACCATTTCTGGTGTAACACAATCAAGGGTTTGTTTTGTATTAAATTCCCTCTTTTCATTTGCTTGATCCCTTCCAACTTACCTAGTTGACTTTCACATTAATGGTCATGTCTATTTTCTTCATTCCTATGCAAGAATGTCGTCTCCAACTGACATATTATTTTTTGTGCCCTAGCTCCTTTTTCATAGCCACTGACATAATGTATCATTTGAATGCAATCTATCAGTCTTGAAATTTGTGCCATGATCTAATGCATCTCAATTACATGTCTAGCTTTAAAGCACCACCATACGATTTGACCTTTAATTTTGATCATTGTATCTTGATGATTCACAATGAGGAGGTGAATCCATTGAGGTAATCATCATTCACCATGTGTCACCAAGTTGTTGGCCTTCATGAGTCAACCAAATTCAACGAAGTCCCTCGCAGTATAACACTTTGCTACCAACATTCCTATTAGTCAGGAGTCGAGGATCACTAATCCTCCTTACCTTATGTTATAAGAGCTTTGGCATACTTTAAAAGACATGTCTAATTTCCTAAGTATAAAGCTCATTCTGACCTATCGGGTTTCAGCCATTGGCCTTACCTGTTACCTTCTACCAATCCTTCTCTATCACAATCCATTGTGCAAACCCCCAAATCATTGAAGTGTGAACTTCAACTCTTCTTTAAATCATCGGAGGTCAACATCCTACTTTCCACGATGCCACTTATATGCCTTTACATATGGGTGTAGGAAATCCTTCTGGCCCATGATGCCCGAATTCACTTGTTTTCAAGCATCGAAAAACTTAAGCTTTTTGGGAGTTGTCTTTGAACATTATTCCCATCTCATATTCATCAAACTATTTTAGGCAAAAACCCTAGGCCAAATTTTTGAACACCGAAGCCACCTCGGTGAAGAGATTCAAGGTTTTGCTTTGCCTCCTTGCTTTGTGCTAGGGTATTCGATACTAAGTATCACCGAAGCCTGAATTCTAAAGATATCAAACTTATCCTTTTGGGTTTTCTTTCTTTTTGTTAAGGGAATTCAACAAAGGGAATTGTTGAAGCTCAATGTCTGACATTTTAAAACTTATACCTTCCTATCTCCTTCTTTTGGTCGAGATATTCAACAAATGGTATGACTGAAATTCGATGCCTAACACCTAATTCAGATTTCACTCTTTCAATCTTCTTTTTCCTTGCAACTTTCAGTATAGGGTATGATCGAATCCCAATGTCTGACTCGTAAGCATATTTCACCTTTTTTCAATCTTCTTCTCCTCAAGGAATTCAACAAAGAGTATTGCCGATGCCTGATGTCTGACGCCCTTTCAAACTTTACTCCAATTTACTTCATACTTATCATTATGTTAAGGCATAAGCCTTAGGGCCGATCTCTAATGCCCTACAAGTAAGACTTAATCCTTAACGTTGATCTTTCACACCATCTTAGACTTAACCCGTTCCTTCTTTATTTCTTTGAGGTATTTGATATAAGGCATGGATGAAGCCTAAAGTTCAATCTCTTGTAATAGAGAGTAAGCCTCAAGCTCAGAACCTGAAGCTTAATCAAAATTAGCTGAAAATGACTAACTCTTTTCTTCTTTAGCAAGCGATATAAGGTAAGCCAGAGGCCCGATGCCTGAAATTTTTCAACTCTTTAAGGCTTGCTATAATGACACCCTAAGGCCAATGAATCCTTCTCCCTAACCTCCTTATGAATCCCTTTTGACCTCAAAAATAAATCCTCATCTGATATCACTTAGATCTCCTTCTGACCTTAATGAGATGCCCCTTTTGACCTCAATGACAATCAGATTTCCAACATGATATTATTCTAATTAAAGCTAGGTTCATCCATCCCTATCAAATTAACTCTCTACTAACATCTCTCAACTATACATAAGGGTATGGTGTTCTAATTTAAGATTAGATAATAATTCCATGATAAGGCACAACCCAAAAGCAGAGAAGACTCTAAGACTCTTTGTCTATCCTTATTCACTTACTATCTTAATCTACCTTAGTTAAGTAGTACCATAGGGATCAAATCTGCACTTACTATATTTACTAAAACCTCCAAGGCTCACTTAGTGACTTCAGTCATAATACTTGATATGAGGAACCTCAAGTGAATACTATAGGGGACATTCAAAATCAACATGAGTCAAATGATAAGAAAGGAGATTTATTACTAAGGAACCTTAGCAACACAGTATAGAATGATAAGTTATAGTATCTATCCATGTAGATTTAGTCACATATCTTAATAGAAGCATTCACATAAGAATTTAATTAATATTCTCTTAGAATCAAATGACTAAAAATATAGTGGCACTTAAACACAACTGGGTCCTGTATCATCTAAATGATGTACCCTTAATCAAAACAACAACATAGTATAAGTTTAGAATAAAAGGCTATGACATTGATATAAAGGGAGGGGCATTATAGAAATACATACAATTATGTAAACATGAGATCTTCTAAAAATTAATTATGGTTGGGAATGTAGAAAAAATATACCAAGATAAGTCTTCATTCTAAACCATAACTCTTGAAAATCATTACAAAATTCTATAGGTTGTAAAACCACTAACTATTCTAATACTAGATAACTATCAACATGAACTTAGGAAAAATTCCATCAAATTTTAAAAATAAAATGATAGGAATAACTCTTTGGAAATGAATCATAGAACAATATTCCAATAGTTTCCTCCTCTCTATTTTCTCATATTTTTAATGTTGTGTATTCCTCATATCTTATTTTGAACTTGTTATCCATATAGATAGATCCTCTATCCAAGAGTCCCCTTATTGATTCACTTCTACTGACATGTCTCCCCAATTAGTGGATCAATATCCTTTTGGGAATGAATCCTATCTAGATCAAAAATATTGAACTTCTCAAGAAGAATCCATTTTATCTTATCCCAAAAATTCTCTCGTAGTCATATCAATATTTGGTGATGGTATTATGTTGACTATTTAGGTGGTTGGACTATTATTTCAAACAAGAAACATATTGTTGGTGAACATAATCTTAGTTAAATTATCTTTTGATTCCATGGAAATAAAGGATTGTTGATGATGGTATTATGATGAATATTTAGATGGTTGGACTATTGTTTGTAACAAGAAACATATTATTGGTGAACATAATCTTAGTTAAATTATCTTTTGATTCCATGGAAATAAAAGATTGGCATATCTTTTTTGATTGAGCATTTATATAGTGCAAATGTTAGTTTCAATTTTCTTCCTTTATATATATTCTCTCAATGTTACCTATTTGTATGACTATTGTCTATTTTATTTTTGTTGCATATTTAGTTTAGGTTTCATAAAGTGAGACCCCAATAGAATCCTTTTATTAATTATTTTTAAAAATACTATTAAACATAATAAGAAATTTAAAAAAATGAATTAAAAGGTGATTTTTAAAAGCTACATAAATGAGAGTTACAACAAAAGATCTCCAAATATCAAACATGTAAATTCTCTCAATGTGAAAATTCGTTAATGAGTAAATTAAGAAAATTGAAAAAATAAATATTTTAAAATTGGTGTAAAGTTTTGTTAAGAATATTAGTGGCTTCCAATAAATTATTCATACAAGATACCATCTCTTGGGACTTAGATTTGTGGTGTAAATTCTTTATCAAGAGAACATGATTAGAGTTTGGTCATTACATATTGTTCTTATGCAATGGTGAGACTTTGGTCTTTACCATTTATAGGCTTTGGGGACAAAAAGGCATCTAGGGACCTCTCCAAACTGTCGGGCTACCCTGTCTGGTAGATATCGCTCAATAATATGATGTTCATGACCTTGCATATATCGGGTCTTCCTAGCGAAATACAATTGTTGTATATCATCAAATCATGGTGGCATTTGAAGCCACGAGCGCCAGCGGAAAAGTGTCATGTCATCAATCACTCGTCACCAATATGGGAGCCCAATCTATCTGATGTGCCTCAAGGTAATGGCACCTCTGTACCTCCAAATGACAGGATCATTTGGCTCCACATCTGCCATTTGAACAATAGGTCAGAGCATGACAATGTGCTCCCACATCCAAAAGTGTAGCAGAGTCACCCCTGCACCAATCGCTCTCCCATCACAGTAAAAAAAAATCATGCAAATCATGATATAAGGAGGCTAGCATCATGGGTCCCCATGCAAAAAGTGTCATCCTATACAACATGTGATGCCACATCAAGCCCCATCCTGGGTTAAATCCTTTGTTGTGTCTGTTTGGGGCAACCAAACCCAAAATGATGTCTGCAATAATCAATCTGAAGGTCAAAACATGACCTATGTATGAATCAAGGTCGATCTGTGATGTAACCAAAGCAATTTTATCCATCTTCATAACCTCAAGGCAAACATCAAACCCAACATCAATGCCATAGATCACACAGTTACCATGTATGGGGAAACACAGTATACACCATAAATTATCCAAGGTCACCATCACCTTGCCTGTCGGAAGGTGGAAATATGACGTCTCACTGTGCCATCTCTTGCACAGAGCTGTCATCATGGATAGATGTGTTTGAATCACGGGTGCATATGCAACATACTGGAGGATGATCTCTCCTAGGTGCTCCTAGCACAACTTTGTCAAATCGCCAAGTCTTTCCAACACAGTGGGTCTGTGCTTCTATAACATCAACAGTGGAAAGACCTCCTGCATCCATGAAGTGCAAGACATCAAGAAATTGAGAAAATTTGACTCAATTTGAAATTTACAACTCTGAAATCACAAAAGCGTCGTTGTTTTCAATAGCGTCGCTATATTCAAATTTAAAATTACAACGCCCAAAGCATTTAAAATTGCAAATCGCAACGTGTGTCACCAAACACACGAGTGTTGCATTTTAATCTCTGGCATACCCTAACCTTAATTTCTAAATCAGCAAGTGCATTGCTATACAAGCATGCATCGCCATTTAAAATTAGAAACCCTAATTTTAAATAACGAATAGCGTTGCCATATAAATATGCATCGCTATAATTCATTTGAGCATTGTTGATTTCAATTTGGGTGTCGCTATATAGCGACACCACCAAAGATTAAATTTGAAAGTGTAATAAATGCATCCAAAAGTCAAATTTCAAATCAAGTTTGGAGTTACATACCGGTGGTCCTACCTGGAAGCCACTAGAACTCTCAAACTCGATCAAAGATGTGTTTGGGAAGCTCTCAACGTTCCATTTCGTTGGAGGCTCAGAGCTCAAAATAGCAAGAATCTTTTAAGTGTGAATGCACAAATGAATTGAAAGTGACCCTTCTTGGCTTATTTAAGCTAGAAAATTAGGGTTTTTTCCCTAATTTAACCTTGAAGATAGGGTTTGTCATCATTTTTACCAATCTTGCCAAATTGGACCTTATTTTGAACATTTTTTGCATTTTTGGCATAATTCTTGCATCCCGAAGCCTTTATGGACCATCAGGGCTGCTTTTCACCTTTATTGAGAAATCAACCCATATTCAAAATTTTCATCCGATTTCTCAAGGGGGTAGGGAATCAGCTTTATCCTTCCATTGGGGCATCTAAAAAAATCATAATTTTTTTATTTTTTGATTTAGACAGCAGTTTTAATCCAAAGAGCATTATTCTTTGAACCAAAGCAATAGGTACCTCGCTTCAAAGAGGGGAAAAATGTAGACACCGAAAAAATATCCTAAACATTATCATACATTCAAAAAAGGTTTACTAACATCATTTCCTCTTCAAACCCATCTTCTTTTCACTTAATTAATTGGATTAGCTTAGCTAATTAATTAATTGCATCATTTTCATCCATTAACCTAATTAATTTAATCGGGTTAATTCATCCCTTTTCATGCTAACATTTCATCTCATTAAATTAAATAAATCAAAATATTTAATTTAATTCCCTAAGTCATCTTATTTAATTAAATAACCCTAAGTTATTTAATTAAATATCATCTCTCTCTTCTCCCCATTTATTAAATCATTTTATTTAATAAATATCACATTATTCCTCCAAATCCCCTAATTGCATGATTAAACCTTGTTTAATTAACAATTAAACCAACTTTCTTCTAAGCAAAGGGAATATTCCCATGAAATATTCCTTATCCCTTTTGCACAATTAAAAATTTATTTTAATTTGCAAAAATTCCTTTCATCCTCACCCATGAGAATATTCCAAAATAATATTCTTATTCCTCCATTTGAAAAAGGGATATTTTCACTTGGCTTCTTAAGCAAGTTTTAACCTTTAACCTTTTGAACAAGTCACCTTTGACCTATGTGAGTAGGTCAAAAGTGTGTTTGTTTGAGGCAAGTGTGAACCCTTGATTAAATCTCATCATGCATTCTCATCCGTTGATGAGAATCCATGATCCATGCCTCTCATCTCCTTCATCTTTGACCGTTGATTAGATTTTTCAATTTCAACCCTCCATTTCTCATTTGCTTTCCTATAAATAGGACACCATTTGGAGACAAATGGATCCCATATTTTTCAAAGAAAACTTATGTTGTTGGATTCATATGCACTCACACTCATACTTCACTCACTTTTAGCTTGTTTTAGTTAATTTTAATTGCATAGTAGCTTAAAGCGTCCATTAATGGCTTCCATGCATCCATCTTAGTTTGTATATAAATTAGGGTTTTCATATTTTAGCTTACAATTAGATTAGATTAGCTTATCAATAGCATAATTGGTTCATTATTAGCATAAAATCATGGGAACTTAGCTTGCATCATGTTCATTTTAGCATAAACTTGGTTTTCATCCACTTATCACAATGGTTTCATTAATTCTCTTCCATAGAATCAATTGAAACATGCTCACTAATCACGAGATTGGGAAAGGGTTGTCATTTCACATCAACATGACACCAATTCCAAAATGGGATAAGTTTCAAATGGGTTAGATTAGGAATTTAACTATTTTTTGTGTAGTTTGTAACTTTCAGTTTCAATTAAATGCTTAGTTTAATTTTCCAATTTGAATGATCTTGTTTGGTAGATGCAAGTTTATTTGGGTAAATTATGCTTCAATTCATTATGGATTAAGCATAATCAACCCTCACTGACAATCCTTGTCTCACAAAACCTTAAGAAATATTTATAGGCAAATAAGATCACAAAAAAGAAGTAAATCTAATATACACCTTAAGAAAGATTTATAGGCAAATAAGATCACAAAAAATAAAGCTTCATGGGCTACTAATTCATTCAATGTCTATCAAATTATATACATAAGAATATGACATATTGACCTATCTAAATTTGACGAAGCTTGAAAATATCCATCTAATTCAACAAAAAATCCAAATTTAGATCACCACATTGAATGAAATTATTTGAATTCAACATAAAATAAAAATATTTTAAAATTTAGGTCCAAATGTTACATGTATATATTGTCATAGAAAATATATATGTACAAAAATAACTTAAATTTCTTGGTATGTATAATCTAGATCCTCTCTATCTTTTATTATCTCTAAAATATTTTCATGATCTTCAATAGGCAACATCCACCTTTGTTTGGAACATCCCCTTTTTGGTAAAGTTTCAATATTTATTCTTGTTGCTATAAGTAAGTGACTATAATGTAGAACCTTTTGACTTGGCATATAATCAATAAATATAATACCATTTGTATCTATCTTTGTTTGTTGATAGTATGTGCATTTAACAACCATTAATCTAGTGGGATAATCTTGTCCATCACCATCTATCATTGATTCTGACAATTTGCATTTTGGTTGTGTACATCTTAGTAGATAGTAATCTACACCTTCTATATTATCTAGATCTGCAAGAACATTGAAAATATCTCCTGCACACACCATGTAGTAAACCATGCTCAACTTAGGTAGAATATAAATCAATTGTAAGTTAAAATTCAATTTAAAAATTTAAAATTTACCTGTAACAACTAAATATGATATGCGTTCTTAATCAATTGAATATAGAGGATCATAGACATCTACAATGTCATTATCTTCAAAAGGAGGCACTGCCACTAATTGTTTTATTTCCCATTGCGAAACATAACCATCTCTAATATTCTCACATTGTAGAGTATTTGAATTGTTCTCAATGCAATTAACACAAAAACACGTTTTTTCTCACTTGAATTACATGAGGCTTGTTATGTCCCGCTATCATGATTTGATGCAAAATTCTAATATCACTAATTGTTTGACAATTGTAAAGAGTTGATTGATCAATATCTATAAATTTCAAACATCCAATTAAAAATTATATAAAATTTAAAATTCAATTCATGTACACATTGAAATTCAAATAACTTCATTTATGTACCTTAACTTCCCAAAATATCATGTGTTATATATTGAGTCACAAATGAAAAAATGACTTTTGCACCATTCAACAATTTCATTTGCATCTTGTATGGAATTATCTACAAGTTCATGTTGGTGAAATTTCAAGTTAAGAGTTTTTGAAAGGAAAAGATGATCTAAAAAAGCACAATTAGATTTTTCTAAAAATCCAACACTCAATATTAAAGATGCAACATTGGAAATATCAAAACCACTATTGCATAATAGTAAGCTTCCACTTCTCAACACATGCAATATATTGAGACACCTTCTTTTTCCTAATACGTTTAAGAATTTAAATTTCTAGTCCATATGGTGTTACCTGCAAGTTCATGTTGGCGAAGTGCACACTTCACACATCATCCTTCTCCATCATGTTCTCCTTTTCTATGTCCACTCATAAAAATTCCTCAAATTTTTTTGTCACGTCTAATATGTCGTTGCCTTAACAAATTAAAAACTTTCGCAGACTTAAATTGTCCTGTGAAGTTACAAACAATTTCATTTAAAACCAAAATAGTAAAAATAAACTATATGTGTACAACATATAAGTAACTGAACAATTCTAGTCTTCAAGTTAAGTAAACAAATAAATATATAATTTTTAAAAAAATTAAATAAACACTTACTAGCACATCCATCAAACCATATCTAGTGTTGTAAAACATCTATTTGACGTCGTCTAAGGTCTTCAAAAAACATTTCAAAACAATGGGCTACATAGCTTCTATCATGACTTGTATCATCATTGATATAAAGGTGAACCTCTTTGATGATAATTCATTCATCTTTTCTACTTTGACACCATCCACATGTAACTTGACATGCCTATAGAAAACTTGTACAAATATTGCAACTTGCTCTAAATGATAATATTGACTTTGAATCTTAGTTTGAGGACTAAATGTATAGTTCTCAAAGAAATCAATAATAGAGAGAATACAACCTGGTGGAAAGCAATTATTTGAGTCATGAAATTTCTTAGCTTGCCATCTAGCACCATGATAATGTTGAATATGTGGATATATGATATTGCAAAATTTATTCATAAGCTCATTGTAAGACAATTCACTCTCTTTGAGAATAATTTTTTTTGCCTCAACTCCTTACTTTGTTGAGTATTTCTCATATTCAAATCTCTTCCACATAACTAGCATTGAATGATCAATATTGTCAACTTGTAAAAGATTCTTCAAATTTCCACAATCATTACATATATTTTTTATACATTGTACTTTGAATTCATCCGAATCTTTTGATTTTTTGCATAGAAGAGATTTCACAAATTGTGTTGTACTTATAGGGATGACTATATTTGGATTAATTATTGCCATAGATTTTTTATATGACTGTAGGTGTAAATGAAATTCAACATGATTTCGACAATAATAAGTTTCACGTACTTTATTTATACATACAAAACTTGGTCATAGTCTCTCAAACATCCTTTGACAAATCTTCACATCTAAAAATTCTTGCTTGAATGCTTCAAAAAGTTCACTTTGTGTTGTATCTATAAAAAATTTTGGATATGAAATTTTTGTACCATCTTCACCTTTTATTTGTATAGTGTCCCTTCTATTGGAAGAAACACAAGAGTGGCTAGTCCAATATTCAATCACTTGTTCCTTTACATCTTTTGAGATTCTATCTTTTTGGGGAACCTTGCAAGTATTTACCCAATTATTTTCAATTTTTCCATCCAATATATTTCTCTTTGCAATATATTTTTGAAAATTTTTGATGCAGAGAAAGAACTTAAACTAAAATCACTTGCCACCTTTGACACATTCCATACAATGATTCATTAGAAATAGTGATTAAGGCATTCTAGTTCATCTTAGGCATATTGATTTTTTGTAACCAAATTAGAATCTAACAAGAAAAAACAACAAGGGCTCATTACAACACATTTATTGATTAACCACCCATTCATGGTTCAATAATGCATAGATTTCATTAAGCCCTCAAAACACTAGGGTTTCATGGTTGTTGCTATGAAAATGAACACACATAGGTTAGTATAACTTTCACATAAATTTTTTTGGTAAAATTTACTTTAATGGGTATCTAGATAATGGCCTTAAGAATCTTTCCACAAAGTTTCATAAATTTTCCACAGTTAAAATAAAAGTTATGAATTAATTACCCTTACTGGAAACCCCAGATCTGAAAATTGACTATTAACACCATTTTGTTCATAACTTAATCAAATTAACTCCAAATGAACCCAAGAAAAAATAATTTGAACCATAAAATAGAGCCATAACTCTTACAATGTCTTCCCCAATTGTACAAAGTCATACAAAACCGTACCAATTAGGTTTCTTGTTGTTTCACAGTGAAATACTGCAATTGTTAACACTAAAACGACCATAACTTCTACAAAATAGAATGAAAATTCATGAAACAAAAAGCATATGAAAGAGGAAAGGTTCCTTCAAATTATCCAATTTATTTATGAGCCATACCAATTTGTACAAATCTGTACCATGAAGATTACAGACTGTTTACACAGGAAAATGCAAAGAAAAGCATGCCAAAAATGAGTTTCTTTCATTCCCACACTTCTCCAACCTTGGTCTATGTGTGTACATATCCTTTAAATTCAATTACAATTAACCAAAACTTCCCAACCACCTTCTAACCTCTTGGTTAACAACAATGAAAACTCTTACAAAGTTTTGCTTGACAAGAATGACAACATTTTGCAACTTTTACAACTTTTAACAACATTGCACCCAAACATCCTAAAATGGTCCTAAATGACCCCAAATGATCTTAAATGACCTTATATGCCCAAAACAAATAAAAATTCAAATTTTTACAACATGACATAAAAATTCAT
This sequence comes from Sequoia sempervirens, assembly GCA_007258455.2. NCBI lineage: Eukaryota > Viridiplantae > Streptophyta > Pinopsida > Cupressales > Cupressaceae > Sequoia > Sequoia sempervirens. The sequence continues at coordinate 715,858,856 of VDFB02193867.1, forward strand.
CAAAGATGCCCCTCCATCATGCTCCCGAGGAAAAGAAATTTGAGTTCCATTTCAAATATGGATCTTCTTTCTTGTCTTCTAGTTCCTTTGCATGTGTGCATTGTTTTCTTTTTGTTTGATCTCAACTACATTTGTTTCAGCTGGTGCACTTGTGATTTTTGGTCCAACAACATGATTTTTGGGCCAAGGACAACTAGGTGCTATATAGCCATGGTTTTCTACTTGTCTCCTCATTCTAGCTTTAGCTTTGATTGCAATTGGAGATTTATTTTCTCTTTCATCCCCTTTGTCTCCTTGGTGCAAGAGCACCATGGCTTTCAAGTGCATCTTTGGTTCTAGGTAGTGAAGGTTGAATTCATGTAATAAGGTCTTTTTGGGCCATTTTAGGTTGGTTGGAGTCAAGCTTTAGTCTTTTGGTACTAGGTAATGCAAATATGTCAAAGTTGTCAAATGTTGTCATTGTTGTCTTGACAACTTTTTGCATTTTGTTGTCAACTTTTCAAAAAGTTGTTAAAGTGGAAATTGGGGCCATTTTATGGTTACAAACTTATTTTATAGGAACAAATAGGCCTACATTGTATGACCCAAGGGTTGGAGGATGAGTTTTTGAAGTTGAAGCAATAAAACATTTATCTTTTCTACATTTTCCTAATGTTTTCTATTGTTCTCTTGTGTGGTACTAATTTGTACAACCCTGTACCGGTCTGAAACCAATTGTGGATGAAACTACATTGAATATACTTTCCATTTCCTTTTGTTGCATGTAATTTTATTAAGAATTGAGGGAGTTGTGTTGAATTCTTTCCCGACTGGTCCAAACCCTAGGTAGGGTAACCAGTGAACAAGAAAATGCATAACTCTCCATTCCACCCATGGAGAACCTTCAAACTTGGTGGAATGACTTGTTTTGACATGTGTTTTAGTATTCCAAGGTTACAGAGGTATGTGTGGAAGTTTGCACATGTGGGAATGCACTAATAGTTTGATATCTCCATGTATTAGACCTAGAAACCCTAAAGACTTGGAGAATTTGTTGCAAGGCTATTGGAGGATGATCCATGAAGGAGCAGGTTATTGAGGCCATATGAGACATGTTGGAAGTGTTGGTACGGAGGTAGAGACCCCTTGTGCCCAAAACCTAATTGTCCTATAAGGCCTAATAAGAAAGAGGACAGTAAAAAATTGAGCCCTTTTGTACAAAACAACCCTACCTCATTTATGAATATGTGTAATAATGGAAAAAAGGGTATCTCAAATGGGACTCACTTTCTAAAGATCAGGTCAGCTCCAAAAGTTGTGTTCAAAAAGGCCCTTTTGAAAGGCTACAAGGGTCAATGGCAGTTTGAGAAGGTAAGCCAATAGATTGATGTCTAAAGGTTCTTGTGAGTGGTTGTTTGAGGGTGTTTGATCATTTTATAGCCCTACTCTGCATCACTTCTTTACCTACACAGGAAACAAACATATTAATGAAATCATATTTGTTGTTTTTCTACTTCACTTCTTCATCCACCTCAAGTTGTTTGTCATACATTCTTTTCTCTTCATTATTCTCCAAAATATTTGACTTCACCTCAACCTTACTCAACCATTAATTTTTATTTTTGAATTGCTCATCCATTATTTTGTTCTCCTGGACATCAACATTCTCAACTCTCGGTTCTTCTCTTAAGAACCTTGCTATCTCCTTATCCTCCATGACTATCTGCTCTCTTTAGACTATCATTGATTCCTCTACAACTTCTTTTGTTGTCTCTTCTTCTTCTTCCTAAACAACACCCACTGCAACATCAACATCACTATTACTTTCATTAGTTTGAGAAAATTCAAAAGATTTTTTGTCTATTTCTTTTTCAATTGATTTTTCAAACATGTTTTCAAAATTTGTTACCTCATCCATTACCTCATTCGTTTGTGCTTCACAAAATTGTAGTTCACCTGCAATTTTCAAAGCAATCATCCTTTTCCTTCTTCTTTTATGAATATCATCTTTATGGGCCATTTCACCTTCTTTCTCATTGGCCAATGCCAAACATTTTCTTGATATGCTTCCTCAACACACTATTGTGCTACAAGCTTAATACATTTTTCAAACTCTTCCATTCTTCTATCAAACTCTGCAACTTGACTTATCCTATTGTCTTTCATCTTGTCCTTTTTGAGGCTTTCTTTCTTATCTTGATTTTGCATCTTCTTAATCAACACCATTTTGTTCATAACTTAATCAAATTAACTCCAAATGAACCCAAACCAAAAGAATTTGAATCATCAAACAAAGCTCTAACTCTTACAATGTCTGCAGCTCAATCTTACCAGGTTGTACAAAACCGTACCAAGCAAGTTTCTTGCTATTTCACAATAAAATTTTGTAATTATTAACACTAAAATGGCCACAACTTCTACAAAACAAAATGAAAATTCGTGAAACAAAAATAATCTAAAAGAGGAAAGGTTCCTTCAACTTCTCTAGTTGATTTATGGGTTGTACCAATCCGTATAGATTCATACCATGAATATTACAAACTTTTTACACAAGAAAATGCAAGGAAAAGCATGGAAAAAATGAGTTTCTTTCATTCCCACACTTCTCCAACCTTGGTCTTTATGTATACATCTCCTTTAATTCAATTACCATCAACCACAATTGCCCAACTACCTTCTAACCTCTTGGTTAACAACAATGACAACTTTTACAAGTTTTGCTTGACAAGAATGACAACATTTTACAACTTTTACAAATTTTAACATTACACCCAAACATCCTAAAATGGTCCTAAATGACCCCAAATAATCTTAAATGACCTTATTTTCCCAAAACAAATCAAAATTCAATTTTTTGCAACATGAAACAAAAATGCATCAAAGATGCCCCTGTATCAAGTTCTCCTAGAAACATTGAGTAATTTGGAAATTTATTGAACTTGTCTTCTATGTGATAATTCCTTACTAGAAATTATAGTCATCAATGCTCTATGTGCAACACTTAAATCAAAAGCTTGACTCTTGCTTTCAATAGAATTCAATGCTTCTTGCAAGTTTTCAACTATTGTTTTTTAATGAATCTGATGACTTTTTCTTATTATCAACCCCTAACAACTCCAAAACATGGGTCATTTCTTTCATCCTAAATAACTTTGAAAATAATTGTGCTCTTTCAATTATAGGCTTTTCTTCAAAAAATTCATCCCATATTCTTTCAGAGTGTAATTTTACTGTTCTTTCATATAACATATCTTCAAATGAAATATTATTGAAAAGAGAATCCTCATACATCTCCATTAGATTTTCCATACCATAGAAAACTTTCTATCACTACCTTCAATTTTTTCTTGTACCTATATATTACCTTGGTCATCAAAAATTTCCATGGGTTGTTCTTGAGTAGATGTTCCTTCATCCACATTTGTAGTATCTTTTCTTTGATCATACAACCTTGATCTTCTCTTTTTATTTCCCATCACAAATTGCTCAAATTTGAATTCACTTGCATATAAAAATAACACATACAAATACTTTAACCTCTATTTTTGATAAATAGAGATCTACCTACATTCAAAAAATCATTGATTTAATGAATTACATGTTTCAGATCATGGTACCTAAGAATATAACTCTACCCGTGTTGAAATTAGTGTTTTTTTTCTAGAAATTTATGTAATTTAATAATTAAAAAAAAGCCAAAAAAAAGGTTTTTAGGAAAAATTTGTTTTTGATTATGGTATCCAAGAATATAACTCCACCCATGTTGAAATCAACATTTTTTTCTCTAAATTTTTGTAATTTAATAATTAAAAAAATAAAAAATAAAAACAGGGTTTCAGCCAAAAGGGTTCTGATTGGAACCCTTTTGGCCAAATGGGTTCTGGAAAAAACCCATTTGTCTGAAATTGTCCAAGTGGCATCCACTTGGCAACTAACTCACTATTTTTTGGAAATTTATGAAACTTCCAACTTCACATAAATATTTCTTCAGTCATAATTATTAAAAAAAAAAAACCATTTTGTAGAGCTCACAGTGTTGAATCCATATATATATATATATATATTTATATTTTGATTAGTTTTAGTGTATATATATATTAAAATAATGCAAGTAGGTTGTTCAAGTTCAAAGAGAGGCTGATTAGAAATTAAAAAAATAGTAAAACATGATAAAAAATTTAGAAAATATATGATGCCCTAAAGGAGAGAATCCTCTTCAAAAGGGTATAATTTATTTTTTGAAAATGAAAAATAAAAGTAAGCAATAGTTGACGTCAAATGAAAACTATCAAATTCTGGTAAGTTTGAATTTAAAATGTTATTATGAGAAAAATATAGATCAAAATTTCATTTTTTTTCCATGCCCTAGATATTGAAGTCACCTATTTGGAATTTTTTTTGGAGAAAATGAAGTATTTTTCTATTTGTTTCTTAATGTCAATTGAACGTCACTTTTCTTGAATTTTTAGCATTTCAAAATATGCTCTTAGATTGATAAAAAAATATCAAAACAATTTTTTAAAATCTGAAAAATTATGGAAATAATCTTCAACAAGAGTTCTACATTTTATTAGTTTACATCATTTTGAAATTCAAAATATAAAGACCACTTTTATGTGGTTGAAGTTGAGAGAATTTTTTTCATTTTGGTCAATTCCTTTATAAAGTGTGACACAGGTTTGTACTTTTACTTGAATATTGATGAACTAACCCACCTTCTTCAGAAGAATACAATTTTGCTGCTCTCATTAGTGTCTTCTTCTTCTTCTTCTTCAACATCTCAATCTGTAGTAGCTTCATCATCATAGTTAGGGATAGTAGGAGTTACAAATGGACTACACAAAATGAAATGACAAGCAATCTTGGCCTCTACAAGTCCTGAATATAGAAGATGGCTTCTTGATTCAAGGGCATCTCATCATATGACATTATCTATGAGGATGTTCTCTTCGTTTGAGCCTTGTAATTCACCTAATATTTTGATGGGTAACAACACATATATGAAGGTGTGTAGGAAGGGTTCTATTAAAATGGGAGAATTCACTTTTAATGTACTTATTGTTCCTTGCTTGTCATCTAATAACCTTTCTAATGATCAAATTACCCATAGTGGACAAGGTAAAATTGTTAAGTTAACTCCTAATAGGAGATCATTACTATAGGGATGGTTGATGAATCATCTCGTTTGTATTCCTTTTATCATTTTTGTTGACAATTATCCTATGACTAATATTCACACTCATTCATCAAGTGTGTACCATGTTTGCGAGAAGTTTGGTCATATAAACCTTGGTATTCTAGAGATTAGTGCTAGCTTCCTACTCATCCACCTCCTACTTCAAATTTTAATTCTTCTATTCAGTAGGATGACCATGGTTTTTTAGGTCTTTCTTTGTGGGATGAATACTCGACATGATTTCTAACTTGTTTGTGGAGTCTCATGCTATAGATTTGGAGGAAACGTGCTTGAGGGGTTTTCTATCATCTTTGATGAAATTTTAGCACAACTCTTATCCAATCTACCTTTTCTTTGGAAATTGACATTCATGAGTTTCCTCATTTACTTGATTTTTCAATGTTTCTTGGTTGAGTTTGACCATGATTATGTTGTGACTTCTTCAATATTTGAGACTCCTAATAAGTTTTCAAAGATATACATTTGGAGACTTCATCCTTCCTCCTTTCAGTTGGACATGTAGTGGATTCTTCATCAACCGATGGACTTGTTTCTTCTTAAGGGAAGATATGTTGCTCATAGGCATTGGATCATGTTTTTGTTTTTTTTTTTTCAAGTATTCTTCCTTAGTATTGAAGCTTCTTTATTATGGGGGAGATATCTTGTCTCTCTTTTTCCCTCTTATTGGGGGGTTATTGATTTTATAGACATGATGGATGTAGTCCTTGGGGGGTATCATTGAGTCCTCCATACATCATCTTTCTTTTTATTTTTGTCTCTTTTGGAGAGGATTTTTTTCCCATTGTGTTTTCTCCTTTTCTCTATTTGTGAGAGATAGCATTATAAATGGGTACCTAACATGGCTTAGTATCTAGGACCCATAATAATCCTTTCATATTTACATCTTTACATAATAATCTACTCCCTAAGTTGTACTTGAAGGTGGGGTGTTGGTGTGAATAAATGTCTTATACCTATCTAATTCCTAGTAGGGGGACTTATTCACATGTTAAGTTTACTTAGGTTCTAGATGTCCTTCTAGAATTCTTAATTTTCTAGATAAAATCTTATCATACCTTATGTTTTTGAATTTTTTGTCAAGTTAGTTGTCTCATAACATAGGATTAGGACACATGTCACAATCTTGTCTAATCCTATCTCTCACCTTGAATTTATAAGAAAGGCCTCTTATTTACATTTTCATATTCAATCTTGTAATCTTGCATCCATAATCAAGCAAGATAGTAGTTGTTCTTGGGGGTGTTGGGAGTTCACAATTAACTCCTACATTTCATCCTTAGTTCAATTTTTTTATTAACCTACCTAATGAGTTGTTGAGAGTCCTCATAGATAAGGAGCTATTCTATGTCCCATTGTATTATAATTTTAAAACCTATGAAAAGGCCTCATATTCAAAAACGTTATTAGTGCATGGAAATCCAATATTGAAGATTTAGGGATAAGATCCCCTTGTTGTGTGACAAATAATATTCTTTATATTAAGCCATGATTGGTGAAAGAGTAATCAAAATAAATATTTCAAGTGGGTTAGTCCTTGATTGTTAGGATGGATGCATAAAGAAATTCAAGTATCAAGGGATGAGTATCTAGGAGTGATGCATCAACCAACTAATCTACTACAATATGTCCATTTATTGCCTTACATTCCACATATTTGATGTTGAATTCGCTAAGAAACACTATCCATTTAGCTATTTTCCCTATGAGGAAATCCCTATTTATGAGATACTTGTACGGGTCAATCTTGTAAATGAGTTTTGTATGATGATTAAGCATGCAGAATCAAAGGCTTTGTTAAGAAAAAATGATAACTAGGCATGCTCATTCCATGGATGTGTAATTAATCTCATATGTAACCTATGTGTGATTGATATAATAGATTTTTTATTCTCACTCATGTTCATCATGCTATGCCATAAGTTCTCTCAATGTGATCAGTGTTATTGAGTTGTAAAGGAGAAATGGTTTATATTTTATGGATGACATGAGAATAGATGGTGTATCTATATATTACTTTATCTTATTGAATATTTTTTGAAAAGGTTCATCCCAATGGAAATTAGTGCTTTTCTTCATGCAGTGTGAGAGTGGTTAACAATAATTTGCTAGCTAAGTGATAAATTAATGGATGGCTTATACCTTGCCCTAGAGGCTATAGAGTATTTTTATATTCTTAGGTGGAGGAATATTTATTATTACAAAACTATACCACACTTGGAGATGATGAAGCCCAATAGTTTTCCTAATGCAACCCAATTTTTTTTTTTTGGGTTAAGCCACACCTTGTATTATCTTTTCTATTGAAATATTCATTGCAATATTTGTAGGTGATCTCATATTATTTTTTATTTTCCCAAGATGTTTTCCACATATTCCTCCATGATGTCATGGATGATTACTATCATGGAATTTTGATAAGTGGCTCCTATATTTTGTAACCCAAATGACATATGACCTATAACTTACCTTAGATGCTAAAGATGTGTTTGAGATTATTAGGTAGAGGCATGTATGTTATTGTAACAAAATTACTAGTATCCACCTCTATACCATGGTTGGAGATGATGAAGTCGAATATTTTTCCTAATGTAACCTCAAAATACATATTTTTGGGTTAAGTTGCACCTTGTAGTCTCTTAGCTATTGAAATATTCTTTGCAATATTTTTAGGTGACCTAATCTTATCTATTATCTTCCCAAGATGTTTTCCACACATTCATCCATGATATCATGGAGCATATCATGAAAGATTATTGTCATGGCATGCTGATAAGTGACCCCTTCATTTTTAACCCAAATGACATACCCTAGTAATAGAAAGTGCCCCATTGAGTGATAAAATCTATTTTATGTTGGTCTTTGGGGATGGTCAATATCTAATTATATCTATAGAAACCATCCATGAGTAGTAGCTCATCTCATAAACTAATTCAAGATCAATGATCATGTTAACGTTAGGCTACAAGAAATCATCTTTTGGATATTCTGAGATCTCTAAATTTCATTCAAATACAAATAACATTGGGTTTCTTGTTGATATGGGTAATGTAGGAGATATACTTGGGATATTCAATGGGAAAACTAAAATTGACCTCCAATAGCTTTTGTAGCTCTTCATTGACCAAGAAACCATTTTATGAATGCATCTTGCAGAGATTCTATTTGAATTTTTTTCATCAAGATGCACCACAAGATGGTGGAATACCAAGGATGGGTCTAATCCAAGAATATTTGTGTGAACAAGTAAAAATATTGGTAGCATATTGGAGAATATAAATGATGGTTTCTTATTTGATTGATTCTAAGCTAGCTAAAATCTAGGTGATCCATGTATTAGTTTCTATTCCTAGGTTTACCTCTTATGTGTCTTCAACTAAGATTTCCAAGTGATCCTAGCACTATAGGGATTCTAGGGATGTCAAGTTCATCATATATTGATGACTTAGAGAGGTTTCAATAAATATACATATCATTTTTTGTCTCTTTCTATGTCTAATAGTGCCTCAATGAGGTTTACACAAGGGAACTTTATTTTTTTTAGTTTTTGGACTAAGGAACTTGGCCTATTACCAAAAACATGACACTAAATTTAGGTCAATTTCAAATCCTTTCTTGTGATTGTTGGCAGGGGCACCATCTTGGAGGCTTGTGAATTAAATGATAACTTCATCATTTTGAAATGTGGACCTAGAGACACAAGATCTTCTTGGCCCAAGTTACGAGTTTAAGGTAGGTGAGTGTTAAGTCAACATTATAGATGTAGATTTCATGGAAGAGATTTGTGATGGTGAGCTTGTCAAATGAGTTAGTGATGGTCATTTTCCTTAATGTATTTAATGTTGGGAGAGTGGTCTTCCTCAATAATATAAGTTTCATTATATTCATTTGATTCCTTAATGGTGGGATGTATCCTAGCGTACATGTTTTGTGGTTGGTATTGATGATGAATAGATTGATAATGCCTTGTTCATGGAGCCCAAGGTATTTATCTTTGTAATTCATGTTCTTGTAAATATAGAGTGTCATTGGGTATGTATCTTGAGGAATACTGACACTAAGTAGACTAGGAAATGGGTGGCTCCTTCAATATCCTCATCGACCAAGAACCCATGTTACACAAATTTAGTGGTAAATCTTTTTTGGATGTTTGATGTTTTCTTAGGCTACATATGAGGTTAACCATGAGATTATAGAGAGAGAAGAAGCTTGCTAACATGAAAGGAATTATGTAGCTTATATCCTCCATGACCATTATTAACAAAATTGTCTTAGGTTTTAGGAGGGAGAGAGGTGGATGGTGATTCAAGATCCATGTGATAAATATAGGAAGAAAATGCGAGGGATTTGGAAGAGTAAAAAAGTCAATGCTAGGGAAATGATGAGTTTTTTGATAAAATACTTCCAATATTTTGTAGTATTGGAAGGGATGAGGATCAACATGAATGATGATTTCTACACCTCTATAGGGGAATTTTAGGTATTGGTGATAAGTGGGTGGGAGAGATTATATTCCATAGATTAATGGATAACCAAGGAGGACGGTGTAGGATAATTCAAGATCAATAACACGACAATATTTTTGTAATATGGATTTGACCTATATGGGGAGATATATTTTTTTTTTGATTCATGCTCTATATTATCATAGGCCTTGGTATTAATTATATGTAGTTCCAAATCTAGAGTGGATTACCCCAAGCATTTGACTAGCTTGAGGATGCGTAGGTTTAAATCATATCCATAATTGAAAAATAGTTTGTTGACCTTATGCTTCAAAATGAAAGTTTCAATGTGGAGAGGGTGATTATGGGATGGATCAATAGGTGGCATATATATTTTAGTGAATGTAATTTAATATGTGGAGTATAATTAGCTTAATAGGACTAAGAAGTGATATAGGTCAATTCCACTAGGAACCCTCAACTCTTGTAAGATGCTTTCCAATTTATCTTGATGAAAAATAGATTTTGTGGGGAGATTTGGGATGAAAAAACATGTTGGAATATTTTCAAAATTTTTGATGGTACTATATTGGGAGGCCAAGGTAGACGAGGAGGACCCTTGGATAGTGACCCAATTGCAACTCATGGTGACAACATAGTAAGAGGATTAAAATTTTATGGTGTGGGATTGCTTGTCAAATTGATCACTATGCCCTACAACCAAGTCACAAGAATGAGGGGATTTATTTGGGTGGATATTATTCATATATTTGTCTTTATTTTTTCCATTCTCTAATTTAAGTTAAATCACTCCTAATCCAAAAATTCATTACTAACAATCACATTTTTATATTTTATGAATGAAGATTTGATACATGGTTCATATCCATAGAATAATATCATTAATTATAAAGATTATTGTTGTGTGGTCTCACAACATACCCCAAGAATACAAGGCTTGGGCACCCAAGTTAAAAATTAGTGCTTAAGACAGATGCTAGTTGGCTAATGGCCTCAAGGAAAATACGTAGAAAGTTGAAAATATTGAAAATAATTCATGGTCAGGTGTACTAGGTGTCAAGAATCTGAGCGATCAGGTTTTCGAGTAATTTGAGTTTGGATGAGTGATCAGGATGAGTTCGTGAAGAAATTTCAATGAGTTGCTACAACCTGAAGTCAAAATCCTGTGGGTTTGAAAAGGTCGGTAAAATTCAAAAGTTGGGTTGTGTTTGTTTCGAGAAATGCAGTCCATTGGCTATTCAAGTTTTAAAGAAAATCAGGTGTTATCGGGTGTTGGGTACCTGGGTACTTGGGTGAATGGTGCATTGATGCAAGAATGTTCAAACTTGTTATTTGATTTTCTTGAATGCATAAAACATCCGGTGACCTACCTAAAGTTGACAATTACACAAGAATACATTAAAGCGTGTTACTTATGGATTGGTTTTAAAAGGATTAATGATAATGATGGTTTTATGCTAATAAGGTTTTTATTAATTTTTTAGAAAGGGGATTGATACGTGGAATTTTATGTGCAAGAGAAACATGTTGTTCGAAAATGTTTGGGTATGGGCAGTCAAGAAAATTTGGATTGCAAGTAGATCCAACAGTATTACCTTGGCTAGATGGCGACTCTAGAAGTTCATGCAAGGAAGAAGTGTATGGAGAAGAAACATAGGTAACTGGGGAACTAGAGATCAGGGTATTACACATGCGACAAAGGAGATGCCAAGATCTAGGGTGATATACTTATGGGAATTTTTCTCGAAGCCATAGCTTGGAGGTATGAACATAGGGCTAGTGGATTGAAATTTCTATATCTAGCCGATCACTTTGAATATCCAGCCAATTCCTATATTTTGTTTGAAGATTAAGTTGATAATCTACTCAATCTGGTTTGATATCCTAATTGTATCTTAAAGACATAAGTCCAAAAGTTTTAAGTGCTAAAGAAATTCAAAGTTTATGTGTTGATTGAATTCCTCGACTGCCTTGTTTCTTATAAAAGGTTGAGAGTTGTTTTATTTTATTAAGTTCAAAATTTGTGGATTCTGAAGAACTAAAACTTTTTCATGTTTTATTATTTTTCCTATTTTTTGTTCCATTCCAAACTAAAAAATTGTATGTTTCATTTGAGATTAACTAATATCAAGGCCAATTCAAAGCTATTTCCTTATACAAAATCTTACATAGTTGATTATTTGTTCCTATCAAGAAAGACTATGTGCTACACCAGATTTGGGTGCATAGTGACACTATCCAGTGGAAAATAATCCATATTTCTTTAAACCCTTGCATCATTCTATGCCTAGTTGTGAAGCAATCAGGTGAAGTATAGAGTGGTTTGTTTTGATTTAGTTTATTTCTTGAGGCATGTGTGGATAATACCTGGGAGAATTTTTTACATTTTAGTACTTTTTTATGTTTTGTTTTAGATTAGATGTTTAATATTTTTAGAAAATGATTCAAAATTGATAAATGCATGAATTTTTATTGTAAATATTTTGTTCCCATGAAGATATAAAGTGATTAATACTAAATCTAATTGAATTTGTGCTAGTAATTTGAATTTCATTAAATATTATTGCAAATATTTAATTTCATGCAGTTGTTAAGTGACATGTGAGTGATCAAATTGATATTATGTTACGATCTTTTGGATACCAACTAACCTGTGAAAACCATAGACCCCTCGTGTTTAATAGAAATTTAAACAAAAAACCCTGAGTGAACCTAGTGCATCAAGACCTGACATTCTTGAGCCTTGGGATCAAGTTGAGATTACCTTAGATTTAGGTTTTCCTGGTGGGTCTTTCAAGTAAAGGTAGGTTCCCATGATCCTCTATGAGAATTTATCTACATGTTGGTGTGTGTGTGCAACATTTGCATCAATAAGTGGCACTAGAAGGAGGGCGTCTTTATTGGAAACAAAGGAAGTTGGAGTTTTGTAGGGTTACTAAATCTCGGTCTCGTGATCCTCGTGTGACACTTGTAGAACTTAGTGGTTGAACATCAACTAGGGCTTGAAGGTTAAGGTTTGTCAATGTAATCTCGTGAAGTCAAGCCACCATGACAACTCCTCCACCCATAGGAATGACTTTCTTCAATGTAGATTCTCCTATTCAATTCACGGTATATAATGATCTTCCAAAAAATCTAGATAAATTGCATGTCCTAAGTATTATCTCCATAAATATGTGAAAGAACACATAAGTATCTTCAAGGATACATGCTTTAGAGCCAAAATACAACATGAAGATGTCATGTGTAGGTTATTTCCCTACACATCAAGTGACAAAGTTTATCAATGGTATATCAATTTTCCTCGTAATTCTATTAGGACATGACAAGATATAGAAAATTAGTTCTTAGCTAGGTTTAGGACACCACTAGATCCCACCTTGTTGTATCACCAGTTTTCTTAAATCAAAAGATTTGATAGTGAACCTATAACAACTTTTAATGATAGATTCATGAAGGCTTATTCTAGGTTACAATCACCTTACATTATGGATAATATATCCATCGTTGTTTATTACACCGCAGTTGACAATGATATTTGTGAAAAGAAAGGAAAATTCTCTTACTACCTTAATTGAAGCCTATGTAGAAGCTATAAATGTCAATCTAGAAATAAAATATCTCGAAAGTAGATCGTCTATAAAAGACGAGAATAGTTTGAATAGCTATCCCATCTTGAACATGAGTGGAGTTCCATTAAATAATGTAGTCATTCCTAATCTTTACCTCTAGCAGTCCAGAGTGGAAACTTTTTGTAGAATAACTTCTTTCAACCCAGAAATAGTCAAGCATTAGTCCCACACCCTGGCTTGACTATCGCTGAAATACATCCTAATGGAAATTATTTCTTTATGCAAGCTCAAGAGAGTCAGCGAGCAAAGCCTCAAGAAGATAAGGAAGAAATTAAAGAAATAACGACTTAGGTTAAAAGGTTAACAACTAAGGTTATACAGTTGAGAAACCAAAATTTCTATTCTCAAAATAACAACCAGAATTCACAAGGTAGAGCATATAATGCTCCCAAACTACCTAGACCTTGGAATAAATGGCTTAACAATGGGGAGTTATCCACACCTCTAGATAACACCAACTCCTCTAAAGATAGGTCCACATCTAAAGTGAATTTAGCTGAACTTGCAATGAGTAATTGGTGCTGGATTCATAATACTAATGCTCATATAGAAATGGATTGTCCATAGTTCAAAACTGTGTCAGATATTTTTCTAGCTGCAATGTATCATAATGACCAATGTGATTCTCACCCACCCTAGGGAAATGACTAGTTCCAATAGGATATGATTCAACGTTGGTATTAGTTAGTTACGTGTTTTCTGAGTCACCCATTTTTGTTTAGAGTAATACCTATGAGTGGGGAGATAGTTGAGCCATGACCTTGGAAACCTATACATTTTATTATCAAGATGAAAATGAACCTTAGGATGAAGCGGATGAAATTCATGCTTTTAACCAGTATCCAAATGGACACAGTTACAACCTGAGGAGCAACACCAATGGTGGGAGTAGGTTCAAAGGACCCTTGACTATGTCAATCCTTCCTAATAACTTTAACACTCCATCAGATGATAAATCCAGTAATAATCCAGGATTACCAAAGGTAAATTCACAGTATAATAATTCTCAGAATCATCCACGGAGTGGTAAAACAAAATTCACTAAGAAAAATAATTTGACTAACTATTTGGTGAAAGAAATTAAAAAGGAAAAGATCAATCTGTCTTTATTAGAATTGCTTAAAACACCTGTAATCAAGAAATCTTTCTTAAACACGTTAGAAGAACTTCCCAAAGAAAGCATAGTTAGTAAAGAGACACGGGTGAGAGATAACTCCATTAAAATGGAAGACAAAAAAATTGTTCCTATGGTGGATGCACATGTATCTTTTTATAAAGGGAGAATAGATTCACCATCGTTTCTATTGACACTAAGGATTTTTGGTAAGAATCTCCATAATTTCTTGGTAAATTCAGGAGCATCCACCAATGTGATGCCTTTGTCTATATGTTAGAAACTAGGTTTAATCCTGGCTAGTTCCTTAAAAAAAGTTACTCAATTGGATAAAACTGAGGTGAATGTACTTGGAGAGTTAACTAACATCCATATGCAGTTAGTGTCAAATCCTAGGATTTGGTACTATATTGCCATCCAAGTGGTCGAGATACTAGATACCTATGGGATGTTGTTAAGTAGAGTTTGGTCAAAAACCTTGAATAGATACATGGCCACCAATTTTTCACTTATGTGGTTACCTTGGAAAGGAGTTTATAATCATATCATAATAGAGAGAGAACCAAATATGAGACACATGATTACTAATTACAATCAGAAAAGTGAAGTGCTATACATCGATGTAGAACTTGGTGTATATGGTATTAAAAGTTTTCGAGTTAAGATAGAAGAGGTTTTTATGTGCAATGCAGGAAAGCATGATCTAATAACTCCAGGGACTTATGTGCTAGTAGATTCTGACTATGACTCTTTCGAAGGGGACGATAGCCAATTGGATAAGTTTCAGAAGTTAGTTGTTAGAGAAGCCCGCAAGGGCCAAAAGACTAAAGAATCATTGAAAGGTTTGTTGTTACAGGGCTGGTGCAGGTTGCATAATTTTGCACATTCAAAGTACAGTTGTGTAATATGTTTAGATATTATCCATAGAATTGGAAATCAGTGTTGTCTAGAAGGTACCATTCCTAGTAGGTTTGAGCTTGAAATGCTTAGTGATAAAAAAATGCAGGGCAAACTAAAAATATTAATTTATCAACTTTTAAAAATGCTAAGTTCAAATCCCTTGAAGAACAAGCTTGGATCCTTAGGTTTGATGGATCGAAATCAAAACAAGGGATCGAAGTAGGGGTTGAATTGATCAATCCCCATGGTAAGTCATTTCTTGCTACTTATAGATTGCAATTTCAATGTACTAACAATGTGGCAGAATATGAAGCCCTCATCCATGGTTTGTTGCTTGCTATCAAGAAGAAGGTCGAGATTCTTTAAAGTATTTGGTGATTTGGAACTAGAGGTCAAGAAAGTCAGGAAGCAGTATATTTTCCATCACAAATGCTTATCTAGCCACTGGCATCAAATGTGGGACCAGATCGAAGAATTTGACAATTTTAATATTACTCACATCCCACAAAGATTTAATCAGAAATTTGATGTATTAGCTACTGCCGCTAGTACCTTAGAGCCACTAGACGCTTCAAACCTAAGAAGGTTTACTTTTGAGTTGGTACAATTGCCTTCAATCTAGGATAACATCACCAATCTGCAAGTGTTTGAAGGTGATAGACACATTTTGGAGTTCATTACTAATTTAGGTGTTTTTGAAGCTTAAATAATTGAGGAAACAGATTGCTCGGATGGTGAACTTCAAGCTGGTGAATTAGCTCAATCAAAGGACAATAATATTCAAAATTAACCATTGAATTGGAAATATTGTTCAATATGGATTAGATAACATAGCAAAAGGACCTGCCTAAAATTGATGGGGGACAATTCGAGTTGTATAATTTGAACATCGAGGAAGACCCTAAGAATGTGTTCATAGGTAAAATATGCACTGAGGAAGAGCGAAGAAACATTGCTCAAGCACTCAAGGATTATTGGAAAGTCATAACATGGACCTATGAATACTTAAATACATATGAAATCTCCATCATAACTCATACAATCCCGTTGAAACCTAACATGAAGCCTTTTCAATAGAAGCAACACCTAGTAAATGTGATTTTTGAACCCTTGATTCATAAGGAGGTGCAGAAGGTCCTCTTAGCTAGGGTCATTTTTCCCATTAGAAATTCTACTTGGGTGGCTAACTTAGTTCCTATTAGAAAGAATAATGGAGACATTCGATTATGTGTGGATTTTCATAATCTTAACAAGGTGTCTAAGATAATTATCCCCTACTCTTGTTGGATGAAGTATTGTTGATTGTTAATGGTTCATAGATGATGTCCTTAGATGGATTCTCTAGCTATAACTAGGTAATGGTTGCTAAGGAGGATAGGATGATAACAACCTTCACTACCAAGTGGGGAACTTTTTCTTATAGAAGGATTTCATTTGGGTTAATAAATGTTGGAGCCACATTCTAGAGAGTAATGGATTACGCCTTCATAGACTTGGTTGGAAAGTGCATTATAATGTACATGGATGATCTCATGGTGTTATCCAAAAATAGAGGAGATCATGTTCGTGATCTTAGAGCCATATTATAAAAATGTGAAACATATGGAGTGCCATTAAACCCAAAGAAATGTATTTTCAGGGTAACCGAAGGTAAATTGCTCAGACACATTATCTCAGAAAGAGGTATTTTGATAGATCCATATTGAGTAAGTGCCCTACTAAAATTGTAACTCCCGGGAAACCAAAAGGAATTGAAGTCCTATTTTGGAAAGATTAGTTTCATTAGAAAGTTCATTACTAAATTTGTTGAGATAGTAAAGCCTCTTAATGATATGTTGAAAAAGGATGCCAAAATTGAATGGACAAATGAAACTAAGCTCACCTTTAAGAACATAAAAGCTGCAATTGCAGAAGCACCATTGTTGGTAAGTCTGAATTATGTTAAACCATTTTAAATTTATTCTTTTGCTTCAAGTCATGGGTGATCCCACAATACTAGTTTACGATTTTTGGCCAAATTGGACATTGAACTGATTTTTTTAACTAAATCTTCACTTTTAGGCACCTATAACTGTTAAACCATGAGGAATTTGAAGATGATGCAAACTAGTGATTTCTAACATTTTGTCTGTAGATTCTAAATATATATATTTTAATTTTTTTGGAATCAAATTGCATTTATTTTTCCATCTCCTTCTAAAACTAGTTTTTAACAATAAACACCATTTTTAAAGAGTGATGTTCACCGTAAACAACATAATTTTTTTTCTATGAAGGATAAAATTCTATTTTTTTCAAATTTAGATTTGTAACTACGATATCTAGCATGTTCATTTTGTTTTATAGTTTTTTATTGAATTTTTTTTCTTAATTAAGTTTTGAAGTCAAACCAATTACAATTTAGACATAGGTGGATCGTATACAACATAACTTTTTTTGTATGTATCAAAATTTATTTATTTTGTTGGATCAAGGACATCAATACCTAGCACAAACATATTTTTCAGATTTATTTTGATAATCTACTATTTATCCACATGTGCAGAACAAAGAGCTTTATTTTCAGTGAAAAACCTATGTTTAATTAAACTAAAAAAAACATAATGAAACAAAAATATATAATAATTTTATTTGATGTATAGATTGTTTTGAGGACTACCATCATCCAGTTGGGTCTGTGAAGTTTCCTCCATTTTCATACTCAACCTGAGCTCGAAAAGGAAAAATTCTACAAAAAAATGATAGAGGAGAGGGGGAAGGGAAAAAAAGGGGGGTTCGAGCAAACCCCCCTCGACCCCTTCAAGCGAAGGGGGTTCATTCAAACCCCCCTTGTTTTGCAATTTTTCCTTTGTTTTCCTTAAAAAAACGTGTGAAGAAGTGCATGACATCACAAATAGGTTCACTCAAAGGGGGGGTTCGAGCAAACCCCTTTTTTGGGTTCATGTGAACCCCCCTTTGAGCGAACCCTTAAAAAACTAAAATTTGTTTCTTTGGAGCATTTTTACAATTTTTCTTTGTGAAGGGAGTTGTAAACCAGTATTGTGGGATCACCCTCATACATGCACAACTGCATTAACACAAAGGGACAAAAATAAAGAATAAAAACCAATTGCATTCATGAGCGCTCCCTTTAAAGAGGCTGAGCTAAGATATATGGATATCAAGAAGAAAGCCTTTGCATTGGTTAAGGCAATAAGGAAGTTTCAAAATTACATTCTCATAAGTATAGTTAAGGGAATTATGTATGATGCAGCAGTAAAAATGTTACTCACACAAAGTGAACTTGGAGAGAAAAGAGCTAAATGGGTCACTATTTTACAAGATTTTGACTTGGAAATTATACCCATGAAGTTGGTTCACGGACAAGAATTGGTTAAATCTATCAGTGAGATTGCTCCTCAAATCTCTAGTTAGTAATATACCTTAGATGTGGAAAACCAAGATGATTGGTACTAAGATATTTGGTACTATTTGGTTAGTAACAACTATCCAGACAACATGCAAAGAAAATCAAAGAAGAGCCCTAAAGATTAAATCCTAGAGCTACATGATTAAATGATGGATCCTCTTTAAGAGGAACCATGAGGGAATCTATTTAAGATTCCTAAATAAGAAAGAAGAAAGTGAAGTGACATGTTTGTTACAACTCATGGAGCATCATTGGCCACTGTGCACCTCATTATGAGAGCCAGTTATTATTGGTCGACTATTTTCAAAGATACGTATGAGCATATAAAACATTGTTATACATGCCAAAATGCTACAAAAAAATGAAGATTTAATGCACTACCATTACAACTTGTGATGGAGATGCATCCCTTTGCGTAGTGGGGATCATATTTCATAGGCACAATTAATCTACCATCATTTGCAAGCTATAGGTATGCGTTGACTGCTACTAATTATTGTACCAGGTGGACCAAAGCATGCCATAGTAAACAATGCACCATGGAAGTGGTAATCAAATTTTTAGAAGAAACCATCATTACCAAGTTTGGAGTATCGTATGCCTTGGTATGTGATAATGGCCCCAATTTTTCTTCACTAAAATTTTCCAATTGGACATTTGAATACAATATAATGCTAAAATTTCCATCTAATTACTATCCATAGGGAAACGGATTAGCAAAATCATCAAATAAGAACTTGTTGGACGTAATTAGAAAGTTGATTGAGAAGAATCCCAAGGAATGGAATTCCTTGCTAAAATCCACCCTTTGGGTTGACCAGACTAGGATGAAATTTGCATTGGGGAATTCTCCTTACCATTTGGTCTATGGAGTTGAATCTATATTGCCTATAAATTTGAAGATCCCTACCTAGCAGTTTTCCTAGGAATATGTTGGATTAGATGACCAAACTGAGGCTTAGTTGTTACAAATGATGCACTTAGATGAAAAATGTACTAGGGAAAAAGATCATTTTTCTAAGCATCAATTTGTAGTTAAGCATTGGCTCGAAAAGAGGGCTAGATTAAAATATTTAAAAATATCTGACTTGGTCCTATCTTGGAACAAATCCCATGAATGTAAGGGTGAACACCATAAGTTTGAAAAGTTATGGACCGATCCTTACCAAGTATCTGAAATCATTGGTGACAACACTTATAGGCTTAAAACTCTTATTGGAGAAGATATTCAAGCTTAGTGTTGGTTGTCGATCGTTGTTGTAAGTATGTAAATAGACAATTCCTGAAGCATTATTTTCAAGCTTAGTGTTGGTTGTTGGTCATTGTTGTAAGTATGTAAATAGTTTTTCTAGGGGATTTGTGCTATTTTTGTTGTCTTTATTTTCTTTTTTGGGTTCTATGTTGTTGATATGTTCTAAATAGTTAGCAATCTCCAAAGGTAGTCAAAACTATATAGTATCAATTCTGGAAATATGATTCATATTTTAGCCAGAAGTAGTTTTCTAATTATAGACAATTGGGGAATTGTCTTGGATTCATTTACTTTAGTTCACATAAATCATTCAATTGATATTGAGCTACAAACTCCCACACTTAAATAATTCTACTTGAATTTGGGATAGCAGTTGTTTGCATTGAGTGAAATATCAAAAGGTAACCTTTGCTAGCATTGTAATTCCCAACCTAATAGTGGCCTTCATTACTTGTAAGTTGAAGAAAAAAAGCTTACAATGAGATATAAAATGAAAAAATGAACATCAAAGAAATATCAAAAGAGAAAATTCAACTCTTTAGGCTATCCAAATATCTCTATCGGGGCTATGGACACCTGATTGGAAGTAGACCTATGTTTGGTGAGGATTACATAGATAACCTTGCTGGGGCTATGGCCGCTTGAGTGGAAGTAAGGCAATATCTAGGCTGGCTAAGAAGGATTACCAAATTAGGTAGCTCACTATAAATGGACCAATCCTTTTCATCAAGTCGCAGAGATGGTAATAAAACAATGCAAAATGGTACTTTAAGGTGAAATTTTATGCTCCTTATGCTAGAATTCGAGTAAAAGCAAGGGGTTACTATAGAAAATACACATAGCTTATAATTTACTGCAGGTAATTGATTCCCGGGTTTTTCTTTTGAATTTGGTTTTGTTGGTTGCAAGTTCTTGTGTGGTCTCACAACATGCCCCAAGAATACAAGGATTGAGAACCCAAGTTAAAAATTAGAGCTTAAGACAAATGCTAGTTTGTTGATGGACTCAAGGGAAATATGTAGAAAGTTGAAAATATTGAAAATATTTTATGATCAAGTCTACCGGGTGTTGGGAATTTTGGTGATCATGTTTTTCAAGTAATTTGAGTTCGGATGAGTGATTAGGATGAGTTCGTGAAGAAATTTCAATGAGTTGTTGTAGATGAGAGTCAAAAGCCTGCAGGTTTGAAAAGGTCGATAAAATTCAGAAGTCGGGTTGTGTTTGTTCTGAGAAATGCAGTGCATTGGCTAGTTGAGTTTTAAAGGCAGTCGAGTATATCGGGAGTCATGTATCTAGGTAAATGGTGCATTGATGCAAGAGTGTTCAAACTTGTTATTGTGTTTTTCCCGAATGCACAAAACATCTGGTGACCTGCCTAAAGTCAACAATTACATGAGAAGACATTAAATTGTGTTACTTACACATTGGTTTTAAAAGGATAAATGATAATGATAGTTTTATGCTAATAAGGTTTTTATTAATGTTTTAGAAAGGATATTGATATGTGAAATTTTATGTGTAGGAGAAATATGTTGTTGGACAACATTTGGGTATGGACGATCAAGAAAATTTGGATTGCAAGCAAATCCAATAGTATTACCCAAGCTAGATGGTGTACTCTAGAAGTTCATACGAGGAAGAAGTGTATGGAGAATAAACATGGGTAATCAGGGAATTGGAGATCTGAGTATTACGCATGGGATGAAGGGGATGCCAAGCTCCGAGGTGATATACTTATGGGAATTTTCCTTGAAGCCATAGCTTGGAGGTAGGAACATAGGGCTAATGGATTAAAATTTCTATATCCCATTGATCACTCTGAATATCTAGCTAGTTCCTACATTTTATTTGAAGATTAAGTTGATAATCTGCTCAATTCGATTTGATATCATGATTGTATCTTAAAGACATAAGTCCAAAAGTTTCAAGTGTTGAAGAAAGTCAAAGTTTTTGTTGACTTATTCCAAAAATTTCTCTTGCCAATTGTCATGTGCCACATGTTGTGCTATGATTTGTTCCTTGGATTCTTTTTCATGTGTTGATTGAATTCCTTGAGTGCCTTGTTTCTTATAAAATGTCAAGAGTTGTTTTATTTTATTAAGTTCAAAATTTGTGGATTTTGGAGAACTAAAACTTTTTCAAGTTTTATTTATTTTTCTATTTTCTGTTCCATTCCAGACTAAAAAATTGTATGTTTCATTTGAGATTAACTAACATCAAGTCCAATTCAAAGCTATTTCTTGATGCAAAATCATACATAGCTGATTGTTTGTTCCTATCGGGAAAGACTATGTACTATGCTAGATTTGGATGCATACTGACACTATTTGGTGGAAAATAATCCATATTTCTTTAAACCTTTGCATCATTTTATGCCTATTTGTGAATCAATCTAGTGAATTATAGGTGGTTTTCTTTGATTTAGTTTATTTATTTAGGCATGTGTGGATAATACCTGGGAGAAATATTTTCATTTCAGTACTTTTTTATGTTTTGTTTTAGATTAGATGTTTAATATTTTTAGAAAATGTTTCAAAATTGATAAATGCATGGAGTTTTATTGTAAATATTTCACTTTCATGAAGCTATATAATTATTAATGCTAAATATACTTGAATATATGAAAGTAATTTGAATTTCATGAAATATTATCACAAATATTTAATTTCATGAAGTTGTTAAGTGACATGCGAGTGATCAAATTGAGATTATGTCATGATCTTTTGGATACCAGCTAACTTGCAAAAACCATAAACCCCTGTGTTCAAGAAAAATCTACACAATGAACCTTGAGTGAACTTAGTGCGTCAAGGCCTGACATTCCCAAGCCTTGGGATCGAGCTAAGATTACCTTAGATTTAGGTTTTCCCAGTGGATGTTTCAAGTAAAGGTAGGTTCCCACGGTCCTCTATGAGAATTTATCTGCTTTTTGGAGTGCATGTGCAACATCCATGTCAAAAAGTATGATCAAGGTTAAAATAAAAAAGTGTCATGTCCCATAAAACAATAAGGAGACAACATCTAGTTATTAGTAATGGCACATAATTACAACATGGCCTTTTAGAGGGAGAGGGATAGTAATAAAAAAGGTTTTCTTAAGGAGTCAAAAATGTTGGTGTAATTAATTATTTAATTACACTAGCATAAATTTAACTTAGGTCTTTTATTTAATTAATTAATTCCTAGGTTGCATTATTAGGAAAATCATTAATAATGGGGTCATTACCCTTTCCATGTATTGAGGAGATAAGATTCCTTCTAGAATATCATCTAGAACTTATCTCAATCACTTCATCATTCCCTAGGTAGTTAGTTAGGGTTTACATGTTCTCACATGATGTTTGATCAAGACACATGGAAACATCTTAATGCATCTTGTATCTCAACCTTGCCTATATAATCAAGGCATTTGTACATTTGTAACCATATTCTAGATCAATATCAATCTCAATTTGCATGCCCAAGTTGCAACACTTTCTGTGTGTGTGAATTTCTTCTTGGCAAAGATCCTTTGAAGTTGCATAGATTCATTGGATGATTCAACATCCATTATTTCAACATGGTATTAGAGCTTGTCTGTTGAAGATTCATCTCAGAATCAAGAAAGTTGGGCTAGAGAGATTAATTGCAAGCTACTTGACTTTACTTGGGGACCAAGCTGATTTCTAGAGTAGATTGAGTCAAATTTGAGCTAGCCATTGTCTTCAGAAGGCCTCGAAACCCTAGGATTTCCTATTCATTCATCAAAATTGGATTCATCAACTCGGGAGCCATCAGAGGTATCTTTAGGGTTTGCAAAATCAATTGTATGATCTGTACAATTTGCAGTAAAAAATCCTCCATATTAGTTGTCCTCTGTGGATTTTTTTTTAGAAGCAACCCATTTTTTGTTTCAAAAAATTCGGGCTCATATTTCTATTGTTTGGAAAAAAAAAACTTGTCCTTTTTTCTATAGTCTAACAAAAAAATTAATCTCAAACGACTACTATTATATTTACTAGTCAATATTATTGGGTTTGATTTTTAAAAAATCATTGGGTTTATTATATTCTCCATTGACATATATCTTTTGTCGGCATAATATATTAGCAGATATAATATCTCCTAGATGGATATTATAAGGTTTGAATATTTAATCTGCAGACATTGTTTTAATTGTCAAAGGCATTTTTTTGGCAGTTAAATATAAAATGTGGGTTTCAATTTTTTAATATCGATGTATATTTTTTAGAATTTAATTATCAAATGACAATATTAAAATCTACAAACATTTATCACCTTTAATTTTGTTGGCCCCATTTTCTTGTATGTGGAGCATTCATTTCTTTTTAGGTGAGTACATATGGTTGGCCATTTGACTTGGCTATCACATCTGTCTATTCTCCATCCTGGCCGCCACTACAACCACCGGTCACATCGTCCTCATCATTTTGTGGGCCCCATCCTATCTCCGGACTCATTGGCCTGTCCACTACCGATCGTATGTCATCAGTGCCTATGATTTTGTAAGCCCTCGCTGTTGGTTCCTTTGTCATTCGAAGGATTTGTTAGACTCCAGTCGTGTCACCATGCCCATTTTATGTCACCCCTTCTCTCTGCCAGCATGCTACCAGGGGTGGTGTATCCTTTTTTTGCCTCATATTATGCCAAGGTCACATCAGCAATTGAGTGCTAGCGCCCAGGGGCTGGATTTTTGCCCCAAATTAGCCTGTAGAGTGCCTAATATAGGCCTTTTTTCATTTTCTCATAGCTTTTCACTAGTGTATCAAAAATTAGCAAATGAGATACTGTCAAAAAGAGGATTTAGTGTACTTTATAGTGTTGTAATTCATTTTGCAGAATTTTTCTACCAGAAAAATATATAGTCAACTGAAGTCAAAACCCTAATTTGGACTTAAAGGCTCATATCTTCTCAACCGTTTACCAAAATTTAGTGATTCCAATGACATCGGGAAGGTATTATAGAGCTTTTTTCATTAGTCCTTTCCTTTTGTTCAGTTTCAGCTCTAGGTGCTTTGCATTAGATTTTTTTGATTTAGTGCATTTGTTCAATTACTTGGATATCCTGAAGATTGGAAAAAGGATTTTTGATTTAGGTGGGATCTCTTCAGTTGCATATCATTATTTGGAAGTTTCTATTTGCTATTGAAGGCCATTGTCTTTGTAATCTTGGAGAAATTTCATAGTACATTATGGGGTTTGCATTTTATCCTTCTCTGGTTATGTTGCACAAGGGAAACTATAAACAATGGCAAGATGGGATCATCCACCATCCCCAATCACTTGACTTATTGCCACATTTGTATGGTATAATTCCCCATACAATTCAAGGTATTTAGGAATTTTCTTGGAGTTGCAACATATATATTGTCTTAGAGATCATTTCAATGCAAGTTGATTGTGATGTTTTGAGTGCTATTGATAATTGTGATTATCCTCATATCCTTTGGACTAAGATTTGAGAGATATATGGAGATGTTGATACTCCACCCTTCCTTGATGATCATGACACAAAATTTTATTCTTCATATTGGATACCCTATGATGATATTGCTATTTAGGAGCTTACAGATTTGGAATGTCTTGAATCTTCAGATGAGGATGTCAAGAGTTCTACAGATGCTTCTTCTCCATCAGAGGTTGTTCATATACCTTCACATTCAATGATTCCTTGTCTAGAGTCATTGATTGAGGCTTCCATCATTCATCAGGACACATTTAGTTTTCCAGGCTTGGCATCACAGGATGGATTTGTTTAAGGTATTGTAGACTTGGCTACTTCTACAAGTTTGGAGGAAATTCTTGAGGGGATATCACTCCTTTATGAAAATTATACTTTGGAGAGTTTTCTTGAGTCTCCAAATTTTAGTGTCTTGACCTTGATTGGGGATCTTGAGACTACCTTGGAGGCACTTCTTTTCTCTTCAAATATTTCCTATATAAGACTTCTTCCCTCTCATTTCATTATGGAGTTGGAGTTTCTTCAACATGTACCATTATTGGATTTTCTTCTTCATAACGAGAGACATGTGGTTTGGACCCCTTTGTTGCTTTAGACTTCTTTCAGTGGTTTTGAGGACACTTCATTCTAGGGGGAAATCTAGTCTCCATTTATTCCTTTAATGGAAGTATCATTGTATTGTAATCTTTGGATCTTGTTCAGCATTAGTTTCCACATCGTCCTAGTTTGTCACCTTCTACATTGATTGGGCATGTACCTAATTTGATTGTAGCATCTTCATCTTCATCAGGCAAGGAGACACATGAGCAGTTTTCAGAGACATCATCATTCATATTCATCCTACCTTCCTTCAATTCCTATCCAGAATGGGAGAATCCCTGCATTTGCACTTGGTTTTGTTTCTTCCAAAAGGGAGACAAGTTGTTTGTCGACATTGGATCATGTTTTTTCTACAAACACTTACCATTTTTGTAGGAGATCTCATATTCTAGGGGGCTATATAGTCTCTCTATTTCCTCCCTATGGGGAGGCTATTGATTGTATTGTATCTATGTGACAGATGGTAAACATGGGGGGTATTATGGAGTCCTCCATCCTTCCTCACTTATCTACATTTCATCTCCTTTTTGGAGAGGGGTTTTCTTCCCACTAGGTTTTCCCCTTTTCTCTGTTTATGGGAGATTAGTTGTATTTTCATTCTCATTTGTAAATGGGTACCTAAAATGGCCATCATCTAGTCGTGACCCATTATCCATCATCATCATTGCATAATCATTGCATTTTTCATCTCCTCCCTAAGTTGCACTTATGGGGGGGTGTTAGTGTAATTAATTATTTAATTACACTATCATAAGTTTAACTTAAGTTTTTTATTTAATTAATTAGGAAAATCATTAATAATGGGTTCATTTCCCTTTCCATGTATTTAGGAGATAAGATTCCTTCTAGAATATCATCTAGAACTTATCTCAATCGCTTCATCATTCCCTAGGTAGTTAGTTAAGGTTTACATGTTGTCACATGATGTTTGATCAAGACACATGGAAACATATTAATGCATCTTGTATCTCAACCTTGTCTATATAATCAAGGCATTTGTACATTCATAATCATATTCTAGATCAATATCAATCTCAATTTGCATGCCCAAGTTGCAACACTTTTTGTGTGGGTGAATTTCTTCTTGGAAAAGATCCTTTGAAGTTGTGTAGCTTCATTGGATGATTCAACATCAATTATTTCAACAAAAAATGCCAAAACTATACTAGAACCATGGCTGCAAGGTTTAAAAAATGATTGGAATAGTTACAACATTATGGCCCGCCAATAGGAAGAAGTGATATCCACCTCTCCATATCTTCCTCTCTATCCACCTCTCTCGTTCTCTATATCTAAGTTTATCTCTCCCTCTATCTCTATCCTCTCTATCCTCTCTATATGTCTCTCTTTATCCCTCTTTATCTATTTATATTATGTTATCTCTATCATTCTCTCTATCTCTATATCTCTCTCTTCTCGTTTCCCTCTCTTTATCTCTCTATCTATTTTTCCTCTATCTCTCTATCTATATATTCTCTCTCTATTTGTCTCTCTCCCTCTCCCTTTTTCTCTCTTAATTTTTATACATTTTCATTTCTTTATCTCTCCCTCCCTCTCTTTATCTCTAAATCCCTCCCTCTTTAACACTATCTCTATCTATCCCTCTCCCTATATATTTATATCTATTCCCATCTCTTTATCTCCCCCCTCTCTCTAGCTCTCACTCTCTCTAACTATATATCTCTCTATCTCTCCCTACCCCTCTCTCTGTATATATCTCTCCATCTCTATATCTCACTCTATTTCTCTATTTTTATCTCCCTTGTTATCTCTTTATATATTTCTATCTCTCCCTCACTATCTCTCTATCTATATCTCCCTTTATCTCTCCCTTTTTCTCTCTATACATCTCTCCATGTCTCCTCTATCTCTCTACCTCTCTATTAACCCCCTCTCAATCTCTCTGACTATCTCTTTCTCTCCATATACATCTCCCTATCTCCCCCATCCCTTTCTCGCCCTCCTCAATATCTCTCTCCCTCCATATCTACCTCCCCATCTCTCTTCATCTCTCTATCTCTCCATTATAGAAAATTGTGTACCCTCATATCAAATTTCATTTTATACCTACTTTAGTGTTTACTCCCATAGCACTCTAAAATTTCATTTTAGCTTGAACATTGGCTTATTTCACTTCAAGGTTTTCTTGGATTTTGGACCAAAATGTCATTATTGTCTCTATTCTAGGAGTATGTATCAAATTCGGTAGAATTTTCTCAAGATGTGAGTATAAGACATAGGCATATGCATGATGTACTAGTTTCCTATAATTTTTTGAATTTCAAATGTTGGTTTCCTACTTATATTTCTATTGAAACCTATTGTAACATCCACTTGGAGATATAACGCTCTGTTCACACACCCATTCAAACAAAATTCTCATTCCATCTTGGAAAAATAATCTTTTGACTCTCTTGGAGAAAAAAATATAAAATTTATATTTAATTATAAATGAATCCATTTTTTCTATGCATTCTTTCCCTACATTTCTCAACTTTCAAATCTTTTAAATCCTTAAGAATCTTTCCATTTTTTAATATTATTCTCATTCATTTGAATAATATCTATTTATGTTGATATTTCATCTCCCATTATCTTTGCGAAAATATCTTTCGTGTAGACACCACCTATTTGATTAATTTCATGCACTATGGTTGTCTTCCTTATAGACCATGTTTTGATTAAAAGGAAAAACAAGTTTTGAAGGGACCCGAAACCCTTTATAAAAGAGAGACCAAAAGCTGCTAAAGGAATATATCAATCATCTACTAGTAGCAACCCAACCATCAAAAAATTGACCAACGTGGGAGCTAGACAAAGTGAGACAATAAACAACCAGCGACTCCCAATAGCAAAACAACAGCACACTAACCGACCAGAAACCAAAAACAGAAAGCAACCAAAAAAGACTAGAAACTAATGAAGGCCACCCATAGTTTTGGCCACTTCAACGTGTTGGGACTTATGCTTTTCAACCATATCCAATAGTTCTTGTTTCTCAGCATCAAACGCTTTTTTCCACTTAGTCGATCCTCTTGCAACCAACACCTTGTCATCAGCCTTGAGGGATTTTTTCCCCTTACCCTTAGCCACCTACTTTGTCTCCCTGAGTTTAGAGAATTAGACCTGCTCTTCCCTAAGCTGACTAATTTTCTTGAAGAGAGTCTCCAGGGCTTCAGCACTATTTTTTATCGAGGCATGACTTACCTGCAGTAAATTTTTAATATCATTATTTAAACATGCAACACTAGCCTCGAGGGCTTTTAATCTCTCCTCGCATTACTCCTTGAACTCATTATGAGTGTGTTTCAACTCCACCAATCTGTCAATGAGTAAATCTGAAACCAAGTACTTCGGATTATTCTACAAGTTAGCCTTAAGGCCCTTGATTTTAATGTTGATTTTATTAAATTCCTACAATGACCATTTGGCCAATTTGAAGGTACTAGTAGCACCTGCCCTAGGCATATCTAATAGGCCAAACATTGAGGTATCCTCCCCATCTAAGTATGAGAAATCCTCTGACAAAGGATCAATTTTTAGGGGTGAAACATTACCTTTTCCCTTGATTTCCACATTTCGCTCATCAACCTCCTTTTCCAAAGAAACCTTGGGTAAATCATGGATAGGAGATTCCTCCACAGTCATAGTAGTAACGTCCAGGTTATTGCTAACCTCTTCCTTTGTATGGACCCTGCCCACCACATTAGACTCATTTTTCTTCAAATTAGCCAGCCTCTTCGACAACCTTCTTGGTTTATCAGCCACATCAACCTTCTTTTGGGCCCCAACCTCACTAGTCCCACCAACAACACCTTTATCCCCGACCACTTCCACCTCTGTTGGAGAGGACCCATCCGACCCTACCTCTGTGTCTTCACTGCTAGAAATGGCCAATCTCTTGGGGGCCCTATTAATTTTGGAACCCGCCACCTTCCTCTTCTTCGACCTCGAAGGCAAGCCAACATCATCCCCATTCCACTCTTCCTCCTCGTCCAATGAGGACTCTGACTCTGATGACCTAGAGAGGGAAACAAAATTTTCCCCCTTACCAGCAATGGCTAGGGCCAGAGTCATAGACTAAACATGCTCCATAATGAGTAATATAAGCCCTTCATGAAGGATGGGGGCACTTTTGTTCTTCAAATGGGCATACATAGAGGATTCTAGCAAAGACAAAAGAAAAAAAGGAAAGGATATGAACAAGCCATACCTAAAATGATTGAGCAAATGAAATGGTGACCAAGAAGTGCCTTGAATCTTCCTTACAGCGTCATGTACCGCATCATCACCTCCGCGAACCTGGCACAAATCTTCTTTAGGGAATCTCTATCATAGCCCCAATTTTCTAGCCTAACTAGATTTTTTCTTTCACCCTCCTTAAAAAACTAGGTCATTTCCTCCTCATTACTCTTTTTGTCCTTAAAACATTTCCCGCCCATAGTCAGAAATCCTATAACAGAGGAAATTAAATCATCATTCACTTCCACCTCCAAACCCTTCATCACAAGCTTGCGATTATGCCAAACGGACACAAATTTGGCTGATGCATTCGGGTAATGCCTGTGTAACCTCTCCATAAAAGGAATTAAATTTCCATAAATGAGGATGTTCCATAGCTTCTTCCTCCTCTGAATGTCACCACACAAACCCGGCTCAACATGATTCCTATCTCCACCCATGGATTCCTTATCAGCCAACACCCAACTCTAGTAGAAAATAGCCAAATACAAGCTGCCGAGCCAAATAACACCCACAAAGCATGCCAAATAGGGTGAATTACAAGACCATAATAGTTGTAGCAAGTTATCCCACGCCATCAATTCTTAAGATGTTCCTAGAATTCTCAGGAATGATAGATCCCTCCTCCCATGAGCGAAATTCGCTAAGACTGACAACCACATTGGAAAAGCAATCAACAAGAGAGTTTCCTTCCTGATACACATGAGATATATGGGTCTCAACACAAGATTGAAGCATGATTACCGTATCTTTGATTAACTAATCCACGTTCCAACTCAAAGGATGCACCCCATTCATATAATTAATTACATTCGTTGAGTCACCTTCCACCCAAATTTTTGAATACCCTTTGCTAATGGCATACTTTACACTTATAAACGCAGCCTTCGTGCTTATAGACCATGTTGATACTCATAGTTTCATTTATTTTATTATTTTTTTTAATTTCTAGATGCACACACAAATTTGTAGTATTTCTCCTATTTTTCATTTGTGGAGGTTGAGAGACAAAAATAATGTTGGTGTAATTAATTATTTAATTACACTTGCATAAGTTTACTTAGGCATTATTTTAATTCCTAGGTTGCATTTAGTTATCCTTATCTAGTTGAGCTATCTTTTTGCTCAAGTTAGGTTTAGGGTTGTGCATGCTTATGCCTTTTTAAAGGATTTTGTATCAATTGTATTTTAATAATTTAGTTAATGCAATCTCTCTTGAAGCTTGCAGAGCAACCTTGCTTTTTTGTCTCCATCTCTTCCTTTCTGTGACAGGTTATTTGCATGCAGGTGATCTTCGGGTTTTGTGAAGTTGGCTTTCTCAACTTCTACATGGTATCAGAGCTCGAGACTTGCTACTTCATGTTTGTGTTTTGAAGGATTTTTGGAGCTTCAAGGGTTTGGGGTTTGTCTCTTTTGATCCAGGGCATACATGTTTGATCGGAGCTTTTTGAGTCCAAACAGACCTTGCCATTAAGTTCGCAGCAGTCCAAAACCCCATAAATGATTGTTCATTCGTCCATTTTGGACACAGTTGACCTCTAAGGAAATTTTTTTTTCCTGTACGGCCCCATACAGCTATATACATGTGGATCGACGTATTCAAAAAAAAATTTGCAAAAAAAAATATTATTTTTTTCCTCCACAAAATTTTTTCAAAAAAAATTCATTGAAAAAAAATATATTAAAAAAGCTTTTTAAAAGCTGGGTGGAATTTTTGTTTTGTATTTTTGGGGCAGATTTTTTTAAGAAAGGGTGCATTTAATCAAAGTTACCCATAGTACCTGCGCCTGTAGGTCCTACAGGCCCCATGTCCCAGCGCTGACATTGACAGCCGACCGACGACCTAGTTTCACAGGCCAGCACCCTTATTTAATAGGTCGGCAGCTTCTTTCTTCCAATCGGCGGTTGCACCTAGTTTTTCGAGGAAGGGTTACCCACAGCCAAGTGTTTGAATTTTTCTGGCAACAGTTTCCACCGCCGGCCAACTACAATCTTCCCGGGCATCTACCTTTTTGGCAGGCGGTGAGTTTTTTGCCGAGCATAATCTCTTTAGAATATTTCATTGTCCTACTGGTATATTCTGTTCATCGGATTTTTCACAGGGGACCAAATTTTTTTTCCGTCATGAAGGAATATTCCCAGAATATTCTGGTGACATTAGCATGACGTCATGCTGATGTCAGCGGTACGAACTGCACATTGGGCCCCTTTGACCCCTCTTTGGCCTCTAGGGAGCTATTTTTTTCTTTTGGTCGTAACTTTTGCATACGATATCATTTTTCTGCAAACAAGATATCATCGGAAAGCTGGTTCCACCAACTTTCCAATGGTGTGGGTCTCATCACTTTATTTTTCTGCTGGTGCATTCTATAGTCAGCTGAAGACTGAGGAGTTATTTTCAGTCTTGAGCTCGTAACTTTTGACCAATTTCTCTGTTTCCCACAATCTCAATGGCGTTGGAACCGTCTTTCAGAGCTCTTCAATTCCATCCATACAATTTTTCCAGATTTCACTCCAAGTATATTTTATTCATATTTTTGTGTTTTTGCACTTTGGTGAATTACTTGGACGTTTTAGCTTCTGGGAACTTCTCATTTGCATGGGATGCTTCATTTTTTGCTCTTCTTTATGTATTTCCAGTATTTTTGCCTTTGTGGGAATTATGAGCATCATTTGTAAGCAATCCTCTATGTAAATGCACTGAGATAAAGTGCCACACTATTGCACATGTATTTTGGGGTATTTTGCACATAAGGTTGTGCCATATTTTGTACTCGCACTATATTATAAAGTGCCATGGGGGGGTTGTGTAGTGCCTTTGTTTTTTCCATCACACCTTTGTCTGGTGAGTGTCCCTTCACGACAACAGTGGATCCATATTATTCCATCCTCATGCATGTGTGCTTTGTTTTTCACACCACTTTTTCAGTTACAAGTGCTTTCTTGTGCACTTTTAGATGTTGTTTCTTCTCCTTCATGCACTACAAGGTGTTACACAACATTTTAGTGGATATGTGAGGCTCTCCCAGTCAACATTATGGGGGGTATTATACTATTTCATGCTAATGCTTCCTTAGTTTTTCCTTGGAAGGAATCTTCCATTCTCAGTTGATTGGTGTTCTTCAGACTATTGGCACCTGTATTTTCAACTTTTAGTGGTTGAGTATTGTCGTTGGGGTCACTCATACAGAATCATGTGCCATCTGTATTTTTGATCGTTGGTTGAGTAGTGTCATTGGGGGCACTCATGCAGATTGTTGTCTTCTTGATCCTAATCATCCTATCTTCAGAGGAGCTTCTTCGGCACCATAGCAGTCATCTTTTGACAGTTGTTTGCATCTTCTTCTGCTTCAGTGATGTTCTTCATTTCTTGTGTTTCTCTCTTTTGGAGAAGAGTTTTCTCCCACAGGGTTTTTCTCCTTTTCTCTATTTGTGAGAGATTCTTCATTTGTGGATGGGTACCTAACATGGCCTTGTTGTCAGGACCCATCTTTTGCATCTTTGCATATTTTGCATAATAATCTTCTCCCTAAGTTGCACTTATGGGGGGGTGTTGGTGTAATTAATTATTTAATTACACTTGCATAAGTTTACTTAGGCATTATTTTAATTCCTAGGTTGCATTTAGTTATCCTTATCTAGTTGAGCTATCTTTTTGCTCAAGTTAGGTTTAGGGTTGTGCATGCTTATTCCTTTTTAAAGGATTTTGCATCATTTTATTTTAATAATTTAGTTAATGCAATCTCTCTTGAAGCTTGCAGAGCACCCTTGCTTTTTTGTCTCCATATCTTCCTTTCTGTGATAGGTTATTTGCATGCAAGTGATCTTCGGGTTCTGTGAAATTGGCTTTCTCAACTTCTACAAATAAGAGCTTGGATTTATTACTTATTTCTATTTATTTTTTAAATACAATGTAGTTCTCTTTATTGATTATATTTCTTCATCTATATTTTTTGGTATATTTCCATTTCTGGTTTGACAGATTAGGTGAACTATAGAGAAATATTTGAATGGCTTTTGAAAATTCTCTAGTATTTTGGTCATATAGACAATAATAAAAAGTATAGATGCCCACATAATGTGTTAGAATCTTGGTTTATGAGTTCTAGTTGAAGGGAACACAATATATTGAGGGGGAGGTGAATCAATATATCAAATCTATTTAAAACTCTTTAATTCAACATGTATCTTCAAACATGAATCATCAAACATGGATTAAAACAACTACCAATCAAGCAACATAGATACACACATTCACATAATGAACACTAGATATATGTGAAAACTCAGAATGGGAAAAACTACGGTGACAAGATATGCTTGGAGCTACTTTCCAAATACAACTTCACAAAAATGATGAATAAGTTACAATCATGAAGTGGGTACCAACCTACTAGATACACCAATCCCTTGATATATTTGTAGCCACCAACCTACTAGAGACACCAATCCTGAATACAAAAACCTTTGAAAACCAACTCAATAAGTAAGACATTAGTCCTATCGAATTACAAAGATAAAGCTTGCTAAGCTTCAATGTTGATTACACAACTTAAAAAGCATCTGAGCTTGCCCCAGACACTCTCCTACACACCTTATAATCTTTTGATTATGGTGCATAATGATTTAGGTGTAGCCTCCATTGAATAACACCTGAATTACACTTGCTCACAAAAGTTTATACTTCCACACAATTTCACATCCATCTACATGTTCAGTGAGATCTAAATTATGATTATTATATAACACATTACATTAACATCATTTCATGTCACTTGGCTTGAAAGTGGTGACGACAACATATCTAAGCGGGAAAGGTTGTGGGCTTGGTATTTTGAATTCCTCTGGTGTTGTAGAGGACGATGGTGCTGATTCAAAAGAAAAAGACAATGATGATCATTTGTGGATGGTCTGTTGGAATTGGTTGGAAGTTTTTGTGTTTGTTTGGCCTTCTACCTTGGTTTCATGGTTGCTCAAGATTCCTAATTCTCGGGTGCCTTGTTGTGATGATGGTGTAGATAGCTTGTTGTGTTGTTTGCTGGTAGAGGTTGTGTGCTTTCCTCCTCATGTGTCTTGGCTTGTGTTTACCCTGTATTTTTTTCCTGGGTTGGTGTGATTGGGGGTTACATTTTCCCAACTTTTTGTGTTTGTTGTGTTGGGTGGTGATGTTGACTCCCCTATTCTTGTCCTTTTTTCTTGGCCGCTGGTTGATATGTTCCTTCACAAGCCCCTGTGGGTTTGTGGAGATGATTGGTTCTTTCTATGTCTTCTCTTCTACATTGTTAGGGACGTTAGTGATGCTCTCCTTTGTAGAAGCCTTTTTCTTGCCCCATGTTTCCTTTTTCCATATTTTATGGTCTCTGGATTTGTTGTGTTGTTTGCTTCAGGTATGCCCTAGTTTTTGCTTGCGTTTTGTGAGATGCTCTACTGCTTGAGGGTCTTGGAGTTGTTATCTCAAGCTCCATAGGTTCCAAAGTCTCTATGGTGGTTTTGAGATCGTGCTTCGGGATTTCCTCAGAGCTTTTTGTTGTTGGAGGAGTTTCTAAATGGGCTTCTATCTTGGTCTTGGTGGTTTTGGGTCTGTCGATCTATTGGGATTTTCCTGAAATGAGGGTTGTCATGGATCCTGTCAAAACTATTACTATTTCTCCTTTGGGGAGATGGTTCCCTAATTTTGTGAAGCTGTAGGTTGTCAGCCTCCTTTTGTAGAGGTGTTTGGTGGGAACTTTCTTCAAAGCTCCTTTTTTCCTTTGGTGGTTTTGGAGAAGCTTCCCTATTTTTTGTGGGGGGTTTTGTGCTTTAGGAAGGCTTCTTGGTTGGTGGAAGTGGTTGTTTTGGTGTTTTTGTTTGGTTGGGGAAGGGTGCTCTACCCTATTGGGGTGTTGTTTGCCTCTGTTACCTGCTACCATGGCATGGTTGGGAGATGCCTTGTTCCCATTGTGGGCCTTTTTTCTCTATGGCTTGCAGTGGGTTTTCTATTTATTGGGGTTCCCTTGGTATTTTGGTTGCCCCTTGTGGTGTTTGGTACTTTTTCTGAGGAAATAGTTGATGGTTATTCAGTGTTGTGGGTTGATTATGTTGTTGTTCGAGAGGTTTTTGTTGTCCTTCCTATTGTTCCTTTGGTCTATATGCCTTGGGATGAGGTGTTTTCCTGTTCTGCTAGAGTTCTTGCTTGCTACCATGTTCTACAATTGCAGTATTCAATAGAGGTGAATATTGCTCCTATTAAGGTGGGGCCCTCTCCTATTGAGGTGGAGCTAGAGGTTGTAGAGATGGTGGGAAGTGCTTCTCTCCTTATTTGGTCCCTATCAAGGTGGTGTGTGCTTGCTCTGGAGGGAGGTTTCTTCGATAGTTCTAGTCCCCACTTCTTCCTCACCTATAGAGGGGAGCCCCATCCTTTTGAGGCAGTTTCAAGGTTGGTGTCTAGTTGGTTGGTGCATTTTAAAGTACGTATCTCTACAACAACTTTTGATTCTTACCCCTCTTTTGGTGGGAGTCTGTTGGGATCAATTTTGTTTAATTTGAGTGGAAGGCTTTCTGTAGTCCAGCTACTGCAGGTGGTTTGTGACCTAGTTGTTTCAAGTAGTCTCTTAGGACTTGATGTGTTATGGGTTGTTTCTTGGCTCAAGGCCTTTACTGTACTTGACTTAGGAATGTTGTTTGTCCTAATGGTTCTATTGCTCTTAGTTTCAATACCTAGAATGAGTTGTTAGTCTATCTTTGACTTAGGACTACTGTTGGTTCTGAGTGTGTTGTCACTCTGGGTTATCTGGTGACTAGGTGTTGTTTGTTTTTGTTGTGTTACTGTGGTATTTTTGCTAGTGTTGTTTCTCTATTTTGTTGTCAAAGTTTGAGAATTTTTTGTTTCAAAGTGTCCTTTTCTTAGGTCTATAAAAGTTTCTTGGTCCTTTTAAAACCTTTCTTACCTTATCAAAAACATCATTTCATGTTGGCCAAGAGTCTACAATTAACCAGGTCAACAAATGATGGACCTAAACTCAAATTTATATGAAACATGTAATGGGTAGGTCCTAAATCACATTTGTTGCCACCAAAAGAACATGGTGTCATGTGCTTCCTTCAAGAACCTTAACTTGGAACTAATTCAACATCCCACGCTATCTCCAAAAGTCACATGCTACAAGCCTCTACTGCACAATTTCAAAACAAGCATTGGTTAACTAACTAGCACAGTGACCCTTCTATCACTTCAATCTTTTTGCATGTTGAACATAAATTCTAAAAACTTTGGAACAAGTGTAGGCATACACTAGTAGAATTTGGCAAATAAATGACTAGGTGACTAAAAATTTTAGTCACAACAACTAAAAATGACTAAATTCTACTTAGTTTTTACAACTCGGCTAAAAATGAGTAAATAAATGACTAATTTGGTCGTTGACTAAAAAATTATTTAGTCGTAGAAATAAAAGTGACTAAATAGTTAGTCATCAAATCCAAAGTAGACAAATTTTTTTTAAAAAATTGGCCAAATATTGGCGTGATGTATTGGCACAATTATTCACATTCATTGCAGATTCATTCATCTCACTTGACCTCACTTCATTCATTAGCCTGGCATGAGGCATTTTGATCAATTATAGCAGCTACTTGCATGGGCAATACA
Organism: Sequoia sempervirens; assembly: GCA_007258455.2. Classification (NCBI taxonomy): domain Eukaryota; kingdom Viridiplantae; phylum Streptophyta; class Pinopsida; order Cupressales; family Cupressaceae; genus Sequoia; species Sequoia sempervirens. The sequence goes on from VDFB02193867.1 coordinate 715,896,732, forward strand.
TATTCAAAGAGGACCTGGAGACTTCTCAAAAGGCAGGAAAGGGCAAGGAATTCAGAGTTTGCTACAACAAATTTAAATTCACCGAGGCCCTCTATAGCAAATTCGGATTTGGGGATGCCCTTTGTAGTGAATTCAAAGGTAATTCAAAACCCTCATTACATTAAACAAAAATTCAAAATGCTCATTACAATCTACTACTCTTAATAATGTTCTACTTCTCTTAATAATGTTCTTTTACAATCTTGTTGTAACGCCCCGCCACACAACCCTAGGGGAAGTTGCAATTTACTACACAAACAAACTAATTTTTTATTTTTTTTATAAGAACATTTAGAACAATTAACATGCAAGTTAACTAACCATTGCCAACCAATCCCCTAAGGTTACGAGACTGAGTTACTTAAACCCAAACAAGGGACAAGAATTAACCAAAACATTAGATTACTTAAAGCATTAAGAACGCACACATTCCATACATAATAATTTGCATCAAGAATAAGAAATGCCACTTGATTCCAATGATATCATTTACAACATAATTACAACACTCATTCCCCGAATGAGATAAATCCAGAAGCTTGATTACATATTATAAATTCCACCTCGATAACAAATGAGGGGTAACAAAATACAATATACAACTGAAAGGATAAAGCATGACATGAAACTGGATCCCACGAGCTCTCCAACTGGAAATCTTGTCCACACGAACAAGAAGATGAACCAACGGATTTAGGTGCACATTCCACCCAACCGTGTGATACCCAAAGGCTCACCCCTCGTGCTAGGAGATAGTAACCAGGAATCCAACACAAGACTATCTACCACTAAACATAGGCTACAACATAAACTGAACTGAAACAACAACCACCACCAAATCCTTTAACACAAAGATTACAATGCTTCCAGAGAACAAGATCATGAACATCAACTGAATACCACACAGTAACTGACTGACTGCTGACATAGATAGAGTGTCATACATAAATTTCCATGAGTTACCCTGGCTCAACTGTCTAAGGCAACCAAACCCACATCTTGGGCTATCTAGGCTCAACTCTACCAGCCGCCGGACCCTCATGCAAAACTATGCGTCTCGTCTCATCTCAAGCCTTAACAAACACAAGCTTCAAGAGAGACATTCATTATCTTTATTTAGTGTGAAAGTGCCCCATTGATTTCTTTTAAGTTATCACTTAATTAAACCCTAGGTGAGTTACCCTGGCGCCCCTTTGTGTGCTGGACCCCCACAAAGAGCCACTCTCCTAACGACAACATACTCGATATAAACCACAATCCAATGGTAACTAGATAAAAATGACCTCTCCAATCCAAGGAGGTAACATATAACAAAATCCACTCCAAACACTCGGAGGAATACGAAATACAAAGTCCACTCCTTCCAAAGGAGGCATAGACCACAAAACCACTCCTAAACTCAAGGAGGGCACAAACCATTCCCATTCGTGAAAACCAGGTACATTAATAGAATACCTTGATACACCATCCAAAGAAAAGTACAAATGGTTGACATCATAAAACAACAACCCCCATCCTCTAGGAACATCTGGAAGACTTACATAACAAATGACTCAACTGCCCAACATCAAAAAAGAATAATAACATCAATTCAAAAGCATTTTTCGGTAACTTAACAACCTAGCGTATGGGTTTCCTAAACCCAAGTCAAACACTGGTAAAGTACACGAAATCAATACAACAATTAACATTAATCATTCACACTCAAAGTAATCATATCACATTGACAACTTAAGGAGTTTAACCCGATAATTTAATTTCATTTTCCCAATTACAAAGATTAATAAAAGAAATCAACTTTTAAAATAAAAGTATTTGATTATTTAAAATCTACTTTAAATAAATCATTTAACTATTAAAATTCAACTTTCGATAAAAATTATTTGAATATCTAAAATCTACTTTTAAATAAATCCAAAACATTTGATTATAATATTCTCTTTTAAAAAAAATACATCATAAAATAATCTATATTTAAATCTACTATATATGTATAAAAGTATGCCTATATACTCAATGTATATATATACTTAGATGAATATCTACACATGTTGAATTTACAACTATTGTTTAAATGCACAAATATTTTTAAAACAACCAATTTATTCCATATTGCAAATTATTTTAAAAGAAAACATAATATATATACATTATAAATATATATATATATTATAAAATAAATAATTATATAAAAAAAAACTTTTAATTAAACAATATTATAAAATATTGACATATAATATATATATAATAAAATATATATAATATATATATATATATATTAAACATATAATATAATATAAAAAAATTAAATTAAAATGAATTTTTAAAAAAAACAATATAAAATAAGAATAAAAGGCCAAAGGCCTTTGGCTGCACGCAGCCCCCAACAGGGGACGTGCCCCTGTGGTGGCTGCTACGCAACCCCTCCCCAACCATGGGGAGCGTTGCACAGCTAGCACCCCCATGGATGGGGGGTGGCTGTGGGCAGCCCCCACAAAACAAAAATATATATATATATTTTCCATTTAAACGACTTCGTTTAAAAACGAAAAACGAAAATCCAAAACCCTGTTCTGGTAAAAACCAGAACGAAAATCTTGACAGGGTGAACAAAAATTATTTCAATGGACATTTCCAGCCAGCAAATTACATGAGCACAAATATATATATAAATTTGTGGGTTTACAGTGAAACTGAGGAAATCTTTTTCACATATAATTTTACAAGCAAAAATTCTTGAGTTTCAAAACCAAATGAAGATTTTGTTTGTTCAAATCTATGTTTTCCCAACTGTTAATTATTTTCTGTAGATTTCTTCTCCTAATCAAGAGATTGAATCATTTTTTAAAAAAAACAGGAACAAAATGAAATTTTCTTTCAAAATAAAATGAAGAACACCAAGCAAAAAACCTGGTATTTTCTCCAAGAACTTGAAAGCTTGAAAATGGTGATTCAATATTTATTCTGAATCTAGTTCAATCCACAAATTCAATCCTTCTCCTTCAAATTCCAAGCACAAATCCAAAATTGCTCCTCCTTTCTTTTCCCCTCAAATTTCCAATTTTTTTTTTTTTTTTTAAAGAAAATCCTAATTTCCTTATCAAGAATCTTTCCCCCAAATTTTTGTCAAACCCCTAAAAAACTCACCCACTAAATTTATTGCCAATTTTGGAGATATTTTCTATTTTTTTAAACTTAAAACCAATTTCTATTTCTAATTGAAGTGATGCATTTTCAAAATTCTTTAAAACAAAAGAATACCATCTTTGCAAATAATTTACTTTATCAACAATTTTCAAAAGTGAGATTCAAAACACATTCTCCTTTTATTTATTTATTTTAATTTAATTCTAACTATCCAAACATGGTCTTTATATTTATATTTTAATTAAATCTTAATATCCAATAATTGCCCAAAACAACTATCACATTTAATAAAACACCATTAATATAATTACTCAATAAACTCAATCTAATTTTATTAATTAATTCAAATCCATCAATCAAATAAATGACATTTCAACATTGCAAATAAATACACATATACATCAATTTAACTACGCAAGCCACTTGATAACCTTTAAAATTTGCAATTAAATAAATATTCAAGATGCAAATGACCAAATTAAAACAACCAACCCAACAACAACTTGACGACACGCTATGACTAGAGTGACGACTTGGCACGAAAAACCTAGCTACTATCTCCCAATCAATTTTCATTGGTCAAAGGACACGCTCAAACCTGTGAACTAGGTGGAGTCAATGTCATGTACCTGTCAACCTGCAAACAAAGAATCCATCGACATGCATACATATATATAATATGATCAAACACACCGTGAAGAGGAAATCTCAGAATTGTAGGGCACTCGCAAGCGAGTGATACAATCCCGTCCCCTTCACCAATACACAATTACTAACTGACGATGCTAACATCAATGATATGATCACAAGCATAAAACATCATTAAATTAGTTATTTGCTAAATTAATCCAAAACATGTCATAAAGGTAACATCAAAGTAAAATAACATCACATCAAAATATATCCTTCACATCGTTTAACAGATAGCGGTCAAAAGCAACCAAGTTTTGAAGTCAAAGCATAAACATAAACAACATACGAAGAAGAACATTCCGAACAAAAGAGCCAAAACGGAGGGGTGTTACACTTGCCACTGTTTTGCTTCATAATGTGCTCAAGTTAAATATAATAAAATTTGGGTGTCAATGCCAAATTAGAATTTCCTCAAACAATTTTGATACATTTTCACTACAAGCACAAAATGTCCTTGTACAAAGTAAACATGTGCTAGATTTACCCACACATTGAAAGCATCTAAACAAAGATGTTTCTTGTTGCAGCTTGTTGTACCTCTGTAAAAATTTCCTTTGCAATATCAAATTGACCCCTTTCAACTAGCACAATGGTTGGCTCATTTGTAGCATAAACATTTCCTGGTCTCTATGCCAACACTTTACAATACAGTTCTCTAGCCTTCTCAAGATGTTGTGCCTCCACCTTTGGATCCCTCCTCATTGCGAAAAGATACAAAATAATTCTAATTTACAATTAAAATTTCAACATAAGAATTCTTTGCATCTGATTCACTTTGTGCAACTTTAATTGTTTCTTTGCTGTAAGCCCATCATTTGTTTTCAGTTCCATTTTTCCAACCATAGATAAAGAATTTGATGAGTTTTTATCCACCTTAAGTGCATCCCTAATCAATTCTAGGCTTAGTTAGATCTCATTCCAAGCCTGAGCCATGGCTGCAAGATGTAGATATGCATCCACATAATTAGGAAACTTTAACAATATCATCCTATATAAAATATTTTCTTTTTCAGTATCATGTAGTTGTTCAAACAACCTAGCAAGATTAAATAGTGTTGTGACTTCATCCCATGGTAACTCAGGTGAAACACCACCTTCTTCTAGTCAATGGAAGAATTTCATATCCTTAAAGAGCACAAGAAAAACTGTAGAATTAGCACTGGGGATTTTATTTATGAATTCAACCCAAATTCCATTTCCTAATGCCTCCATAAAATTTTGTTGAGGTAACTCTAGTTCATCATGCTCAAAATGAAGATCCCCAATGTTGTTTAACAATTGAATGGGTACTTCTTCTATGCTCTTCTTCAAAAGAGACTTTGGAATCTTAAGAGAATCTAAGGTTGCACTGGGTTCTAACAATATTAATAACTCACCCATCTTGATAAATGCATGGGCATCGGGTGGATTTGTGTGAGTTTCCTTTCTTGAAATTTACAATGCCTTCTCTGCCTGCCCTTGTTGAGCATATATAAGGCCTACAACTTTTAAGCTCTCACAGTTCTTAGGGTGGACCTCCAAAACCTTTTCAAAATTTGAGAGAACTCTTAAGGTCTCCCAGCTTCAATTGAACCTATCCAAAAAATCATGTGGCCTTTGGATTTCCTTGATTGATGTCATGTAGTAGCGGCCAGTGGTGTCATAATCACCTTTACTATGATAAAATTATGCAAGATTATAATATGAATGAGATTTCATGAGAGGGTGGTCAGTTGAAACAAGAGTTTTCTTAGTCAACTGTTCTACAAGAAAATGTTGCCCTGCAGTGAAGAAAAAATGTTTGCTAAATGATTCAATTCCATTGTAAAGTAGGGGTATAATTCGAAGGCTCTATGCATCTTTTCCATTCCTTCATGAACACTACCTTTTTCACTAACTGTGAGAATCCTACAAGTAAAAAATACACAAAATTGACCACAGAGATTTATGTAGAGGTAGAACATCATTTCCTAATGCCTTCATAAAAGTTTGTTGATCCAACTCTAGTTCATCATGCTCAAAATGAAGAACCTTATGTTGTTTAACAATTGAATGGGTACTTCTTTGCTCTTCTTTAGAAGAGACTTTTGCGTCTTAAGAGAATCTAAGGCTGCACTGGGGTCTGACGATATTAATAACTCACCCATCTTGATAAATTCATGGGCATCAAGTGGATCTATGCGAGTTGTCTTTCTTAAAATTTCCAAAGCCTTCTCTTCTAGTCCTTGCTAAGCATATATATGGCCTATAGCTTTTAAGCTCTCATAGTTCTCAGGGTGGACCTCCAAAACCTTTTCAAAATTTGAGAGAGAACTCTTAAGATCTCCCAGCTTCAATTGAACCTATCCACAAAATCTTGTGGCCTTTGGTTTTCCTTGACTGATGTCATGTAGTAGTGGCCAGTGGTGTCATAATCACCTTTACTATGATAAGATCGAGTGCAAGATTATAATATGAATGAGATTTCATGAGAGGGTTTTCAGTTGAAACAAGAGTTGTCTCAGTCAACTGTTCCACAAGAAAATATTGCCCTATAGTGAAGAAAAAATGGTTTGCTAAATGATTCAATGCCATTGCAGAGTACAGGCATAATTCAAAGGCTCTACACATCTTTTCTATTCCTTCATGAACACTACCTTTTTCACTAATTGTGATAAACCTATAAGTAAAAAATGCACAAAACTAACCACAAATATTTATATAGAGGCAGAACATCATTTCCTAATGCCTCCATAAAAGTTTGTTGAGCCAACTCTAGTTCATCACGCTCAAAATGAAGAACCTTATGTTGTTTAAAAATTGAATGGGTACTTCTTCTCTACTCTTCTTCAGAAGAGACTTTATCATCTTAAGAGAATCTAAGGCTGCATTGGGGTCTGATGATATTAATAACTCACTCATATTGATAAATGCATGGGCATCATGTGGATCTATGCGAGTTTCCTTTCTTAAAATTTACAAAGCCTTCTTTGTCTACCCTTGTTGAGCATATATATGGCCTACAAATTTTAAGCTCTCACAATTCTTAGGGTGGACTTCTAAAACCTTTTCAAAATTTGAGAGAGAACTCTTAAGATCTCCCAACTTAATAAATTGAACCTGTCCACAAAATCTTGTGGCCTCTGGCTTTCCTTGATTGATGCCATGTAGTAGTGGCCAGTTGTGTCATAATCACCTTTACTATGATAAGATCATGCAATATTATAATATGAATGTTATTTCATGAGAGGGTGGTTAGTTGAAACAAGAGCTATCTCAGTCAACTGTTCCACAAGAAAATGTTTCCCTATGAAGAAAAAATGGTTTGCTAAATGATTCAATGCCATTGCACAGTACGAGTATAATTGAAAGGATCTATGCATCTTTTCCATTCCTTCATAGACACTACCTTTTTCACTAACTATGAGAATCCTACAATCAAAAAGTGCACAAAACTAACCACAAAGATTTTTTCCCATTTCAAACAAAAAAATTGCCAAAAAAATGCACTTAAAACCTGCAAAAAAATGTAAATAAAATCACACTGATTTTTGTGCCAAAAAAAACCATGAGACCATAGCTTGTTGCTTACTATTATTCTTTGATATATTTTTTCCAAGCATCCATAGCATTTTTGAAATCACCTATTTTAGGCTTTTAGCCATAGCAGCAAGGCAGTGAACTATTTGATAAAATGCTTTGGTAGACATGCATGAAAAATGTGGTAGCATAGAAAAGGAAATGAACTTTGCAAAAAATGCCTCTAAGAAATGTGGTCTCATGGTGATGGAATGCCATGACAAGTGAATTGTTATGGATTGTCATGGCATTCCATCACCATGAGACCACATTTCTTTGAGGCATTTTTTCAACCAATTCACTACCTTTTCTATGTTATTGCTTACTATTATGCTTTGATAGATTTTTTCCAAGTATCCTAAGCTTGTTTGAAAGCACTTATTTTAGGCTTTTAGCCATAGAAACAAGACATGAAATTTTTGATAAAATGATTTGGTAGACATGTATGAAAAATGTGGTAGCATAGACAAGGCAGTGAACTTTTGAAAAAATGCCTCAAAGAAATGTGGTCTCATGGAATGCCATGACAAGAAAATGCAATTGGCAGTTGCTCCTAGTTATTAGTTATGCAATGTGAAGTAATTGCATAACTGCTTAGGTTGACTTTGTAAAAACTATACTGTATTGAAAATTTTTCATCTATCAACATCTAGTTATTAGTTATGCAATGTGAAGTAATGCTTTGAGTTTGAAAGATGTGCAGTGCAATGTAATCAACAATTTGAATATAAACTACAAAAATCTATTTTTTACAATTCATTAGTTAAACTCTCTATTTTATTTACTCTTTATAACTCTATTGCTATGGAAATGCATTTCAATTAAAAAAATAGTTTTTTTCTCTTAGTCTACAATTTTTTGTTGCTATGTGTAGAACATTATAGATGGATCAACGTTGAAGGTTGAAATAACATGCATTTGATGAGAGAATAGCCAATGAGAGTGACATGGACAAATATCCATGTCCATGTATTGACTGTCTTGGTGGAAAGGTGAAAAAAAGAAGTCAGATTTATTGATATGATAAGATATAGGAATAGTGGTATAAGCCCTTGGAATGTCAATTATTACGAATATATGATAGAATGGCAGAGTGTGAGAGATGAAGAGGCAACAAACATAGATGAAGTGGCACCAAACATAGATGAAGTGACACCAAACATAGATGAAGAGGTAGCAATGTTAGACAAAGTATTTGAGGTTGATAGAATGTTGAATGAGGTTCTAAATGATGATTGGGCCAAGTTGATGGAGGATGCTTCAAAGCCTTTGTATGCTAATTGCAGGTTAAGTCATTTGACAATAATCCTTCAAATTCTTAACTTGTAAGTGGTGTTTGGTTGGACAAATGAGAGTGTAGATCAGTTATTGGCATGATTAAGTTTGTTGTTACCACTTGACTCCACATTGCCAACAAAACAAAGTCAATGTAGAAAGGAAATCACTAAGCTAGGTTTAGGGTATGAAAACATCCACACATGTGTGAATGGTTGTGTATTATTTTGCAAGAATCTTACAAGTGAGAGTGAATGTCTGAAATGTCATGAAGCGAGGTATAGAGAAGGGTTGAAATCAATTGTGGTTCCAAGAAAGGTTCTTCACTACTTTCCGGTAATCCCACAATTACTTTGAATGTATAGGTGTAAAGACATTGTTGAACTTATGCAATGACATGCCAAAAATAAGAGCACTGATGGAAAACAACGACATGTACCTGATTGTAAGATGTGGATGGAATTTGATAACAGATGACCTAATTTTTCTCAAGATCATCATAATATAAGGTTGGGTTTGGCTCTAGATGGGGTGAACCCATTCTCAGATCAAAGTACTAAATGGTCAACTTGGCCATTGTTTTTAATAAATTATAACTTGAATCCATGGTTAGAAACTAAACCATTTTTCTTAATGTTATCATTGATTACGCCAGGAAAGAAAAGTGTGACTTTAGATACAATTGATGCTTATCTAGAGCCATTATATGATGAGCTAATGGAATTTTGGAAATGAATTGAAGCAATTCAATCTTTAAGGGATGGTCATTCAATCAAATTCACTTTAAGAGCTTCCTTATTGTTTACAATTCATGATCTTCCTACATATGGCACATTTTCTACTCTTAGTGTTCATGGATACCATGGATGTCCTGCTTGCAACTTTAAGGATTTTGTGAGGCAATCAAGAAGTTTGCGTAAGTGTATTTATTGTGAAAATTGTGCTTACCTTAAAATGGATCATCCATATCATTAAAAAAACATGGTTCAATGGTTAAGAAGAGAATTCAGAAGCACCATTGCTAATAACATGTGATTAAATTATTGAGAATGGACAAAAAAGAATGTCATTTATTAAAAATGATGGAATTGTTGGTAGTAGATATGATCCATGTAATGAAAGCAGTGTAAAATGGTTGTGTATATTCTATAATTTTCCATACTTTAAGGATATAGCCATTAGGCATACTGTTGACTTTATGCATACTAAGAAAATAATAGCTTATGTTATTATAGAAACTATTTTTGGTGCTTTTGATACTATTTCATCATGTGAAGACTTTTGACAACTAAATATTCGTCGAAATCTTTGGGTTGAAAAATATGATGATGAAAGATATAGAAAACCTAGTGCTCCTTATATTTGGACAAAGGAACAACATGCACAATTCTTATAGTTGATGTCTTAGAATCGCTTTCCCACTAGATATGTAAGTAGTAGTATTAGAAGCCAAACTAACATTAATGGCTTAATATGCCTCAAGACCCATGACTATCATGTCATAATGGAGAATATTTTACCTATTGTGGTAAATATATTAAGTTTTGCAAAGGGGCCAAGATTGGTAGTTATAAGGTTGGGCCTAATATTAAAGAGAATGAGTTTACATGTATAGATCCTTTGAACTTTGATAGTTTGAGGGAGGAGGTTGTTGAGGTCCTTTGTCTATTGGAATGGGAATTTCCACCAACAATATTTAACATTTCTATGCATCTTTTGATACATCTACAATATGAACTAAAGCATTGTGGCCCGATAAGAACAATATGGATGTATTCTATAGAACAATATATGAAAGTTTTGAAAAAAATTGTCCGTACTAGGGTAAAACCCAAAGGCAGCATGTCTGAAGGATATTCAATGCAAGAGGCCATGGGATTTTGCATAGAATATATGAAGGATTTTAAAAATGTCAATCGGTGTGTATGGGACGATCACAAAGAAGACACAGTTGTAGGTGAAGTACTAGAAGGAAATGGATGTCACTTCAATCTATCACATCAAGAAAGAAGTGCTATACATTCCTATATTCTACAAAACACATGTTCGTCTGATAAGTGGTGTAGGTAAAAAAAAATTGCACAATAACTTATTTACTCAATTCTATTTACACATTTATATTATCAATATTACTATTTGTACGTTAATATTCTATGTAGAAAATATGAAGAAGAGAATCAAGCTTGGATGCAACATCGACCTCAAAGGTGCAGACGTCATGTTGATTTGATTGGAGGTGATTTTTTTTCAAAAATTGAAGAATGGATTGCTAATGCAGTCAGTGATGCAAAAGAAGAAGGTCAAGATATAACAACAGAGTAAAGTGATCTTTCAAAATCTCCACATTTATGAGCTACATGTTTCAGTGGAATGTGGGCCTATGGTAGTAATTTAAGTGGAAGAAAAAGACAAAGGAAAGATAAATTGTGATTGTGTTGTTAGTGTTGAATTTCTTCACGAAATTGAGAAGAAATTTTATGTTGGATTCATCCAAAAAATTATTCTAGTGGACTATGGTGAAAATAGTCCTATATTATTAAAATGTAAGTGGATTTGACCATCTGCAATACAATTTGATGAGTATGGATTTGTACACACAAATACAAGACAATTTTTATCAGAGACGGATGAGTCATATGTTTCCCCTCTTCAAACTAACCAATCATTTCTAATTGATGATATAAGAAGCTCAGAATGGTCGTATGCCATTCAAATAGAGTCTTATTTAAAATGAAAAATCATGGAAGTTGTTGATATAATGCCTGATGGGCAATATGTTAATTTACAAGAAACATTTGAAGAAGTGGATGAAGACGATGATGGAGTGTTTGAAGAAGACATTTTGATTACCAATGAGGAGATTGGGAGAGAGAATGCATTGCATGTCACAGATGAGGATGAGGAAGAAAATCAAGCAGATGTAGACACGAATGATCGGGATTTTGATCTTGCTAGCAATGCAAATGATTATGATGATGTTTTTTCACCTTAAGAGGTTAGCTTATCACCTAAAATTTGGTTATATGTATGGTGTAATTTATTATTGAATGTAATAAAGATTTGAGTATAGGTATGCTTCTTCATTGTTGTTTTACTAATACATTTCTAAATGTAATCATCATTATTCTACTGGTACATTGTATGCAAAACTTGAGATGTTCACTACTGATTTGAAGTGCATTTAAAGTTAGGTTAAATCATTCTTCTTAATTTTCTTACTTTGGTTGAAAATTTGAAATTAATTTTGTTTAGTTAGAATATAATTTCTTGTATATCCTATATGTTTTCTAGATGAAAATATATAATGAACATATGTGATTTAATAATACATATAGATATATTAACATTAGGTGAACTAAGCCTCCCCATTACAAATAAAGAAATGATCTCTTAGGTCTGACTAACACAAAAAACTAAAAATGAGATATTACAAAATTAGAAAATTGTTCAATCTTTTCAATAAAATGATATCTAAAATACTGCATTCATAATAAAATCTAATACCGCACTACCATAGTAGTCAATAGAGGTATATGCAGGATTGTGGGACATATAGGTCATTGTACAAATGCTTACTGCAATATCGCGATAACCAAATATGAATACCACGGGGTGGCGGTGAGAACATGTTAACAACTAAAGTAAACAATAGCCCTGCAAGGAGTAAACAATGACACTGTGGTATGGCAGTGAACAATCACTCAACTGCTAGAATTAAACCATTGTCCTACAAGATTCCAAAGGGGTGTGCACGGGGTGGCGGTACTACTATTGCTACCCCACAATGGTCTTGATATGAAAGAGTGGTATGTCGGTGAACAAACACTCAACTGCTAGAATTAACTCGTTGTGCCATGGGAGTCCAAAGGAGTGTGCATGGGGTGGTGGTACTGCTAATGCTACCCTACAATAGTCTTTAAATGATAGAGTAGTATTGTGGTACAAGTTTTCAAAGCATTAAATGATTACACTGTTTGATTTCCCAAGATCAACATGTATTCAAACTCAAAATATGGGAAGATTCTAAAATATTTTGCACGAATTGACATTAATAGTGAGGTGACCGACCTCAACAGCAAATATTACCTGGGACTCGATGACGTTTAGGAAATCATTCACAAAGCTCAGTGTACCAGAGGCAAGGGAGTTCAAGTGGGAAAACTCTACAACTATTATCTTGTTGAGTAAGTTCACAGAAACCCTTTGTAGCAAGTGTATAAGAATTGAATTTGCTTCTACAAGTAAACACTTAAAAAATCAAGTGGGAGTAAATTCTTCATCATGCCACCCAAAATAAGTCAACTTGCAAGTAAAAAGGAAGAGTCCACAGTTTCTAAATCAAAGAAGAGATCCCTACAACAATCCATTTTAGATGTGTTACCTAATTTTGTAGACAAAGGATCCAAAAAGGTGTTTAAAGATACAACCCATGGATGTAGAGACCCAATTATCCCTATCTCAAGGTGGGATTTGTTTTGGTACTTCTATGAAAAAAAGGTTGAGAAGATTCCAATTTTGAATCCTTGGACCTTAGATTTGGCCAAATTGATAGTCTCAAATTTCTTTGTAGATGCTGAGTTTATTAAAGTATTGGCACAATATTATCACCTGACTGCCAGGACTATAAGAATGCCAGATGGTTCACCATTAGTGGTGCTGACTAAAGAAGCAATTATAGAGTGTTTTATGTTAAAAAAGAAAGCTATCACTAAGATTGACTTGGAAAGAAGTGAGGAGGATTATAGGAGATTGAGAAAAACCTATAGGAGTGATGAACTTCCTTTACACATGAAAAAGGGTGTGAACAATAGGAGGATACCTATCTCCCCCTCCCAAAATGAGCCATTTTCCATAGAAGACTTCCAAGTATATTTCAAAAGAACTTATTTTTCTTTGTGCCAAGTGCTTGGAATAGATGATAAAGAGAGGATGCCAACCTATCCCATGATGATGGAAATGAGGATACAAAATCCTGAAGTCAACATTAAGTATGACTTTACTGCTAAAATTGAGAAAGGGCTACATGAGGGATTTTTGCAAGTAAGAGAGAACTTAGCTCCCATCACTTTCAAGAAATACTCTTTATTGTGTCATTTAATATTGTACCAAAACAAAAATAGATGGACTAAAAGAATTTGTTTGAGAATGACTTATGATGAAGGGAATAGGTTGCATGTACAAAACTAGTATTACATCTGGGATAGTAGATGTAAAAATAGTGATTATGTAATATTTCATGATGATTTTGTAGTAAAGGTAATGGCTTCTCTTGGTCACATTTCACCAAGATTGCCTAATAAAATCATACAAGTATTAAGATCTTTAGCATTGAAGCCAAAGTAGGGACACACTCACAATTTCAGTGACTAGTTCTTCTTAGCAAACCAAACAATAATAAGGGTCTATGGGTGTCCTCAAGCCCCACACTTTTTACCTAAATTTGTTTCTATTTGAATTGCATTTTTAGAATTTATGTGGAAAATGTTATGGATGGATCGGGATGTTATGAAAAGACAGAAAAGGGGACATTCCTCCCTAACCTAACTGAATGTAAGGAGCTATTCATAGGTCTAACACTCTTGAAGAACTACAAAACTATTTGAAGATGTAGTATTCATTGAATTCATGAGGAGAAAGGGTCTTTGATCCTAAAGGGAATATTAATTTTATAAAGTAGACACTTCTCACTAAAGCTAGGATTACCCTTGATGCAATGGATTACAAAGAAGATGTAATAAGAAATTGCTTTACACCTGATGAAGTTTTTTAGAGGAAGAGGAAGTGGTAAATTAGGCTTGAGGAGGAGAAGAAGAAAAGGGACACTGTATTCCAAGGATTCTATGTTGAAGAAAAGGATCCTATCAAAAGGATGAACGTAATAATTGACAACTTTGAAAGATTATATGTTGAACCAGAAAAGAAACCTGAGGGTCAGTCTTCAAAACCCTCCAAGCTGCCCATCAAACCAAGTGATACTTTAATCATAGAGCCCCTACCAGACACTACCACAATAAAATCAAAAGAATCCCCTGAGCAACCAAGTCCTAAAAGGCTGAAGACACATGGAGTGGCCCCCTTAGTGGCATATGAAACAAGTGAAGGAGTAGGGGATACTGAAGAGGTAGCTGATGTACTTTTGAATTTTAAAGATGATGAAGTTGATCAACCACCACCTAAGCTTGCAACTTATGCTCACAAACTAGAAGAAAGATTGGATGTATATGGGCATAATGATCAAGAAGTGCATGATGATGAAAGGGTGATTGATGCCCTTAGATTTATTGAATATGATGAATTTATTCAAACTCCCGAGTTTAAGGATTTTTGGTTTAAGATGAAAATAAAAGAATTTGAGGAGAGACTCCAAATTAATAAGATGGGCACTGAGGAGTCATAGCATGACCAAATTGTTTCCCAAACTCTTGAAGAACTCAAGATTAATGAAATTACTGATAGCCCCCAAGAAGCAAGAAAATTGGTCTTAGAAAGCAATATACTAATTATTTCTGGGATGGAGTTAAGAAATATATTCTTATTGGATCAAGTAAGAATACAAGAAGATCCCATGTTGGTTTCTGAATTCAATTCATATGATGGAATGAGTGGCATAGGTTACAATCCAAATCTTGAAACCCTAGCCTTTTGGACAAAGAAAAAAATAATAGAAAAACAAAGATTGTTTGATGTTGTAAAAGAAATGAGAGGGACTGGCATGGTAAAGAAACTTCAAGACACATCAACATTGGAGGTAGCTACTATGACAATGCACTCAATAATGTTTACTAGGGATGTAGTTGAAGCTATGGAGCTTAGATTGGTAGAATATGAAAAAGCACAGACTGACCTGAATGATGAAGTGAATAGGTTATTCATAGAAAATGTGAAATTGAAACATTAATTGAAGGGAGCAGGTCCTTCCCAAAGAAAAAAATTAATAGTATACCAACCCCCTGCCATCTAGATTGATATAGGTGCAATCATTGTTGAATAAGTTAATGTGCTAAAACAATAAATTGAGAAGTTGAAAAAGAGTAATGAAGAAAAAAAGGAAAGAGCAAAGAGAAAACCATCAAGGTATTGGAAAAAATCTTGGAGCATAGGGTTAAAATAATTGTGGAAAATTTGGAAAATGTATATGAATGTTATGTCTCCTTGTCACAAGCAGTTGATTAGATAAAGGCCCATGTACTTATATTGGAACCCTTATTGAAGAAATGGCAACCTGTACATCACACCTTAACGATTTTGTGCAGAATTTTACAAAGGAGTGTTGAGGCCCTTGCAACTTTAAATCCTACTAAGCAAATGGTCTGAATGATCATAGAGGAATTTCAATACATGTCTACAAAAGACCAAAATATCAAGCCAAGAATGGATTCATTTCACATGCTAAAGCAATGGTTCATGCCTAAGATACTAAGGGATGATGATCAACTAAAATGCTCCAAGAATTGGATAGATGAGTTTAGCAAAATTGTTCCCAACTACACCTCACTAATATATAGAAGGATGGTGACATAAATATTCACCGCCTCAATTTAACCTTGGATGGAATAATTGCACTGGATGCTGGGTACTCAAAATTCATCATAGATACCAAAGGGTTATTAGACAATAGATGGAAGAGTCACTTGGCCAACACACAAAAAATCCAGGAGTACAAATGGCCTCGTGATTACATGGTGTACCAATGGGAGCAAACATATCTAGCTCCCCTAGAAGAAAAGGCCTTGTAGTGAAGTACCAAGCCTTGTAGATACTATCATGGAGAGAGGACCTTGCTAGATCTGAATGATCACGGGTACCTTACAATGAGTCACAGACTTCTGTATGTTGCGAGTGTTGTGGACTTCAACATCTGATAAATTCTCTTCACTTCTCATCTTTCATTACTTTTAAATTTTTATGTAATCCTATGTAAACAACGATAATTAAGAGTTTTTTATTTATGTTAAAGGTGGGTAACTCACAAGACACTTTTTGCCATGTCAGTTAGGACAAAATTTTGAAATATATTGTAAAATCTTTTTGAAGATCAATAGAATGAAGTTATAATTGGTGGTTGAATTCTGGTTTCAATTGATTGTTGAAGTGAATTAATGAATGTTATCTTGTTATCTCTAGTTTGATCTTTCCTTGTTATTTAAATAATATATCAAGGGTATATTTGGTTATCAAAACAATTTTTTTGTCAAACAATTCATTTTGTACTAGACATTTTGGTGTCAAATCTTTGGTAATTATGGTTAGTTTCATTACATTCAAATTCTAAATTCTAGGAAATTATATACAATAAATAGATTGATGGCTATTTGGATAGTGAAATTAGCTCTCTTAGAAATTAACTGAAATATCTTGTCTTGAAATATCTAGAAGGATTATTTTAATTAAAGAGGATTTTGTGGTCATTTTTCTAACAATGATTTTACAATGCAGCTAGCTTGCTATTTTCATTCAAGACACAAGTCATGATCAAATTCAAGCACATACCAAGAAGATGGTACTCTACTTCAAACTTTCAACCTCACTTAGTTTAGTCTACTTACATGGGGATATTAAGGAATTTGATAAATAATTAATATATATCATTAATTGTTTGTGAAGGATAATCTTGTGAGATCCAATATGGCAATGGATCAATATCCATATTCTTTTTTGCTAATACTGAATGAGTTTAGGGTGTTGCAACAACCAAGATGTTATACTTTAGAACATCGGAGTTTATAGTTATCATGGCTAATACAGATCCTCTTGCCATTCTTGATCCTTTGATTTCATTGGCCAAAGATAAGGTATTGATTTTTTCTCTCTCCTTGTACCATTTTGAATTTCAACATTATTGCAACCTTTTAAGATGTCAAATGGGAATTGCAACATTTTTAGGTTAACTCCATGTTCCATGCAATACCTGAATCATTCCTTAATTTGTGAGAGGCTTTCCTTCAATCGCCTCTGATATGTTTCAACCATTCACTAGAAATATTTACATCATATAGATGTTGCAAAGGTGGATTGAAGGGATCAAAACCAATAAAATGAACACAGTTTGGTTCTTATTGTATAGGGCAGTAATCACATGGGTAAAATGGTGGGATTGAAACTAATGAAATGATGTTTGACATAGTACAAAACCCTTTTAACTGCGAAGTTTTCCCATGATCAAATCCCTTGACTTGCTAGTACCCTTTTTTCTAATTTTGATGAATTATAAGAAAATAAACCTAAATAATTTGGACAAGAACATCAAACTTTTGGACTTATATTAATGATGAGTTTTGAACCATTTGGTGATGCTTCTGTGTATTTGTTCAAGTAGTTTTTCTTGCAAGTTTAATGGATGCATTAAGTTTTTTTATTAATCATTAGTTTGAAAATTACCATTGTAGAAAGTACCTTATGTGTTTGTGCCTTCAAAAGTTGAATTGGGCGGTGCTTGTAAAGTGAATTGGGAAGATGATGTCATGGCTAGGAAACTTGTTGTGAAACATCAAGTTAGTAATTTTTGGATGTTAAGGCTTCCCATTAGGATATCAAAGATCTTTTTTATCAACTTAATTTGGAATTTATGTATAAATGGATTCTTTAATGGTACAGGTCTTTACTGAGACAACACATGAACCAGGGTTGACATTTTTGTTGTTCAAGTTTGATGGCATTCTTGGTCTTGGTTTCTAAGAAAATTTTGTTGATAATGTTGTTCCAGTCTGGTTAGTGTTGATAGCCTTCATTCTATAATGTGTCAACATCATTATATAATCTAAGCATATCACCTTTCTTAAATTTTGAACAAGGTTTTGAAATCAAGGGTTCAATATGCATATTTCAGGCCTATGTTGAACACTCTGTTTAAGGCATTTATTGACAAGGCTACAATTTTTTAATTGATTTATCTTTCTATTGTGTTTGGAATTTCTTTTGTTAACTTTCAATACACAGTGCACTTCTATTCTTTCTAAATTGAGACTAATATTAATTTTGTTGGTTGTATTGAGACACGACTTCATTCATGGTGGAAAAGGCAGCACCCTATTACTCATATCAAATAGCACGTTGCATATAAAGGAGGAAATATTCTAGTTGGATTATTGTTGATTGCATTGAAGGAGAGAGCTTCATATATGTGATATAATCAACACTCTCCTTGGATTCTACACATTGCAGCTTGCTCTAGGGATATTTTCCATGTTGTAGAAGTTTTAAGAGATGGAAGGGGCATGTGCTCGCATTGAAGGGCTTCAAGCATGTGTTTCCATCATTGCAGAAGTCTTTTGGAGAAGTTTCTTTCTTGTTGTCATTTCTCTGCAATATTGTAACTCATATTTTTAGTCTTGTGACTAAAAATAACAATTGTAATACTCTGTTTATAAGCTGTAACTAGAACACCTTTATTTTATTAATAAAGTTCGCCGATTTTTCCTTCTCAATGGCTATCTTATTGTGTGCAATTGATGACTGATGTGTATTTTTGTATTTTATGCTTAAATCCTCAAAAATCAATCAATTAAAATGACTAAATATACTACTAATTGACATCAATTAATAATTAAATTGACTTAATATACTACCAATTGACAAAAATCAGTGAACAATGAATAAATATGACTAGATATATGACCAATGAAATCAGTGAATAAAAATGAATTAATATACTACCAAATTGATGAAAATGATTATTAAAATTAATGACTAAGTACACTACCAAGCACATAAATCAGTGAATAAAAATGACTAAATAAGTGACCAGTTAACAACAATCAATGATTAAATATATCAGTGAATAAAAAAATGACTAAATAAGTGACCAGATTACAATAATCAATGACTAAATCAACAACTAAATAAGTGACCAATTAAATATATTAGTGAATAAAAAATGACTAAATAACTGACTAGATTACAACAATCAATGACTAAATATACTACCAAATTGATCAATCAAAAAAACTGATAAATGACTAAAAATGGTTTAGTCATCGATCTAGTCGCGTTATATATGACTGGCAATAAACTACTAATGGTCACATGACCAACTTTAGTCATTTATAAGCAGTTTTTAGTAGTTTTTCAGTAGTTTATTGTTGTTTTTGTACTAGTGATACTCTCCTTTCAAACTGCAAACCAAAACTCGTATCTAGGAAGAAATATAGATTATGAACATGTTGCTAAAGAAATCTCCCTGCCCTAAGTAACTAACCTCAAACATTCTGGATTAGACTTTTGGATTACCTAGATAACAACATGAATAGATACAAGCATGATATTACAAGCATATTGTAGTTAGTCTTCTTCATTACACTCAAAATGCTCCAATATTCAATTATGATTACATTTAATTCTCACTGTTTTTCTAACATTACTCCTTTGACATCAATGACAACATATGTTCAACACCAGTGTCTAATAGTAACTTCCTCTCTTTATCCTATTTTCTATTATCAATCTCCTTCTATAAATTATCTTATTTTCAATTAAATGACACTATCATTTTATTTCATGTGTTCTTTTTTCAAATGAGAGATATTTGTTTATGAATTGAAAAATAATTTAGGACTATCAATATTATTTTTCTTTTTCCTTGATTAGAGGTAGATTTTTTAAAAATTTATATAATACTAGAGTAAGTAAAAGTGGAATTGTTTAGTTAAGAAAATAACACTTTTCAACTACATCATAATTCCCCTATTATATTTTGGTGAACCCACCTTATCACACCTCCTTTCTCTCACTATTTGGTGAGTGCAAGTTATCCAACAATGTTGGATATATTTCTCCAAACCTTAAGTGTATTTGATAATGCTTTTTCTAAAGAATATTTTCTACTATTAGATGGTGTTCTTGAAGAATTTATGCATAACCATTATTCTTCTCCACCTTCAATTTCTTCTTTTCCTCTTCTCATTCTTCTACTGAAAATATCATTAACATGATTTTAATTTTTGGCTCTACAAAAGATTTTGTGAAACCAAAGATTATTGTTCATCTTAATGAAGAAAAACTAAAAAATCCTAAACATGTTATATTTATTAAAGATGCTATTGATATTCCTTATCCTATAGGTTATTACATTTAAATTGTTAAATATATTACTTCTAATGTAGTTATGGTTATTTATTTCTATATAGTATCAAACACACATAATTACTTGTATAAATAAACAAACTACTATTCCTATTTTTCTTCCTACTTCTTCTCCTATTATACCATCATCTCCTCATCTTCCTTAAAATATTATCAGAGATTATGATCTTATCGAGTATCTTTGTGCTACTCCTACTAAGATCTCTCTCTAGGATCTCATTAAAACTTATCTTATCATGGTATGCTCTAGGAAGATTTTCAAATAATCCACATGTCATATTTGGTTAGATCAAATGAGACAGCTACCTTGATTAACTATATAAAATCAAATACTATTAATATTATTTTTAACAATATGAACTTTATCCTCTCAAGTTTTAGATATAGCATGATCCTATTCTTATTATTATAGTTATTAATTCTATTGATATCAAGTGTACTCTCATTGACCCTAGTTTTGGTCTCAACATTTATGGTGTAGACCTATTGGATCAAATCTATATAGATACATCTTATCTATTTCCTACAAATTTTCCTCTTTATGGCTTTGATAACATTGGTAGGAAAGCTCTTGGTGCAATAATATTTCCTATCAAGTTAGGCCCCATTATATTTCCCAATATGGTATATGTGATGTGAGGGACCTTATCATACAATCTTCTTCTTAGTAGACCATAATTCATTCCATGGAAATAATTCTATCTACTTTGCATTGATATATAAATTTTCTGCATGGTAGAAAATAAATATAACCAAAGTTGATCTAGATCCATTTTAATATTGTCCATGATTCGATCCTAGTCATCAACCCAATTCTTCTTCAATACTTCACAATCTAATTCCTTCATCATAAAATCATATTAATGATGTTGATAACTCATTTTATTCATTTACCTCTAATGAATACCCCAGTGATGATTACATCATCTTTTTTTGGCAAGTATAGAGTCAAACCATCTCACTTCGACATTTCATTTTTTTTTTTTAAAAGCATTCTAAAATAGTTAATGATTCTAATATTTCTTCCAATGATTATTGTGATTATCCATCCCATATTGAATATGTCACTAGTAGTGGTCTTCTTTCTTTCATAGATTTTTAATCACATTATTGTCCTAGTTTCAATATTATTTGAAAAATAGGGTATAAATGCAATTGTTGCAGCCATAAGGAACAAGGTGTCAGGATCCCTATAGAGCCTAATCCACATTACTCTACTACATGTGTCTTGGATACTAACCTTATCCTTCCAAAACTAAGTATTCCAATTTCTTGAATGTAAATATGCTTTATGTGTATCTTGATCTTATTCTTCTCATCCTCTGTTACACCCTAAAATTATTATGGATAGCTTAGATTTTCCTATACCCCCTCTAGATGTTTTTTCAGATGAATGAGACTCTTACAAAATTTCTTGGGGTATAAACACATTTACTATCATCATCATTGTATATTTCCTTACTATTTAAATTATCAAGAATAATTTGGGGATTGCATCATGGTGTTCAATAATTTTGTTTCTATTTCAAATATCTCTCAAGAATTTTTGCACATTCTTGATCCTTAGTTCCATAGTACATGTCCCCATGGATCTTGATAGTGCTAAGAAGGTTATTCAAATTGTTAAAGAATGATCTTCCCATCTTGAACAAGTCTACATAATTTTATTGATCTCTTTTCTTGGATGTATGAGGATATGTAAAGTATTGATCCTAAATTGGTTGTTCATAAATAGTGAAATTTATCCCAATGCTTATCCTATTCGACAAAAAAGTATTAAAAATGCATCCAAAAGACACTTTAATGGTTAAGGATAAGATATAGAATCTTTTAAAAGTTGGCTTTATCCTCCCTATAGACTATTCACCTTGGATATCGAATATTGTTGTTGTCACTAAATTTAATGGTTGTATTTGAGTATGCATTAATTTTCATGATCTAAACAAATCCTAACTTAAATATGAATTTCCTCCCTAAATATTGATATGATTGTAGACTCAATGGAAGGTCATTCCTTAATCTCTTTCGTGGATGGATTTTCAAGCTATTTAATCAAATCCTTATTAATCTCCTTGATCAATAAAAAACTACTTTCATGGACCCTTGCCATACATTATGCTATGTGACCTATCATTTAGTTCAAATAATGTCATACTAGCATTTTACGACCCTTAAATTCCATGATCTCATCCATAATAAATATTATAGAGGATCTTGTGTCATTGATATCTTAGCCAAGTCATTTTTGTACCAAGATCACATTCATAATATCTATCTTATCTTTGAGTGCCTATGATTATATAATATACAATTGAATCCATTAAAGAAGCAAATTTTTGGAGTAGATAGAGGAAAATTTTGGGGATTTTTTGTGTCATGTTATGGTATAAAGGTTGACACAAAGAAGATAGACACTATCATTAGCATGCCTCATCTAAATAAATTTTGTAATATTCAAGGGAATATTTAGTCTATTCATTGATTCATTTCATGATTAGTGGATAAGACCCTCCCCCTCACACATATTCTTAAAAAGGATGTTTATTTTAATATGAATGAGGATTGTTAAATGATTTTGAAATCATTAAGAGCTATTTTTCTAATTCTACTATTCTAATGATTGTAGTTTAAGGTCATCCCTTTCTACTTTACACTTATACTTCATCTCATGCCAAGTAGTTTCCCTTTTTCCTCGTGATAATGACAAAGGTAGAGAGTGTTATGTTTATTACATTAGTCATGCACTGTTATATTATGAAATTCAATATTCTCAATTGGAAAATCAATGTCTTTCTCTCATTGTTTTGATGTATAAGCTAAGACATTATCTTCCCCACACATAAATGCATGTTTTCTAAATTCAACCCTCTTAAAATTCATTTTGTATAGCTAATTTATTTGGGAATTTAGCTAAATGGTTTATTCTTCTCATTAAATTTGATCTTAAGTTTGTCTCTCAAAAAGCCATAAAAGGACAGGTTTTCACTAATCATTCAGTTGATGCTCTTTCTCCATTTCCTTTTCATAATCTTGATTTGTTTCCTAATGATCATACCCTCTCTTTGGATAATGATCATCCATGGGTTTTTTCTTTGAGGGTTCAAGGTGTAAAACTATCTCTAGGGTTGGTTTGATATGTTTGGCATTCTAATAATCTTTTGACAACCTTATTGGGTGTCAATGAGGTTGTAACAAATTTCTGATGTCACTGCTAAATAATCTTCTCTTCAATTCACATGAGGTTTTGGGTAGTGCTTTAGGTTCTACTAGGGTTATGGAAACCATGTCAAGGGCCAATGGGGTTGTGAAAACCTCATTGGGAGCTAATGTAGGTATTGTAACCATGACAAATCATTGACGCTATTCTACAAAAAAAACTATTTCACTTTCATAATGAGTTGGAAAATTTTATTGAAACAACAAAGATGAATTCAACAACTAAATTTATCTTTAATGCAAACCTCTTCTTTTATAAAAAATGAGGTTATAGAAGGACTATTGGGTTCTGATAGGGTTATATAGAAACCATGTCAACGGCCAATGTGGTTGCAACCACATCATCGTGAGTTGACGTAGGTTTTGAAACCTCTTAAATTTACCAAAAAATGTACACTTAGAATAACTTGGCCGATTTGAAACTATTTTTTAAAGTAGTTGTTAAAACTAATAGAAGCAAAACTAAACTAAACAGAGACTAAAAAAGATTTTTTTTGGTGATGCAGGATTGATTGTGAACTTGGATTCTTTTGCATCACCATCATTGGTGCTAGTGTAGGATCCTTCTTTCTCTCCTCATCTCCTAATCATAATAGATCAAGGTCTCCTATAGTGACATCTATTGGAAAAATCAGAGCTAGCTACGATTCCTAACACCATGCAATGAACCCTATCATTAACTCAACATTATTTACATTTAGGGATGGATATAGATCCTTCCTTGAGTTGTCTGAGTCATTGAGGGTGATGTTTGTGACAATGGTTTGGGGATGATCAACTGGTCTCATGATGTTGCAATGAGAGGGCATGTAGGTTGGTACATCTAAAAAAATCCACTACACTTGGTCAAATTTCCTTGCCACTCACCTAAGATAAAATGGGATGATGATGTGACTAAGGTAATTAATGAATAGTCAAATTTTCTACAACTTGGCTAACTAGAAGCCTCTCTCATGCCAAACTTGCATCTATATATATGGTTTCCATACAATATTTTGCACTACACAACCTATTGAAGGTAGATTGCTAGTAGCTCAAAGATAGCCAAATTGTTAGTGACTCCTAAATATGTAGGCATGAGCTCTTAACACATCCCACATGATATAAATATATACTCCTCCCTGCACATTACAAATATATAATATTTTTCTGACATGATATATTGTATATTAGCATATGAATAATAGAATGATGGAACAAATATTAAAAGTAGTATGTATCACATACCATAAAATTGGTGAGATTTGTAAAATAATTAATATATTAAATTCTAAGGCTACCCACTCCATAGATATGGACAATTTAAATTTTAAGTTTTAACTCATACAATATAAAGAAATTGCATTCAAAATTTATAATTTAATGTAAAATACTTTACAATTGAGATAGCACATTGAATGCATTACCCTTGAGAATAGAAGTGAGACACATTTATAAAGAATAGATTTCTTTGTACTTTATATTTCATTAAAATATATGGTATAGCCTTTTACTCCATTATACCCTCGGAGCTCCAAGGTGATATGGAAACTCATATTTTGAAGACCAAAAAAATAACAAACACCACACAACCATAAGCCAATAGTTCTTCGAAACATTCAAGGCATGAAGCCTCTAAGTGTGATTAACATGGAGGTAGATCATTGGGAGGTGGAAGTATAGATTGGCCATAACCAGGCCCATTCTCCACCATGATCGCTGTGGCTAAACCCCAGGTTGTATGTATTTCCAAATGACAGTGTATGAACCAGACACCTATAAAACACAAAGAATCCAATTAGAACAGTGGTATTCTAAAAATTTTCTCCAAAATAAATTCAATTATGTTCCTCCTGCTCCCAAACCTACTTTACTCTAACAATCTAATGGTTAGAGAGGTGGATAATATTTAAAGGATTTACAATTACAGTATATTTGGAAGAATAAAAATTCTATTGTTCTAATCATACACAAAAGGCACTGGTAATGATGTTTCAACTATTTTTCATTTTTTTAATCAACGTTTAGGAACATAATACATAATTCCTTTTAAGATATGTTTAATCGATATTCCACATCATATTTTAATCTTTTTATATTTTTAATCGACGTTCCAGATCATACTACATAATCCCTTTCGAAATATATTTAATCAACATTTCAAACCATACTACATAATCTCTTTCAAAATATTTTTAATCGACATTTTGAATCACACTATATAATTTAATCGATGTTTTGAATCATACTACATAACCACTGATCAAAAAGTTTTGTTTCATACCTGGATTATCAGCTTTAAACCGCAATGCAGTCCACCCTGCACTTGGCACAGCAACAGTATTGCGCAGAGGAGGATCCACAAGATTGAATTCAGCACGATCTTTCTCTGGATCAAAGTTCCCAAATCCATTACCCACAACATAAAAATTGAACCCATGTAAATGAATAGGATGGTTCTCAAAGGTTAAAATGCTTGTATCTTGCAAAACAATCTCAACATTATCATTGAAATTAACGACTGCAATTCTGGATCCGAACTGAGGATTCATGTTAATACTAAGCAAGCCTTCTGTATAATTGAACTTGCTTGGCGGCTGCGTAGGAAAATCTTTTGAGAAAACCCCACTTATATTATAATACGCAGCCTGTAGTATTGCCGTCAATGGACGGACAAACGACTGGTTGTTCATTGACGCCGCAAACCTGCCTCCGGAAGAACCTTTGCAAATTTTTCCCCGCGGACAGTCTTGGAGGTTGAGGCCGATGGTGAAGAAGAATTCACGGTCAATTTTCTTGGGCACGTCATTTGACGGATAGTCTCTAGAGTTGAGGCTTCTGAGACTTGACGTGAATTTGGTGGCGTAGGCCGTGTCTCCCAAGACGGGAAGACTCGCCGGCAAAACCTGCTGCTCCTCGCCGTCAATTGACGGCGATTTGTGTGAATAAAGCCAGAGTGCTGTGGTCATTGTTCCGTCAAATGGAAATGGGGAGGTGACGTAGGGTCTGGCTGCCATGCTGTATTTTGCTGGCTTTTGATTGGCTCTCACCAGGACGTTCATGGTTTGGCCTGGAGTTATCATCACGGCTTCTGTCGTGTATGGCTTTGTATAGGAGGCGTCGATTTCTACTACTGTCATGCTGTGGTTTGCGATTGCGAAGAACAGCTCGTCGTTTAACGCTGCGTTGATGAGTCGTAGCAGGTATGTCTTGCCGCTTTCCACTTTCTGCATGAATGTATCTGCACAATGTTATAGGAGTGTAGATTAAATTAATTATAATGATTTTTAAAAAATTAATTAATATTAGTACTTGTACTTAAAGAAGATTCAAGGATTAGTCAATAGAAAACTATAGTATATTAATATGTTCCATTAAGTTGGAAAATTAATATTTATCTTACTTTTCCATGATAAGTGATATTTAGAGGCTTTCACCTGATATTTTGGAGGCTCTTATCATTAAATGGCAATTGGTTTACCATTAAACGGCAGCTAAAACTCAGTTTTGATGACGCAATAGTGGTTTGCAAGCGTGAGATTTGTTTCAGACTCAAATCTCACACTATATGTAGCTTATCAGCAAATTAAAAAAATATTTAATGTGTACAATATTAAGGAGTTTATATTAAATTTGTGATATAAGTTAGATATAGGTTAGAGTATTTTGACATGTAAATGGGTGTCAAATTTATGTTAAAATATGTTGTAGGTATAATTATAATAAAAGCAAGAGAGTTGTAATGGAGCAAGTGGATAACAAAAATTGATTACTTACATAAATTTGACAGTCATTTACATGTAGATAATCATTATGTGTAATTTAATTGAACCCCTCTAAATGAACATAGATTTCTTAAATACATCAATCTAAAAAACATCAAAAATATCAATCTATCTAACCTATGTCAAAAAACTAATATAAATACCTGTAAACTAATGTATTTGTCTTCTAAATAATTTTTTCCTTAAATATCTATACTAATTATACAAATAATATTATTTTATTCAATTATATAAATCACATTGAAACGTTATTTTATTTTTAAATCAAAAAGTATTAATAATTTAAAGACATATACTAACCATAAGGTGACCTCATTTTTAAAAAAAATTAAACTAATAAATAGCTATTTATAATAAGAGAGAATTATCAAAGGGGTTTAGCTCAAGTGATGAAAGTATTTGATTTTCAAGTGGTGATTCACAAGGCTTCTATTGTGGCTTCTATTGTGGCTTCTAATGCATATATTTATGTACGTGAGTGGTGTGACTACCACCTTTGAGTGTCGTGTCCCCTATTTAGTGGTATTTGCCTCTAAATGTGTGGTTGATTGTATCATTGTGATTGTTATCTCTAATATGTAGTTGGCCACTCGAACAATTGTATTAATGTGATTGGTTGCCTACCTAACCTAGACTCTCTTTGGATTATAGTGGAGTATGTTGAAATCTACGTTGATTAGATAGGAGGAGGTCTCTCATGTAGCAATAAAAACAAAATAATTATTTATCACTTTTTAATATAAATGAGATAAATTTTCTATTGATTATTTAACTATTACCCTAAATGATATTTAAACAACAATGAAAAGACAAAATACAAACCTTTTTTGGAGCAAGGATAGAGAGGCCCTGGCAAGCCATTGATGGTATATGCTTCAGATACATTGGGACCTCCACCATATTGAATGGTATATTTTTCTATTCCTTCAAAATCTTCATTCCACCACTCACCTGATTCCAAAAAAAAAAAAATCCATACAACACTTAGATTAAAAAAAATTTAAAAATGCATAAAAAGATGCTGACTTGAGAAAAATACAAGGGAAAATTGGAGAAAAATATGAGAAAAATAGAATAGTGATATTTTAACCCAAAGAACATTTACCTAGATAATTAAAAATCATACATAAATTCAAATAATACCGAATATGATGGGTACTTCCAAATCAGGTTTGGGAAATGGATATGCAATTGTTTTCTTTGGATAAATGATAAAAGCACCATGTACAGATGCTCTTTGCCATGAAATGTGAGTGTGCCACCAAAGAGTGCCTCTCTGTTTGGTGACCCTGAATTTGTACATGTATGAATGTCCCTTTTGTATTGGGCATTGTGTTACATATGCAGGCCCATCAGCCCATCCTGTTCTAAATTGCCGAATTCCATGCCTGACACACCAACCCAAATATAGTTATTTTAAAATAGAAAAAATATTAATATATTCAAACTTATATTTTATCTATGTACTATAAAATAGAAATAAATATTAATATATTCAGACTTATGTGATGTTTATAGGAGTAATTTTATAAGAGAAGTTATATAATAAAATCAGAGTCCTCTGTAAGTTAACCAGAAAGCTACTTGTTGTTCAAGCAATATAAAACGATATGCCACATGATACTTACCAGTGCAGTGTAGTATTAGACTTGATATGGTTAGAGACCTTTATAACAACACTATCACCCTCAGTAATGGCAATGGTTGGCCCTGGATACTGCCCATTCACTGTTAAAAGAGATTTGGAATGGCATAGCCTGGTGGTATTAGTATATTGCACCTGCAACAACATACAACCAATAATAGTTAAGCCATATGCACCAATTCATTAAAAAAACAATTTTTTAAAGGTGGGTTATATTCATTTTTTTATTAAGTTTTAACGAGTTCTTAAAACTCATTTACATCAAAATATCAGTATAAAAATTTGTGAACAGATTTTGAAAGGACATGAAATCTTGTATAACTCATCCAACCTACACTGAAAACTCTTTTATGTAAGTTGTCTCTTTCCAATCATATTAAGTTCAGTTACACTTATATTTACAATCTTTTATTAGTGCACAAAATATTAAAGCAGTACAATCAAACAAAACTTAAAAATCTATCTTGAAGCCTAATAATTATAGAAATTATATTATATTTAAATATAAAAACTTCAACGATGGCATAGTGTGATGGTTAAATGGTGGCATTGTTGTTGTAGCCACCAGGATTCAAGTTTCCACTAGACTATTGTGATCGCAGACACTATACCTTCGCTAGATTCATAACTCCAAAATAAAAAACGCTTACAAACCAAAAATAAAATAAAAAATAAAAACTTCAATGATAAATTTAACTCAGTAATTTTCTAAGATTACATTGAAGTGGAAGAATTTGGTGTTTGCTGTAGAAGCAGAGCTCATCAACAAAAAAATGACCAGCACTGCTCCAGCATATTTAAACCATATAAGAAACCCTCTGGTTTCCATTTGGTTTGGCTTCTCACTTTTCCCTCCTTTGTTTAAAACACTCTGAAAACAACTACAGCACTTTCCAAACTGATTATAGTACTACTGAAGTTCTACTTTGAAGCATAGCATTCAGTTCCTACTTATATAGCAGGCCTTTGGAATGGGCTATCTAAGAATACAACCTTTCTCCAGCCGTTTGACTGTATTGCTTGAAAACAAAAAAAGTTGGTGGTGATGTATATATTCTGACATTATGCTTTTAGAGTGTTAGATGATAAGTGGACAAACAGTTACGTAGAGCTAACCTTGACAACGGACTGCTTTGGAATCGTTTGATTATTTGGACCACCATTCAATGCGCACTTTGCCTTTTGTCCCACTGCAAAATATACAATCGAATTCATTAAACTTTGTTAAAGGAAAGTTTTGGCTAAAATGATAGTATACTATTTTATTTTGGTTTTTCAATTAAAGGAGAATTTTTAATTTTAAGATAAGATTGTTATTTATTATTTTTGTATGTAGGTAAGTGGATTTTTCTGCGGATCCTTGTTAACACCTGCAGGCTATTGGTTCAATTCTTAAGAATCTTATTAATTAAAAAACAAGTTAATGAAGAATATAACTTATATATTAAATTAAGTTCATAATTAATTCAATGTACCTTTCAATCATTTATACTAGACTAAAAGATTAACAGTTCTATTGGAATATATAAATAAACTAAAAATAATAAAAGATTTTTTTTTGATAATTGACTCAGTGTCTTATGTTCATGTCAATACTTTTGTATTGATCTATCTACTAACTGTTTTGGATTATTCTCTCCTAAAAAATCTAAATAGTTCAATCAAATACATCATCTTTAGAGACTATTTTGGATTGTGCAACAGTTAAAGTAAAGGGTGGAAGTAGAGGAAAGATCTGGTTTGGTAGAAGATGGAGAAAAAGGTAGATATAATTGAGTGATACCTAAATAATAGCTTCCACATTGAATTCTTTCTCTTCCATCACCAACCATTTATCACTTGACCATCCAAACAATGTGACGAAAAGTCCATATCCTGCACAGGTGCCAAATTATCAGAATAAATATTGTAAAATATCCATCTTTATCTTTCTCCTCATGTATCTCTCCTTATAGAGACGTATAACAACTCTGGAAAAATTTATGTGGACTTCAAGAAAATACAATAAAATTATATTAATTTTCATTATATTAACATTAAGGTAAAGCTAGCGATCATGAAAGTGTCTGGGCAAACTGACTTCCACAAAATAAAATGCAAGACGATTCAATTGGTTTTATTTCTTTTGTTCC
>VDFB02193867.1:715928357-715992418 GCA_007258455.2 Sequoia sempervirens
TCGTGTCACCATGCCCATTTTATGTCACCCCTTCTCTCTACCAGCACGCTACCAGGGGTGGTGTTTCCTTTTTTTGCCTCATATTATGCCAAGGTCACATCAGCAATTGAGTGCTAGCGCCCAGGGGCTGGATTTTTGCCCCAAATTAGCCTGTAGAGTGCCTAATATAGGCCTTTTTTCATTTTCTCATAGCTTTTCACTAGTGTATCAAAAATTAGCAAATGAGATACTGTTAGAAAGAGGATTTAGTGTACTTTATAGTGTTGTAATTCATTTTGCAGAATTTTTCTACTAGAAAAATCTACAGTCAACTGAAGTCAAAACCCTAATTTGGACTTAAAGGCTCATATCTTCTCAACCATTTACCAAAATTTAGTGATTCCAATGACATCGGGAAGGTATTATAGAGCTTTTTTCATTAGTCCTTTCCTTTTGTTCAGTTTCAGCTCTAGGTGCTTTGCATTAGATTTTTTTGATTTAGTGCATTTGTTCAATTACTTGGATATCCTGAAGATTGGAAAAAGGATTTTTGATTTAGGTGGGATCTCTTCAGTTGCATATCATTATTTGGAAGTTTCTATTTGCTATTGAAGTCCATTGTCTTTGTAATCTTGGAGAAATTTCATAGTACATTATGGGGTTTGCATTTTATCCTTCTCTGGTTATGTTGCACAAGGGAAACTATAAACAATGGCAAGATGGGATCATCCACCATCCCCAATCACTTGACTTATTGCCACATTTGTATGGTATAATTCCCCATACAATTCAAGGTATTTAGGAATTTTCTTGGAGTTGCAACATATATATTGTCTTAGAGATCATTTCAATGCAAGTTGATTGTGATGTTTTGAGTGCTATTGATAATTGTGATTATCCTCATATCCTTTGGACTAAGATTTGAGAGATATATGGAGATGTTGATACTCCACCCTTCCTTGATGATCATGACACAAAATTTTATTCTTCATATTGGATACCCTATGATGATATTGCTATTCAGGAGCTTACAGATTTGGAATGTCTTGAATCTTTAGATGAGGATGTCAAGAGTTCTACAGATGCTTCTTCTCCATCAGAGGTTGTTGATATACCTTCACATTCAATGATTCCTTGTCTAGAGTCATTGATTGAGGCTTCCATCATTCATCAGGACACATTTAGTTTTCCAGGCTTGGCATCATAGGATGGATTTGTTTTAGGTATTGTAGACTTGGCTACTTCTACAGGTTTGGAGGAAATTCTTGAGGCGATATCACTCCTTTATGAAAATTATACTTTGGAGAGTTTTCTTGAGTCTCCAAATTTTAGTGTCTTGACCTTGATTGGGGATCTTGAGACTACCTTGGAGGCACTTCTTTTCTCTTCAAATATTTCCTATATAACACTTCTTCCCTCTCATTTCATTATGGAGTTGGAGTTTCTTCAACATGTACCATTATTGGATTTTCTTCTTCATAATGAGAGACATGTGGTTTGGACCCCTTTGTTGCTTTAGACTTCTTTCAGTGGTTTTGAGGACACTTCATTCTAGGGGGAAATCTAGTCTCCATTTATTCCTTTAATGGAAGTATCATTGTATTGCAATCTTTGGATCTTGTTCATCATTAGTTTCCACATCGTCCTAGTTTGTCACCTTCTACATTGATTGGGAATGTACCTAATTTGATTGTAGCATCTTCATCTTCATCAGGCAAGGAGACACATGAGCAGTTTTCAAAAACATCATCATTCATATTCATCCTACCTTCCTTCAATTCCTATCCGGAATGGGAGAATCCCTGCATTTGCACTTGGTTTTGTTTCTTCCGAAAGGGAGACAAGTTGTTTGTCGACATTGGATCATGTTTTTTCTACAAACACTTACCATTTTTGTAGGAGATCTCATATTCTAGGGGGCTATATAGTCTCTCTATTTCCTCCCTATGGGGAGGCTATTGATTGTATTGTATCTATGTGACAGATGGTAAACATGGGGGGTATTATGGAGTCCTCCATCCTTCCTCACTTATCTACATTTCATCTCCTTTTTGGAGAGGGGTTTTCTTCCCACTAGGTTTTCCCCTTTTCTATATTTGTGGGAGATTAGTTGTATTTTCATTCTCATTTGTAAATGGGTACCTAAAATGGCCATCATCTAGTCGTGACCCATTATCCATCATCATCATTGCATAATCATTGCATTTTTCATCTCCTCCCTAAGTTGCACTTATGGTGGGGTGTTGGTGTAATTAATTATTTAATTACACTATCATAAGTTTAACTTAAGTTTTTTATTTAATTAATTAGGAAAATCATTAATAATGGGTTCATTTCCCTTTCCATGTACTTAGGAGATAAGATTCCTTCTAGAATATCATCTAGAACTTATCTCAATCGCTTCATCATTCCCTAGGTAGTTAGTTAAGGTTTACATGTTGTCACATGATGTTTGATCAAGACACATGGAAACATATTAATGCATCTTGTATCTCAACCTTGTCTATATAATCAAGGCATTTGTACATTCATAATCATATTCTAGATCAATATCAATCTCAATTTGCATGCCCAAGTTGCAACACTTTCTGTGTGGGTGAATTTCTTCTTGGAAAAGATCCTTTGAAGTTGTGTAGCTTCATTGGATGATTCAACATCAATTATTTCAACAAAAAATGCCAAAACTATACTAGAACCATGGCTGCAAGGTTTAAAAAATGATTGGAATAGTTACAACATTATGGCCCGCCAATAGGAAGAAGTGATATCCACCTCTCCATATCTTCCTCTCTATCCACCTCTCTCGTTCTCTATATCTAAGTTTATCTCTCCCTCTATCTCTATCCTCTCTATCCTCTATATATGTCTCTCTTTATCCCTCTTTATCTATTTATATTATGTTATCTCTATCATTCTCTCTATCTCTATATCTCTCTCTTCTCGTTTCCCTCTCTTTATCTCTCTATCTATTTTTCCTCTATCTCTCTATCTATATATTCTCTCTCTATTTGTCTCTCTCCCTCTCCCTTTTTCTCTCTTAATTTTTATACATTTTCATTTCTTTATCTCTCCCTCCCTCTCTTTATCTCTAAATCCCTCCCTCTTTAACACTATCTCTATCTATCCCTCTCCCTATATATTTATATCTATTCCCATCTCTTTATCTCCCCCCTCTCTCTAGCTCTCACTCTCTCTAACTATATATCTCTCTATCTCTCCCTACCCCTCTCTCTGTATATATCTCTCCATCTCTATATCTCACTCTATTTCTCTATTTTTATCTCCCTTGTTATCTCTTTATATATTTCTATCTCTCCCTCACTATCTCTCTATCTATATCTCCCTTTATCTCTCCCTTTTTCTCTCTATACATCTCTCCATGTCTCCTCTATCTCTCTACCTCTCTATTAACCCCCTCTCAATCTCTCTGACTATCTCTTTCTCTCCATATACATCTCCCTATCTCCCCCATCCCTTTCTCGCCCTCCTCAATATCTCTCTCCCTCCATATCTACCTCCCCATCTCTCTTCATCTCTCTATCTCTCCATTATAGAAAATTGTGTACCCTCATATCAAATTTCATTTTATACCTACTTTAGTGTTTACTCCCATAGCACTCTAAAATTTCATTTTAGCTTGAACATTGGCTTATTTCACTTCAAGGTTTTCTTGGATTTTGGACCAAAATGTCATTATTGTCTCTATTCTAGGAGTATGTATCAAATTCGGTAGAATTTTCTCAAGATGTGAGTATAAGACATAGGCATATGCATGATGTACTAGTTTCCTATAATTTTTTGAATTTCAAATGTTGGTTTCCTACTTATATTTCTATTGAAACCTATTGTAACATCCACTTGGAGATATAACGCTCTGTTCACACACCCATTCAAACAAAATTCTCATTCCATCTTGGAAAAATAATCTTTTGACTCTCTTGGAGAAAAAAATATAAAATTTATATTTAATTATAAATGAATCCATTTTTTCTATGCATTCTTTCCCTACATTTCTCAACTTTCAAATCTTTTAAATCCTTAAGAATCTTTCCATTTTTTAATATTATTCTCATTCATTTGAATAATATCTATTTATGTTGATATTTCATCTCCCATTATCTTTGCGAAAATATCTTTCGTGTAGACACCACCTATTTGATTAATTTCATGCACTATGGTTGTCTTCCTTATAGACCATGTTTTGATTAAAAGGAAAAACAAGTTTTGAAGGGACCCGAAACCCTTTATAAAAGAGAGACCAAAAGCTGCTAAAGGAATATATCAATCATCTACTAGTAGCAACCCAACCATCAAAAAATTGACCAACGTGGGAGCTAGACAAAGTGAGACAATAAACAACCAGCGACTCCCAATAGCAAAACAACAGCACACTAACCGACCAGAAACCAAAAACAGAAAGCAACCAAAAAAGACTAGAAACTAATGAAAGCCACCCATAGTTTTGGCCACTTCAACCTGTTGGGACTTATGCTTTTCAACCATATCCAATAGTTCTTGTTTCTCAGCATCAAACACTTTTTTCCACTTAGTCGATCCTCTTGCAACCAACACCTTGTCATCAGCCTTGAGGGATTTTTTCCCCTTACCCTTAGCCACCTACTTTGTCTCCCTGAGTTTAGAGAAGTAGACCTGCTCTTCCCTAAGCTGACTGATTTTCTTGAAGAGAGTTTCCAGGGCTTCAACACTATTTTTTATCGAGGCATGACTTACTTGCAGTAAATTTTTAATATCATTATTTAAACATGCAACACTAGCCTCCAGGGCTTTCAATCTCTCCTTGCATTACTCCTTGAACTCATTATGAGTGTGTTTCAACTCCACCAATCTGTCAATGAGTAAATTTGAAACCAAGTACTTCGGATTATTCTACAAGTTAGCCTTAAGGCCCTTGATTTTAATGTTGATTTTATTAAATTCCTACAATGACCATTTGGCCAATTTGAAGGTACTAGTAGCACCTGCCCTAGGCATATCTAATAGGCCAAACATTGAGGTATCCTCCCCATCTAAGTATGAGAAATCCTCTGACAAAGGATCAATTTTTAGGGGTGAAACATTACCTTTTCCCTTGATTTCCACATTTCGCTCATCAACCTCCTTTTCCAAAGAAACCTTGGGTAAATCATGGATAGGAGATTCCTCCACAGTCACAGTAGTAACGTCCAGGTTATTGCTAACCTCTTCCTTTGTATGGACCCTACCCGCCACATTAGACTCATTTTTCTTCAAATTAGCCAGCCTCTTTGACAACCTTCTTGGTTTATCAGCCACATCAACCTTCTTTTGGGCCCCAACCTCACTAGTCCCACCAACAACACCTTTATCCCCGACCACTTCCACCTCTGTTGGAGAGGACCCATCTGACCCTACCTCTGTGTCTTCACTGCTAGAAATGGCCAATCTCTTGGGGGCCCTATTAATTTTGGAACCCACCACCTTCCTCTTCTTCGACCTTGAAGGCAAGCCAACATCATCCCCATTCCACTCTTCCTCCTCGTCCAATGAGGACTCTGACTCTGATGACCTAGAGAGGGAAACAAAATTTTCCCCCTTACCAGCAATGGCTAGGGCCAGAGTCATAGACTAAACATGCTCCATAATGAGTAATATAAGCCCTTCATGAAGGATGGGGGCACTTTTGTTCTTCAAATGGGCATACATAGAGGATTCTAGCAAAGACAAAAGAAAAAAAGGAAAGGATATGAACAAGCCATACCTAAAATGATTGAGCAAATGAAATGGTGACCAAGAAGTGCCTTGAATCTTCCTTACAGCGTCATGTACCGCATCATCACCTCCGCGACCCTGGCACAAATCTTCTTTAGGGAATCTCTATCATAGCCCCAATTTTCTAGCCTAACTAGATTTTTTCTTTCACCCTCCTTAAAAAACTAGGTCATTTCCTCCTCATTACTCTTTTTGTCCTTAAAACATTTCCCGCCCATAGTCAGAAATCCTATAACAGAGGAAATTAAATCATCATTCACTTCCACCTCCAAACCCTTCATCACAAGCTTGCGATTATGCCAAACGGACACAAATTTGGCTGATGCATTCGGGTAATGCCTGTGTAACCTCTCCATAAAAGGAATTAAATTTCCATAAATGAGGATGTTCCATAGCTTCTTCCTCCTCTGAATGTCACCACACAAACCCGGCTCAACATGATTCCTATCTCCACCCATGGATTCCTTATCAGCCAACACCCAACTCTAGTAGAAAATAGCCAAATACAAGCTGCCGAGCCAAATAACACCCACAAAGCATGCCAAATAGGGTGAATTACAAGACCATAATAGTTGTAGCAAGTTATCCCACGCCATCAATTCTTAAGATGTTCCTAGAATTCTCAGGAATGATAGATCCCTCCTCCCATGAGCGAAATTCGCTAAGACTGACAACCACATTGGAAAAGCAATCAACAAGAGAGTTTCCTTCCTGATACACATGAGATATATGGGTCTCAACACAAGATTGAAGCATGATTACCGTATCTTTGATTAACTAATCCACGTTCCAACTCAAAGGATGCACCCCATTCATATAATTAATTACATTCATTGAGTCACCTTCCACCCAAATTTTTGAATACCCTTTGCTAATGGCATACTTTACACTTATAAATGCAGCCTTTGTGCTTATAGACCATGTTGATACTCATAGTTTCATTTATTTTATTATTTTTTTTAATTTCTAGATGCACACACAAATTTGTAGTATTTCTCCTATTTTTCATTTGTGGAGGTTGAGAGACAAAAATAATGTTGGTGTAATTAATTATTTAATTACACTTGCATAAGTTTACTTAGGCATTATTTTAATTCCTAGGTTGCATTTAGTTATCCTTATCTAGTTGAGCTATCTTTTTGCTCAAGTTAGGTTTAGGGTTGTGCATGCTTATGCCTTTTTAAAGGATTTTGTATCAATTGTATTTTAATAATTTAGTTAATGCAATCTCTCTTGAAGCTTGCAGAGCAACCTTGCTTTTTTGTCTCCATCTCTTCCTTTCTGTGACAGGTTATTTGCATGCAGGTGATCTTCGGGTTTTGTGAAGTTGGCTTTCTCAACTTCTACATGGTATCAGAGCTCGAGACTTGCTACTTCATGTTTGTGTTTTGAAGGATTTTTGGAGCTTCAAGGGTTTGGGGTTTGTCTCTTTTGATCCAGGGCATACATGTTTGATCGGAGCTTTTTGAGTCCAAACAGACCTTGCCATTAAGTTCGCAACAGTCCAAAACCCCATAAATGATTGTTCATTCGTCCATTTTGGACACAGTTGACCTCTAAGGAAATTTTTTTTTCCTGTACGGCCCCATACAGCTATATACATGTGGATCGACGTATTCAAAAAAAAATTTGCAAAAAAAAATATTATTTTTTTCCTCCACAAAATTTTTTCAAAAAAAATTCATTGAAAAAAAATATATTAAAAAAGCTTTTTAAAAGCTGGGTGGAATTTTTGTTTTGTATTTTTGGGGCAGATTTTTTTAAGAAAGGGTGCATTTAATCAAAGTTACCCATAGTACCTGTGCCTGTAGGTCCTACAGGCCCCATGTCCCAGCGCTGACATTGACAGTCGACCGACGACCTAGTTTCATAGGCCAGCACCCTTATTTAATAGGTCGGCGGCTTCTTTCTTCCAACCGGCGGTTGCGCCTAGTTTTTTGAGGAAGGGTTACCCACAGCCCAGTGTTTGATTTTTTCTGGCAACAATTTCCACCGCCGGCCGACTACAATCTTCCCGGGCATCTACCTTTTTGGCAGGCGGCGAGTTTTTTGCCGAGCATAATCTCTTTAGAATATTTCATTGTCCTACTGGTATATTTCGTTCATCGGATTTTTCACAGGGGACCAAATTTTTTTTTCCGTCAGGAAGGAATATTCCCAGAATATTCTGGTGACATTAGCATGACGTCATGCTGATGTCAGCGGTACGAACTGCACATTGGGCCCCTTTGACCCCTCTTTGGCCTCTAGGGAGCTATTTTTTTCTTTTGGTCGTAACTTTTGCATACGATATCATTTTTCTGCAAACAAGATATCATCAGAAATCTGGTTCCACCAACTTTCCAATGGTGTGGGTCTCATCACTTTATTTTTCTGCTGGTGCATTCTATAGTCAGCTGAAGACCGAGGAGTTATTTTCAGTCCTGAGCTCGTAACTTTTGACCAATTTCTCTGTTTCCCACAATCTCAATGGCGTTGGAACCGTCTTTCAGAGCTCTTCAATTCCATCCATACAATTTTTCCAAATTTCACTCCAAGTATATTTTATTCATATTTTTGTGTTTTTGCACTCTGGTGAATTACTTGGACGTTTTAGCTTCTGGGAACTTCTCATTTGCATGGGATGCTTCATTTTTTGCTGT
The DNA here is from genome assembly GCA_007258455.2 of Sequoia sempervirens. NCBI lineage: Eukaryota > Viridiplantae > Streptophyta > Pinopsida > Cupressales > Cupressaceae > Sequoia > Sequoia sempervirens. The sequence continues at coordinate 715,936,727 of VDFB02193867.1, forward strand.
TCTTTATGTATTTCCAGTATTTTTGCCTTTGTGGGAATTATGAGCATCATTTGTAAGCAATTTTCTATGTAAATGCACTGAGATAAAGTGCCACACTATTGTACATGTATTTTGGGGTATTTTGCACATAAGGTTGTGCCATATTTTGTACTCGCACTGTATTATAAAGTGCCATGGGGGGGTTGTGTAGTGCCTTTGTTTTTTCCATCACACCTTTGTCTGGTGAGTGTCCCTTCACGACAACAGTGGATCCATATTATTCCATCCTCATGCATGTGTGCTTTGTTTTTCACACCACTTTTTTCAGTTACAAGTGCTTTCTTGTGCACTTTTAGATGTTGTTTCTTCTCCTTCATGCACTACAAGGTGTTACACAACATTTTAGTGGATATGTGAGGCTCTCCCAGTCAACATTATGGGGGGTATTATACTATTTCGTGCTAATGCTTCCTTAGTTTTTCCTTGGAAGGAATCTTCCATTCTCAGTTGATTGGTGTTCTTCAGACTATTGGCACCTGTATTTTCAAATTTTAGTGGTTGAGTAGTGTCGTTGGGGTCACTCGTATAGAATCATGTTCCATCTATATTTTTGATCATTGGTTGAGTAGTGTCATTGGGGGCACTCATGCAGATTGTTGTCTTCTTGATCCTAATCATCCTATCTTCAAAGGAGCTTCTTCGGCACCATAGCAGTCATCTTTCGACAGTTGTTTGCATCTTCTTCTGCTTCAGTGATGTTCTTCATTTCTTGTGTTTCTCTCTTTTGGAGAGGAGTTTTCTCCCACAGGGTTTTTCTCCTTTTCTCCGTTTGTGAGAGATTCTTCATTTGTGCATGGGTACCTAACATGGCCTTGTTGTCGGGACCCATCTTTTGCATCTTTGCATCTTTTGCATAATAATCTTCTCCCTAAGTTGCACTTATGGGGGGGTGTTGGTGTAATTAATTATTTAATTACACTTGCATAAGTTTACTTAGGCATTATTTTAATTCCTAGGTTGCATTTAGTTATCCTTATCTAGTTGAGCTATCTTTTTGCTCAAGTTAGGTTTAGGGTTGTGCATGCTTATTCCTTTTTAAAGGATTTTGCATCATTTTATTTTAATAATTTAGTTAATGCAATCTCTCTTGAAGCTTGCAGAGCACCCTTGCTTTTTTGTCTCCATCTCTTCCTTTCTGTGATAGGTTATTTGCATGCAAGTGATCTTCGGGTTCTGTGAAATTGGCTTTCTCAACTTCTACAAATAAGAGCTTGGATTTATTACTTATTTCTATTTATTTTTTAAATACAATGTAGTCCTCTTTATTCATTATATTTCTTCATCTATATTTTTTGGTATATTTCCATTTCTGGTTTGACATATTAGGTGAACTATAGAGAAATATTTGAATGGCTTTTGAAAATTCTCTAGTATTTTGGTCATATAGACAATAATAAAAAGTATAGATGCCCACATAATGTGTTAGAATCTTGGTTTATGAGTTCTAGTTGAAGGGAACACAATATATTGAGGGGGAGGTGAATCAATATATCAAATCTATTTAAAACTCTTTAATTCAACATGTATCTTCAAACATGAATCATCAAACATGGATTAAAACAACTACCAATCAATTAACATAGATACACACATTCACATAATGAACACTAGATATATGTGAAAACTCAGAATGGGAAAAACTATGGTGACAAGATATGCTTGGAGCTACTTTCCAAATACAACTTCACAAAAATGATGAATAAGTTACAATCATGAAGTGGGTACCAACCTACTAGATACACCAATCCCTTGATATATTTGTAGCCACCAACCTACTAGAGACACCAATCCTGAATACAAAGACCTTTGAAAACCAACTCAATAAGTAAGACACTAGTCCTATCTAATTACAAAGATAAAGCTTGCTAAGCTTCAATGTTGATTACACAACTTAAAAAGCATCTGAGCTTGCCCCAGACACTCTCCTACACACCTTATAATATTTTGATTATGGTGCATAATGATTTAGGTGTAGCCTCCATTGAATAACACCTGAATTACACTTGCTCACAAAAGTTTATACTTCCACACAATTTCAAATCCATCTACATGTTCAGTGAGATCTAAATTATGATTATTATATAACACATTACATTAACATCATTTCATGTCACTTGGCTTGAAAGTGGTGACGACAACATATCTAAGCGGGAAAGGTTGTGGGCTTGGTATTTTGAATTCCTCTGGTGTTGTAGAGGACGATGGTGCTGATTCAAAAGAAAAAGACAAGGATGATCATTTGTGGATGGTCTGTTGGAATTGGTTGGAAGTTTTTGTGTTTGTTTGGCCTTCTACCTTGGTTTCATGGTTGCTCGAGATTCCTGATTCTCAGGTGCCTTGTTGTGATGATGGTGTAGATAGCTTGTTGTGTTGTTTGCTAGTAGAGGTTGTGTGCTATCCTCCTCGTGTGTCTTGGCTTGTGTTTACCCTGTATTTTTTTCCTGGGTTGGTGTGATTGGGGGTTACATTTTCCCAGCTTTTTGTGTTTGTTGTGTTGGGTGGTGATGTTGACTCCCCTATTCTTGTCCTTTTTTCTTGGCTGCTGGTTGATATGTTCCTTCACAAGCCCCTGTGGGTTTGTGGAGATGATTGGTTCTTTCTATGTCTTCTCTTCTGCATTGTTAGGGACGTTAGTGATGCTCTCCTTTGTAGAAGCCTTTTTCTTGCCCCATGTTTCCTTTTTCCATATTTTATGGTCTCTGGATTCGTTGTGTTGTTTGCTTCAGGTATGCCCTAGTTTTTGCTTGCATTTTGTGAGATGCTCTACTGCTTGAGGGTCTTGGAGTTGTTATCTCAAGCTCCATAGGTTCCAAAGTCTCTATGGTGGTTTTGAGATCGTGCTTCGGGATTTCCTCAGAGCTTTTTGTTGTTGGAGGAGTTTCTAAATGGGCTTCTATCTTGGTCTTGGTGGTTTTGGGTCTGTTGATCTATTGGGATTTTCTTGAAATGAGGGTTACGTGGATCCTGTCAAAACTATTACTATTTCTCCTTTGGGGAGATGGTTCCCTAGTTTTGTGAAGCTGTAGGTTGTCGGCCTCCTTTTGTAGAGGTGTTTGGTGGGAACTTTCTTCAAAGCTCCTTTTTTCCTTTGGTGGTTTTAGAGACCCTTCCCTATTTTTTGTGGGGGGTTTTGTGCTTTAGGAAGGCTTCTTGGTTGGTGGAAGTGGTCGTTTTGGTGTTTTTGTTTGGTTGGGGAAGGGTGCTCTGCCCTATTGGGGTGTTGTTTGCCTCTGTTACCTGCTACCATGGCATGGTTGGGAGATGCCTTGTTCCCATTGTGGGCCTTTTTTCTCTATGGCTTGCAGTGGTTTTTCTATTTATTGGGGTTCCCTTGGTATTTTGGTTGCCCCTTGTGGTGTTTGGTACTTTTTCTGAGGAAATAGTTGATGGTTATTCAATGTTGTGGGTTGATTATGTTGTTGTTCGAGAGGTTTTTGTTGTCCTTCCTATTGTTCCTTTGGTCTATATGCCTTGGGATGAGGTGTTTTCCTGTTCTGCTAGAGTTCTTGCTTGCTACCATGTTCTACAATTGCAGTATTCAATAGAGGTGAATATTGCTCCTATTAAGGTGGGGCCCTCTCCTATTGAGGTGGAGCTAGAGGTTGTAGAGATGGTGGGAAGTGCTTCTCTCCTTATTTGGTCCCTATCAAGGTGGTGTGTGCTTGCTCTGGAGGGAGGTTTCTTCGATAGTTCTAGTCCCCACTTCTTCCTCACCTATAGAGGGGAGCCCCATCCTTTTGAGGCAGTTTCAAGGTTGGTGTCTAGTTGGTTGGTGCATTTTAAAGTACGTATCTCTACAACAACTTTTGATTCTTACCCCTCTTTTGGTGGGAGTCTGTTGGGATCAATTTTGTTTAATTTGAGTGGAAGGCTTTCTGTAGTCCAGCTACTGCAGGTGGTTTGTGACCTAGTTGTTTCAAGTAGTCTCTTAGGACTTGATGTGTTATGGGTTGTTTCTTGGCTCAAGGCCTTTACTGTACTTGACTTAGGAATGTTGTTTGTCCTAATGGTTCTATTGCTCTTAGTTTCAATACCTAGAATGAGTTGTTAGTCTATCTTTGACTTAGGACTACTGTTGGTTCTGAGTGTGTTGTCACTCTGGGTTATCTGGTGACTAGGTGTTGTTTGTGTTTGTTGTGTTACTGTGGTATTTTTGCTAGTGTTGTTTCTCTATTTTGTTGTCAAAGTTTGAGAATTTTTTGTTTCAAAGTGTCCTTTTCTTAGGTCTATAAAAGTTTCTTGGTCCTTTTAAAACCTTTCTTACCTTATCAAAAACATCATTTCATGTTGGCCAAGAGTCTACAATTAACCAGGTCAACAAATGATGGACCTAAACTCAAATTTATATGAAACATGTAATGGGTAGGTCCTAAATCACATTTGTTGCCACCAAAAGAACATGGTGTCATGTGCTTCCTTCAAGAACCTTAACTTGGAACTAATTCAACATCCCACGCTATCTCCAAAAGTCACATGCTACAAGCCTCTACTGCACAATTTCAAAACAAGCATTGGTTAACTAACTAGCACAGTGACCCTTCTATCACTTCAATCTTTTTGCATGTTGAACATAAATTCTAAAAACTTTGGAACAAGTGTAGGCATACACTAGTAGAATTTGGCAAATAAATGACTAGGTGACTAAAAATTTTAGTCACAACAACTAAAAATGACTAAATTCTACTTAGTTTTTACAACTCGGCTAAAAATGAGTAAATAAATGACTAATTTGGTCGTTGAATAAAAAATTATTTAGTCGTAGAAATAAAAGTGACTAAATAGTTAGTCATCAAATCCAAAGTAGACAATTTTTTTTAAAAAAATTGGCCAAATATTGGCGTGATGTATTGGCACAATTATTCACATTCATTGCAGATTCATTCATCTCACTTGACCTCACTTCATTCATTAGCCTGGCATGAGGCATTTTGATCAATTATAGCAGCTACTTGCATGGGCAATACATATTCAAAGAGGACCTGGAGACTTCTCAAAAGGCAGGAAAGGGCAAGGAATTCAGAGTTTGCTACAACAAATTTAAATTCACCGAGGCCCTCTATAGCAAATTCGAATTTGGGGATGCCCTTTGTAGTGAATTCAAAGGTAATTCAAAACCCTCATTACATTAAACAAAAATTCAAAATGCTCATTACAATCTACTACTCTTAATAATGTTCTACTTCTCTTAATAATGTTCTTTTACAATCTTGCTGTAACGCCCCGCCACACAACCCTAGGGGAAGTTGCAATTTACTACACAAACAAACTAATTTTTTATTTTTTTTATAAGAACATTTAGAACAATTAACATGCAAGTTAACTAACCATTGCCAACCAATCCCCTAAGGTTACGAGACTGAGTTACTTAAACCCAAACAAGGGACAAGAATTAACCAAAACATTAGATTACTTAAAGCATTAAGAACGCACACATTCCATACATAATAATTTGCATCAAGAATAAGAAATGCCACTTGATTCCAATGATATCATTTACAACATAATTACAACACTCATTCCCCGAATGAGATAAATCTAGAAGCTTGATTACATATTATAAATTCCACCTCGATAACAAATGAGGGGTAACAAAATACAATATACAACTGAAAGGATAAAGCATGACATGAAACTGGATCCCACGAGCTCTCCAACTGGAAATCTTGTCCACACGAACAAGAAGATGAACCAACGGATTTAGGTGCACATTCCACCCAACCATGTGATACCCAAAGGCTCACCCCTCGTGCTAGGAGATAGTAACCAGGAATCCAACACAAGACTATCTACCACTAAACATAGGCTACAACATAAACTGAACTGAAACAACAACCACCACCAAATCCTTTAACACAAAGATTACAATGCTTCCAGAGAACAAGATCATGAACATCAACTGAATACCACACAGTAACTGACTGACTGCTGACATAGATAGAGTGTCATACATAAATTTCCATGAGTTACCCTGGCTCAACTGTCTAAGGCAACCAAACCCACATCTTGGGCTATCTAGGCTCAACTCTACCAGCCGCCGGACCCTCATGCAAAACTATGCATCTCGTCTCATCTCAAGCCTTAACAAACACAAGCTTCAAGAGAGACATTCATTATCTTTATTTAGTGTGAAAGTGCCCCATTGATTTCTTTTAAGTTATCACTTAATTAAACCCTAGGTGAGTTACCCTGGCGCCCCTTTGTGTGCTGGACCCCCACAAAGAGCCAATGTCCTAACGACAACATACTCGATATAAACCACAATCCAATGGTAACTAGATAAAAATGACCTCTCCAATCCAAGGAGGTAACATATAACAAAATCCACTCCAAACACTTGGAGGAATACGAAATACAAAGTCCACTCCTTCCAAAGGAGGCATAGACCACAAAACCACTCCTAAACTCAAGGAGGGCACAAACCATTCCCATTCGTGAAAACCAGGTACATTAATAGAATACCTTGATACACCATCCAAAGAAAAGTACAAATGGTTGACATCATAAAACAACCCCCATCCTCTAGGAACATCTGGAAGACTTACATAACAAACGACTCAACTGCCCAACATCAAAAAAGAATAATAACAAATCAATTCAAAAGCAATTTTCGGTAACTTAACAACCTAGCGTATGGGTTTCCTAAACCCAAGTCAAACACTGGTAAAGTACACGAAATCAATACAACAATTAACATTAATCGTTCACACTCAAAGTAATCATATCACATTGACAACTTAAGGAGTTTAACCCGATAATTTAATTTCATTTTCCCAATTACAAAGATTAATAAAAGAAATCAACTTTTAAAATAAAAGTATTTGATTATTTAAAATCTACTTTAAATAAATCATTTAACTATTAAAATTCAACTTTCGATAAAAATTATTTGAATATCTAAAATCTACTTTTAAATAAATCCAAAACATTTGATTATAATATTCTCTTTTAAAAAAAATACATCATAAAATAATCTATATTTAAATCTACTATATATGTATAAAAGTATGCCTATATACTCAATGTATATATATACTTAGATGAATATCTACACATGTTGAATTTACAACTATTGTTTAAATGCACAAATATTTTTAAAACAACCAATTTATTCCATATTGCAAATTATTTTAAAAGAAAACATAATATATATACATTATAAAATAAATAATTATATAAAAAAAAACTTTTAATTAAACAATATTATAAAATATTGACATATAATATATATATAATAAAATATATATAATATATATATATATATATTAAACATATAATATAATATAAAAAAATTAAATTAAAATGAATTTTTAAAAAAAACAATATAAAATAAGAATAAAAGGCCAAAGGCCTTTGGCTGCACGCAGCCCCCAACAGGGGACGTGCCCCTGTGGTGGCTGCTACGCAACCCCTCCCCAACCATGGGGAGCGTTGCACAGCTAGCACCCCCATGGATGGGGGGTGGCTGTGGGCAGCCCCCACAAAACAAAAATATATATATATATTTTCCATTTAAACGACTTCGTTTAAAAACGAAAAACGAAAATCCAAAACCCTGTTCTGGTAAAAACCAGAACGAAAATCTTGACAGGGTGAACAAAAATTATTTCAATGGACATTTCCAGCCAGCAAATTACATGAGCACAAATATATATATAAATTTGTGGGTTTACAGTGAAACTGAGGAAATCTTTTTCACATATAATTTTACAAGCAAAAATTCTTGAGTTTCAAAACCAAATGAAGATTTTGTTTGTTCAAATCTATGTTTTCCCAACTGTTAATTATTTTCTGTAGATTTCTTCTCCTAATCAAGAGATTGAATCATTTTTTAAAAAAACAGGAACAAAATGAAATTTTCTTTCAAAATAAAATGAAGAACACCAAGCAAAAAACCTGGTATTTTCTCCAAGAACTTGAAAGCTTGAAAATGGTGATTCAATATTTATTCTGAATCTAGTTCAATCCACAAATTCAATCCTTCTCCTTCAAATTCCAAGCACAAATCCAAAATTGCTCCTCCTTTCTTTTCCCCTCAAATTTCCAATTTTTTTTTTTTTTTTTAAAGAAAATCCTAATTTCCTTATCAAGAATCTTTCCCCCAAATTTTTGTCAAACCCCTAAAAAACTCACCCACTAAATTTATTGCCAATTTTGGAGATATTTTCTATTTTTTTAAACTTAAAACCAATTTCTATTTCTAATTGAAGTGATGCATTTTCAAAATTCTTTAAAACAAAAGAATACCATCTTTGCAAATAATTTACTTTATCAACAATTTTCAAAAGTGAGATTCAAAACACATTCTCCTTTTATTTATTTATTTTAATTTAATTCTAACTATCCAAACATGGTCTTTATATTTATATTTTAATTAAATCTTAATATCCAATAATTGCCCAAAACAACTATCACATTTAATAAAACACCATTAATATAATTACTCAATAAACTCAATCTAATTTTATTAATTAATTCAAATCCATCAATCAAATAAATGACATTTCAACATTGCAAATAAATACACATATACATCAATTTAACTACACAAGCCACTTGATAACCTTTAAAATTTACAATTAAATAAATATTCAAGATGCAAATGACCGAATTAAAACAACCAACCCGACAACAACTCGATGACACGCTATGACTAGGGTGACGACTTGGCACGGAAAACCTAGCTACTATCTCCCAATCAATTTCCGTTGGTCAAAGGACACGCTCAAACCTGTGAACCAGGTGGAGTCAATGTCATGTACCTGTCAACCTGCAAACAAAGAATACATCGACATGCATACATATATATATAATATGATCAAACACACCGTGAAGAAGAAATCTCAGAATCGTAGGGCACTCGCAAGCGAGTGATACAATCCTGTCCCCTTCACCAATACACAATTACTAACTGACGATGCTAACATCAATGATATGATCACAAGCATAAAACATCATTAAATCAATTATTTGCTAAATTAATCCAAAACATGTCATAAAGGTAACATCAAAGTAAAATAACATCACATCAAAATATATCCTTCACATCGTTTAATAGATAGCGGTCAAAAGCAACCAAGTTTTGAAGTCAAAGCATAAACATAAACAACATACGAAGAAGAACATTCTGAACAAACGAGCCAAAACGGAGGGGTGTTACACTTGCCACTGTTTTGCTTCATAATGTGCTCAAGTTAAATATAATAAAATTTGGGTGTCAATGCCAAATTAGAATTTCCTCAAACAATTTTGATACATTTTCACTACAAGCACAAAATGTCCTTGTACAAAGTAAACATGTGCTAGATTTACCCACACATTGAAAGCATCTAAACAAAGATGTTTCTTGTTGCAGCTTGTTGTACCTCTGTAAAAATTTCCTTTGCAATATCAAATTGACCCCTTTCAACTAGCACAATGGTTGGCTCATTTGTAGCATAAACATTTCCTGGTCTCTATGCCAACACTTTACAATACAGTTCTCTAGCCTTCTCAAGATGTTGTGCCTCCACCTTTGGATCCCTCCTCATTGCGAAAAGATACAAAATAATTCTAATTTACAATTAAAATTTCAACATAAGAATTCTTTGCATCTGATTCACTTTGTGCAACTTTAATTGTTTCTTTGTTGTAAGCCCATCATTTATTTTTAGTTCCATTTTTCCAACCATAGATAAAGAATTTGATGAGTTTTTATCCACCTTAAGTGCATCCCTAATCAATTCTAGGCTTAGTTAGATCTCATTCCAAGCCTGAGCCATGGCTGCAAGATGTAGATATGCATCCATATAATCAGGAAACTTTAACAATATCATCCTATATAAAATATTTTCTTTTTCAGTATCATGTAGTTGTTCAAACAACCTAGCAAGATTAAATAGTGTTGTGACTTCATCCCATGGTAACTCAGGTGAAACACCACCTTCTTCTAGTCAATGGAAGAATTTCATATCCTTAAAGAGCACAAGAAAAACTGTAGAATTAGCACTGGGGATTTTATTTATGAATTCAACCCAAATTCCATTTCCTAATGCCTCCATAAAATTTTGTTGAGGTAACTCTAGTTCATCATGCTCAAAATGAAGATCCCCAATGTTGTTTAACAATTGAATGGGTACTTCTTCTATGCTCTTCTTCAAAAGAGACTTTGGCATCTTAAGAGAATCTAAGGTTGCACTGGGTTCTAACAATATTAATAACTCACCCATCTTGATAAATGCATGGGCATTGGGTGGATCTGTGTGAGTTTCCTTTCTTGAAATTTACAATGCCTTCTCTGCCTGCCCTTGTTGAGCATATATAAGGCCTACAACTTTTAAGCTCTCACAGTTCTTAGGGTGGACCTCCAAAACCTTTTCAAAATTTGAGAGAACTCTTAAGGTCTCCCAGCTTCAATTGAACCTATCCAAAAAATCCTGTGGCCTTTGGATTTCCTTGATTGATGTCATGTAGTAGCGGCCAGTGGTGTCATAATCACCTTTACTATGATAAAATTATGCAAGATTATAATATGAATGAGATTTCATGAGAGGGTGGTCAGTTGAAACAAGAGTTTTCTTAGTCAACTGTTCTACAAGAAAATGTTGCCCTGCAGTGAAGAAAAAATGTGTTGCTAAATGATTCAATTCCATTGTAAAGTAGGGGTATAATTCGAAGGCTCTATGCATCTTTTCCATTCCTTCATGAACACTACCTTTTTCACTAACTGTGAGAATCCTACAAGTAAAAAATACACAAAATTGACCACAGAGATTTATGTAGAGGTAGAACATCATTTCCTAATGCCTTCATAAAAGTTTGTTGATCCAACTCTAGTTCATCATGATCAAAATGAAGAACCTTATGTTGTTTAACAATTGAATGGGTACTTCTTTGCTCTTCTTTAGAAGAGACTTTTGCGTCTTAAGAGAATCTAAGGCTGCACTGGGGTCTAACGATATTAATAACTCACCCATCTTGATAAATTCATGGGCATCAAGTGGATCTATGCGAGTTGTCTTTCTTAAAATTTCCAAAGCCTTCTCTTCTAGTCCTTGCTAAGCATATATATGGCCTATAGCTTTTAAGCTCTCATAGTTCTCAGGGTGGACCTCCAAAACCTTTTCAAAATTTGAGAGAGAACTCTTAAGATCTCCCAGCTTCAATTGAACCTATCCACAAAATCTTGTGGCCTTTGGTTTTCCTTGACTGATGTCATGTAGTAGTGGCCAGTGGTGTCATAATCACCTTTACTATGATAAGATCGGGGTGATCCCATAATAGTGGTTTACAAATTTTGGCCAAACTGGACACTGAAATTATTATTTTTAACTAAATCTTCACATTCGGGCACCTATAGCGGCTAAACTGTGAGGAATTTGAAGATGGTGCAAACTAGAGTCTCATCAAATTTTGTCGTAGATTCTAAAATATTTTTTTCAAAATTTTGGAATCAAATTGCACTTCTTTTTCCATCTCCCATGAAAATAGATTTTTTAAACAACATTTTAAAAGTGGGCATAACTTTTTTTCCATGAAGGATAAAATTCTAATTCTTTCAAATTTAGATTTGTGACTTTGATATCTAGTGCTTCCACTTGGTTAGATATTTTTATTGAATATTTTTTCCTTAATCAAGTTTCAAAGTTAAACAAATTACAATTCAGACTGTATAACGCGTAACTTTTTTTGTATATGTCAAAATTTAATTTAATTTTTTTTGTTGGATCAAGGACTTCAATATCTAGTGCACTCATATTTTTCAATTTTTTTTTTGATAATCTTCTATTTTTCCACATGTGAAGAACAAACAAATTCATTTTTTTGATGAAAAACCTATGTTTAATAAAACTTAAAAAACAAATACATAACAAAACCAAAACATATTAAAATTATATTTATTGGATAGCTTGTTCTGAGGAATACCATAATCATTTGAAATAAATTTTAAATGAATTCATTTGATCCCCAAAATCTAAATCAAAAGTGTTTTTTATCAGCATTTTGATAGGTGTAAAGGAGATGCATTTATAGGTATGGTTTAAAACTAGTGAGGTTCTATCCAAGGGGGTTTGATCTAAGGTGATTTGATCAAACCCTCTTCAATTGGAATCCTTAAAATGGAACTTTTTAAGGCTTAAATCATTATATTTTTTAAAAATATGTGATTTCAGCTAAAATTCGTTCCTCTCAGGAATTGTAAACCACTATTATGACAGCACCCATCGTGCAAGATTATAATATGAATGAGATTTCATGAGAGGGTTTTCAGTTGAAACAAGAGTTGTCTCAGTCAACTGTTCCACAAGAAAATATTGCCCTATAGTGAAGAAAAAATGGTTTGCTAAATGATTCAATGCCATTGCAGAGTACGGGCATAATTCAAAGGCTCTACACATCTTTTCTATTCCTTCATGAACACTACCTTTTTCACTAATTGTGATAAACCTATAAGTAAAAAATGCACAAAACTAACCACAAATATTTATATAGAGGCAGAACATCATTTCCTAATGCCTCCATAAAAGTTTGTTGAGCCAACTCTAGTTCATCACGCTCAAAATGAAGAACCTTATGTTGTTTAAAAATTGAATGGGTACTTCTTCTCTACTCTTCTTCAGAAGAGACTTTATCATCTTAAGAGAATCTAAGGCTGCATTGGGGTCTGATGATATTAATAACTCACTCATATTGATAAATGCATGGGCATCATGTGGATCTATGCGAGTTTCCTTTCTTAAAATTTACAAAGCCTTCTTTGTCTACCCTTGTTGAGCATATATATGGCCTACAAATTTTAAGCTCTCACAATTCTTAGGGTGGACTTCTAAAACCTTTTCAAAATTTGAGAGAGAACTCTTAAGATCTCCCAACTTAATAAATTGAACCTGTCCACAAAATCTTGTGGCCTCTGGCTTTCCTTGATTGATGCCATGTAGTAGTGGCCAGTTGTGTCATAATCACCTTTACTATGATAAGATCATGCAATATTATAATATGAATGTTATTTCATGAGAGGGTGGTTAGTTGAAACAAGAGCTATCTCAGTCAACTGTTCCACAAGAAAATGTTTCCCTATGAAGAAAAAATGGTTTGCTAAATGATTCAATGCCATTGCACAGTACGAGTATAATTGAAAGGATCTATGCATCTTTTCCATTCCTTCATAGACACTACCTTTTTCACTAACTATGAGAATCCTACAATCAAAAAGTGCACAAAACTAACCACAAAGATTTTTCCCCATTTCAAACAAAAAAATTGCCAAAAAAATGCATTTAAAACCTGCAAAAAAATGTAAATAAAATCACACTGATTTTTGTGCCAAAAAAAACCATGAGACCATAGCTTGTTGCTTACTATTATTCTTTAATATATTTTTTCCAAGCATCCATAGCATTTTTGAAATCACCTATTTTCGGCTTTTAGCCATAGCAGCAAGGCAGTGAACTATTTGATAAAATGCTTTGGTAGACATGTATGAAAAATGTGGTAGCATAGAAAAGGAAATGAACTTTGCAAAAAATGCCTCTAAGAAATGTGGTCTCATGGTGATGGAATGCCATGACAAGTGAATTGTTATGGATTGTCATGGCATTCCATCACCATGAGACCACATTTCTTTGAGGCATTTTTTCAACCAATTCACTACCTTTTCTATGTTATTGCTTACTATTATGCTTTGATAGATTTTTTCCAAGTATCCTAAGCTTGTTTGAAAGCACTTGTTTTAGGCTTTTAGCCATAGAAACAAGACAGTGAAATGTTTGATAAAATGATTTGGTAGACATGTATGAAAAATGTGGTAGCATAGACAAGGCAGTGAACTTTTTGAAAAAATGCCTCAAAGAAATGTGGTCTCATGGAATGCCATGACAAGAAAATGCAATTGGCAGTTGCTCCTAGTTATTAGTTATGCAATGTGAAGTAATTGCATAACTGCTTAGGTTGACTTTGTAAAAACTATACTGTATTGAAAAATTTTCATCTATCAACATCTAGTTATTAGTTATGCAATGTGAAGTAATGCTTTGAGTTTGAAAGATGTGCAGTGCAATGTAATCAACAATTTGAATATAAACTACAAAAATCTATTTTTTACAATTCATTAGTTAAACTCTCTATTTTATTTACTCTTTATAACTCTATTGCTATGGAAATGCATTTCAATTAAAAAAATAGTTTTTTTCTCTTAGTCTACAATTTTTTGTTGCTATGTGTAGAACATTATAGATGGATCAACGTTGAAGGTTGAAATAACATGCATTTGATGAGAGAATAGCCAATGAGAGTGACATGGACAAATATCCATGTCCATGTATTGACTGTCTTGGTGGAAAGGTGAAAAAAAGAAGTCAGATTTATAGATATGATAAGATATGGGAATAGTGGTATAAGCCCTTGGAATGTCAATTATTACGAATATATGATAGAATGGCAGAGTGTGAGAGATGAAGAGGCAACAAACATAGATGAAGTGGCACCAAACATAGATGAAGTGACACCAAACATAGATGAAGAGGTAGCAATGTTAGACAAAGTATTTGAGGTTGATAGAATGTTGAATGAGGTTCTAAATGATGATTGGGCCAAGTTGATGGAGGATGCTTCAAAGCCTTTGTATGCTAATTGCAGGTTAAGTCGTTCGACAATAATCCTTCAAATTCTTAACTTGCAAGTGGTGTTTGGTTGGACAAATGAGAGTGTAGATCAGTTATTGGCATGATTAAGTTCGTTGTTACCACTTGACTCCACATTTCCAACAAAACAAAGTCAATGTAGAAAGGAAATCACTAAGCTAGGTTTAGGGTATGAAAACATCCACACATGTGTGAATGGTTGTGTATTATTTTGCAAGAATCTTACAAGTGAGAGTGAATGTCTAAAATGTCATGAAGCGAGGTATAGAGAAGGGTTGAAATCAATTGTGGTTCCAAGAAAGGTTCTTCACTACTTTCCGGTAATCCCACAATTACTTTGAATGTATAGGTGCAAAGACATTGTTGAACTTATGCAATGACATGCCAAAAATAAGAGCACTGATGGAAAACAACGACATGTACCTGATTGTAAGATGTGGATGGAATTTGATAACAGATGACCTAATTTTTCTCAAGATCATCATAATATAAGGTTGGGTTTGGCTCTAGATGGGGTGAACCCATTCTCAGATCAAAGTACTAAATGGTCAACTTGGCCAGTGTTTTTAATAAATTATAACTTGAATCCATGGTTAGAAACTAAACCATTTTTCTTAATGTTATCATTGATTATGCCAGGAAAGAAAAGTGTGACTTTAGATACAATTGATGCTTATCTAGAGCCATTATATGATGAGCTAATGAAATTTTGGAAATGAATTGAAGCAATTCAATCTTTAAGGGATGGTCATTCAATCAAATTCACTTTAAGAGCTTCCTTATTGTTTATAATTCATGATCTTCCTACATATGGCACATTTTCTAGTCTTAGTGTTCATGGATACCATGGATGTCCTGCTTGCAACTTTAAGGATTTTGTGAGGCAATCAAGAAGTTTGCGTAAGTGTATTTATTGTGAAAATTGTGCTTACCTTAAAATGGATCATCCATATCATTAAAAAAACATGGTTCAATGGTTAAGAAGAGAATTGAGAAGCACCATTGCTAATAACATGTGATTAAATTATTGAGAATGGACAAAAAAGAATGTCATTTATTAAAAATGATGGAATTGTTGGTAGTAGATATGATCCATGTAATGAAAGCAGTGTAAAATGGTTGTGCATATTCTATAATTTTCCATACTTTAAGGATATAGCCATTAGGCATACTGTTGAATTTATGCATACTAAGAAAATAATAGCTTATGTTATTATAGAAACTCTTTTTGGTGCTTTTGATATTATTTCATCATGTGAAGACTTTTGACAACTAAATATTCGTCAAAATATTTGGGTTGAAAAATATGATGATGAAAAATATAGAAAACCTAGTGCTCCTTATATTTGGACAAAGGAACAACATGCACAATTCTTATAGTTGATGTCTTAGAATTGCTTTCCCACTAGATATGTAAGTAGTAGTATTAGAAGCCAAACTAACATTAATGGCTTAATATGCCTCAAGACCCATGACTATCATGTCATACTGGAGAATATTTTACCTATTGTGGTAAATATATTAAGTTTTGCAAAGGGTCCAAGATTGGTAGTTATAAGGTTGGGCCTAATATTAAAGAGAATGAGTTTACATGTATAGATCCTTCGAACTTTGATAGTTTGAGGGAGGAGGTTGTTGAGGTCCTTTGTCTATTGGAATGGGAATTTCCACCAACAATATTTAACATTTCTATGCATCTTTTGATACATCT
Organism: Sequoia sempervirens; assembly: GCA_007258455.2. NCBI lineage: Eukaryota > Viridiplantae > Streptophyta > Pinopsida > Cupressales > Cupressaceae > Sequoia > Sequoia sempervirens. Next base: position 715,953,092 of record VDFB02193867.1, read on the forward strand.
ACAATATGAACTAAAGCATTGTGGCCCGATAAGAACAATATGGATGTATTCTATAGAACAATATATGAAAGTTTTGAAAAAAATTGTCCGTACTAGGGTAAAACCCAAAGGCAGCATGTCTGAAGGATATTCAATGCAAGAGGCCATGGGATTTTGCATAGAATATATGAAGGATTTTAAAAATGTCAATCGGTGTGTATGGGACGATCACAAAGAAGACACAGTTGTAGGTGAAGTATTAGAAGGAAATGGATGTCACTTCAATCTATCACATCAAGAAAGAAGTGCTATACATTCCTATATTCTTCAAAACACATGTTCGTTTGATAAGTGGTGTAGGTAAAAAAAATTTGCACAATAACTTATTTACTCAATTCTATTTACACATTTATATTATCAATCTTACTAGTTGTACGTTAATATTCTATGTAGAAAATATGAAGAAGAGAATCAAGCTTGGATGCAACATCGACTTCAAAGGTGCAGACGTCATGTTGATTTGAATGGAGGTGATTCTTTTTCAAAAATTGAAGAATGGATTGCTAATGCAGTCAGTGATGCAAAAGAAGAAGGTCAAGATATAACAACAGAGTAAAGTGATCTTTCAAAATCTCCACATTTATGAGCTACATGTTTCAGTGGAATGTGGGCCTATGGTAGTAATTTAAGTGGAAGAAAAAGACAAAGGAAAGATAAATTGTGATTGTGTTGTTAGTGTTGAATTTCTTCACGAAATTGAGAAGAAATTTTATGTTGGATTCATCCAAAAAATTATTCTAGTGGACTATGGTGAAAATAGTCCTATATTATTAAAATGTAAGTGGATTTGACCATCTGCAATACAATTTGATGAGTATGGATTTGTACACACAAATACAAGACAATTTTTATCAGAGACGGATGAGTCATATGTTTCCCCTCTTCAAACTAACCAATCATTTCTAATTGATGATATAAGAAGCTCAGGATGGTCGTATGCCATTCAAATAGAGTCTCATTTAAAATGAAAAATCATGGAAGTTGTTGATATAATGCCTGATGGGCAATATGTTAATTTACAAGAAACATTTGAAGAAGTGGATGAAGACGATGATGGAGTGTTTGAAGAAGACATTTTGATTACCAATGAGGAGATTGGGAGAGAGAATGCATTGCATGTCACAGATGAGGATGAGGAAGAAAATCAAGCAGATGTAGACACGAATGATCGGGATTTTGATCTTGCTAGCAATGCAAATGATTATGATGATGTTTTTTCACCTTAAGAGGTTAGCTTATCACCTAAAATTTGGTTATATGTATGGTGTAATTTATTATTGAATGTAATAAAGATTTGAGTATAGGTATGCTTCTTCATTGTTGTTTTACTAATACATTTCTAAATGTAATCATCATTATTCTACTGGTACATTGTATGCAAAACTTGAGATGTTCACTACTGATTTGAAGTGCATTTAAAGTTAGGTTAAATCATTCTTCTTAATTTTCTTACTTTGGTTGAAAATTTGAAATTAATTTTGTTTAGTTAGAATATAATTTCTTGTATATCCTATATGTTTTCTAGATGAAAATATATAATGAACATATGTGATTTAATAATACATATATATATATTAACATTAGGTGAACTAAGCCTCCCCATTACAAATAAAGAAATGATCTCTTAGGTCTGACTAACACAAAAAACTAAAAATGAGATATTACAAAATTAGAAAATTGTTCAATCTTTTCAATAAAATGATATATAAAATACTGCATTCATAATAAAATCTAATACCACACTACCACAGTAGTCAATAGAGGTATATGCAGGATTGTGGGACATATAGGTCATTGTACAAATGCTTACTACAATATCGCGATAACCAAATATGAATACCACGGGGTGGCGGTGAGAACATGTTAACAACTAAAGTAAACAATAGCCCTGCAAGGAGTAAACAATGACACTGTGGTATAGCAGTGAACAATCACTCAACTGCTAGAATTAAACCATTGTCCTACAAGATTCCAAAGGGGTGTGCACGGGGTGGCGGTACTACTACTGCTACCCCACAATGGTCTTGATATGACAGAGTGGTATGCCGGTGAACAAACACTCAACTGCTAGAATTAACTCGTTGTGCCATGGGAGTCCAAAGGAGTGTGCATGGGGTGGTGGTACTGCTAATGCTACCCTACAATAGTCTTTAAATGATAGAGTAGTATTGTGGTACAAGTTTTCAAAGCATTAAATGATTACACTGTTCGATTTCCCAAGATCAACATGTATTCAAACTCAAAATATGGGAAGATTCTAAAATATTTTGCACGAATTGACATTAATAGTGAGGTGACTGACCTCAACAGCAAATATTACTTGGGACTCGATGACATTTAGGAAATCATTCACAAAGCTTAGTGTACCAAAGGCAAGGGAGTTCAAGCGGGAAAACTCTACAGCTATTATCTTGTCGAGTAAGTTCACAGAAACCCTTTGTAGCAAGTGTATAAGAATTGAATTTGCTTCTACAAGTAAACACTTAAAAAATCAAGTGGGGAGTAAATTCTTCATCATGCCACCCAAAATAAGTCAACTTGCAAGTAAAAAGGAAGAGTCCACAGTTTCTAAATCAAAGAAGAGATCCCTACAACAATCCATTTTAGATGTGTTACCTAATTCTGTAGACAAAGGATCCAAAAAGGTGTTTAAAGATACAACCCATGGATGTAGAGACCCAATTATCCCTATCTCAAGGTGGGATTTGTTTTGGTACTTCTATGAAAAAAAGGTTGAGAAGATTCCAATTTTGAATCCTTGGACCTTAGATTTGGCCAAATTGATAGTCTCAAATTTCTTTGTAGATGCTGAGTTTATTAAAGTATTGGCACAATATTATCACCTGACTGCCAGGACTATAAGAATGCCAGATGGTTCACCATTAGTGGTGCTGACTAAAGAAGCAATTATAGAGTGTTTTATGTTAAAAAAGAAAGCTATCACTAAGATTGACTTGGAAAGAAGTGAGGAGGATTATAGGAGATTGAGAAAAACCTATAGGAGTGATGAACTTCCTTTACACATGAAAAAGGGTGTGAACAATAGGAGGATACCTATCTCCCCCTCCCAAAATGAGCCATTTTCCATAGAAGACTTCCAAGTATATTTCAAAAGAACTTATTTTTCTTTGTGCCAAGTGCTTGGAATAGATGATAAAGAGAGGATGCCAACCTATCCCATGATGATGGAAATGAGGATACAAAATCCTGAAGTCAACATTAAGTATGACTTTGCTGCTAAAATTGAGAAAGGGCTACATGAGGGATTTTTGCAAGTAAGAGAGAACTTAGCTCCCATCACTTTCAAGAAATACTGTTTGTTGTGTCATTTAATATTGTACCAAAACAAAAACAGATGGACTAAAAGAATTTGTTTGAGAATGACTTATGATGAAGGGAATAGGTTGCATGTACAAAACTAGTGTTACATCTGGGATAGTAGATGTAAAAATAGTGATTATGTAATATTTCATGATGATTTTGTAGTAAAGGTAATGGCTTCTCTTGGTCACATTTCACCAAGATTTCCTAATAAAATCATACAAGTATTAAGACCTTTAGCATTGAAGCCAAAGTAGGGACACACTCACAATTTCAGTGACTAGTTCTTCTTAGCAGACCAAACAATAATAAGGGTCTATGGGTGTCCTCAAGCCCCACAATTTTTACCTAAATTTGTTTCTATTTGAATTGCATTTTTAGAATTTATGTGGAAAATGTTATGGATGGATCAGGATGTTATGAAAAGACAGAAAAGGGGACATTCCTCCCTAACCTAACTGAATGTAAGGAGCTATTCATAGGGTCTAACACTCTTGAAGAACTACAAAACTATTTGAAGATGTAGTATTCATTGAATTCATGAGGAGAAAGGGTCTTTGATCCTAAAGGGAATATTAATTTTATAAAGTAGACACTTCTCACTAAAGCTAGGATTACCCATGATGCAATGGATTACGAAGAAGATGTAATAAGAAATTACTTTACACCTGATGAAGTTTTTTAGAGGAAGAGGAAGTGGTAAATTAGGCTTGAGGAGGAGAAGAAGAAAAGGGACACTGTATTCCAAGGATTCTATGTTGAAGAAAAGGATCCTATCAAAAGGATGAACGTAATAATTGACAACTTTGAAAGATTATATGTTGAACCAGAAAAGAAACCTGAGGGTCAGTCTTCAAAACCCTCCAAGCTGCCCATCAAACCAAGTGATATTTTAATCATAAAGCCCCTACCAGACACTACCACAATAAAATCAAAAGAATCCCCTGAGCAACCAAGTCCTAAAAGGCTGAAGACACATGGAGTGGCCCCCTTAGTGGCATATGAAACAAGTGAAGGAGTAGGGGATACTGAAGAGGTAGCTGATGTACTTTTGAATTTTAAAGATGATGAAGTTGATCAACCACCACCTAAGCTTGCAACTTATGCTCACAAACTAGAAGAAAGATTGGATGTATATGGGCATAATGATCAAGAAGTGCATGATGATGAAAGGGTGATTGATGCCCTTAGATTTATTGAATATGATGAATTTATTCAAACTCCCGAGTTTAAGGATTTTTGGTTTAAGATGAAAATAAAAGAATTTGAGGAGAGACTCCAAATTAATAAGATGGGCACTGAGGAGTCATAGCATGACCAAATTGTTTCCCAAACTCTTGAAGAACTCAAGATTAATGAAATTACTGATAGCCCCCAAGAAGCAAGAAAATTGGTCTTAGAAAGCAATATACTAATTATTTCTGGGATGGAGTTAAGAAATATATTCTTATTGGATCAAGTAAGAATACAAGAAGATCCCATGTTGGTTTCTGAATTCAATTCATATGATGGAATGAGTGGCATAGGTTACAATCCAAATCTTGAAACCCTAGCCTTTTGGACAAAGAAAAAAATAATAGAAAAACAAAGATTGTTTGATGTTGTAAAAGAAATGAGAGGGACTGGCATGGTAAAGAAACTTCAAGACACATCAACATTGGAGGTAGCTACTATGACAATGCACTCAATAATGTTTACTAGGGATGTAGTTGAAGCTATGGAGCTTAGATTGGTAGAATATGAAAAAGCACAGACTGACCTGAATGATGAAGTGAATAGGTTATTCATAGAAAATGTGAAATTGAAACATTAATTGAAGGGAGCAGGTCCTTCCCAAAGAAAAAAATTAATAGTATACCAACCCCCTGCCATCTAGATTGATATAGGTGCAATCATTGTTGAATAAGTTAATGTGCTAAAACAATAAATTGAGAAGTTGAAAAAGAGTAATGAAGAAAAAAAGGAAAGAGCAAAGAGAAAACCATCAAGGTATTGGAAAAAATCTTGGAGCATAGGGTTAAAATAATTGTGGAAAATTTGGAAAATGTATATGAATGTTATGTCTCCTTGTCACAAGCAGTTGATCAGATAAAGGCCCATGTACTTATATTGGAACCCTTATTGAAGAAATGGCAACCTGTACATCACACCTTAACGATTTTGTGCAGAATTTTACAAAGGAGTGTTGAGGCCCTTGCAACTTTAAATCCTACTAAGCAAATGGTCTGAATGATCATAGATGAATTTCAATACATGTCTACAGAAGACCAAAATATCAAGGCAAGAATGGATTCATTTCACATGCTAAAGCAATGGTTCATGCCTAAGATACTAAGGGATGATGATCAACTAAAATGCTCCAAGAATTGGATAGATGAGTTTAGCAAAATTGTTCCCAACTACACCTCACTAATATACAGAAGGATGGTGACATAAATATTCACCGCCTCAATTTAACCTTGGATGGAATAATTGCACTGGATGCTGGGTACTCAAAATTCATCATAGATACCAAAGGGTTATTAGACAATAGATGGAAGAGTCACTTGGCCAACACACAAAAAATCCAGGAGTACAAATGGCCTCGTGATTACATGGTGTACCAATGGGAGCAAACATATCTAGCTCCCACAAAAGAATAGGCCTTGTAGTGAAGTACCAAGCCTTGTAGATACTATCATGGAGAGAGGACCTTGCTAGATCTGAATGATCACGGGTACCTTACAATGAGTCACAGACTTCTGTATGTTGCGAGTGTTGTGGACTTCAACATCTGATAAATTCTCTTCACTTCTCATCTTTCATTACTTTTAAATTTTTATGTAATCCTATGTAAACAACGATAATTAAGACTTTTTTATTTATGTTAAAGGTGGGTAACTCACAAGACACTTTTTGCCATGTCAGTCAGGACAAAATTTTGAAATATATTGTAAAATCTTTTTGAAGATCAATAGAATGAAGTTATAATTGGTGGTTGAATTCTGGTTTCAATTGATTGTTGAAGTGAATTAATGAATGTTATCTTGTTATCTCTAGTTTGATCTTTCCTTGTTATTTAAATAATATATCAAGGGTATATTTGGTTATCAAAACAATTTTTTTGTCAAACAATTCATTTTGTACTAGACATTTTGGTGTCAAATCTTTGGTAATTATGGTTAGTTTCATTACATTCAAATTCTAAATTCTAGGAAATTATATACAATAAATAGATTGATGGCTATTTGGATAGTGAAATTAGCTTTCTTAGAAATTAACTGAAATATCTTGTCTTGAAATATCTAGAAGGATTATTTTAATTAAAGAGGATTTTGTGGTCATTTTTCTAACAATGATTTTACAATGCAGCTAGCTTGCTATTTTCATTCAAGACACAAGTCATGATCAAATTCAAGCACATACCAAGAAGATGGTACTCTACTTCAAACTTTCAACCTCACTTAGTTTAGTCTACTTACATGGGGATATTAAGGAAGTTGCTAAACAATTAATATATATCATTAATTGTTTATGAAGGATAATCTTGTGAGATACAATATGGCAATGGATCAATATCCATTTTCTTTTTTGCTAATATTGAATGAGTTTAGGGTGTTGCAACAACCAATATGTTATACTTTAGAACATCGGAGTTTATAGTTATCATGGCTAATATAGATCCTCTTGCCATTCTTGATCCTTTGATTTCATTGGCCAAAGATAAGGTATTGATTTTTTCTCTCTCCTTGTACCATTTTGAATTTCAACATTATTGCAACCTTTTAAGATGTCAAATGGGAATTGCAACATTTTTAGGTTAACTCCATGTTCCATGCAATACCTGAATCATTCCTTAATTTGTGAGAGGCTTTCATTCAATCACCTCTGATATGTTTCAACCGTTCACTAGAAATATTTACATCATATAGATGTTGCAAAGGTGGATTGAAGGGATCAAAACCAATAAAATGAACACAGTTTGGTTCTTATTGTATAGGGCAGTAATCACATGGGTAAAATGGTGGGATTGAAACTAATGAAATGATGTTTGACATAATACAAAACCCTTTTAACTGCGAAGTTTTCCCACGATCAAATCCCTTGACTTGCTAGTACCCTTTTTTCTAATTTTGATGAATTATAAGAAAATAAACCTAAATAACTTGGACAAGAACATCAAACTTTTGGACTTATATTAATGATGAGTTTTGAACCATTTGGTGATGCTTCTGTGTATTTGTTCAAGTAGTTTTTCTTGCAAGTTTAATGGATGCCTTAAGTTTTTTTATTAATCATTAGTTTGAAAATTACCATTGTAGAAAGTACCTTATGTGTTTGTGCCTTCAAAAGTTGAATTGGGCGGTGCTTGTAAAGTGAATTGGGAAGATGATGTCATGGCTAGGAAACTTGTTGTGAAACATCAAGTTAGTAATTTTTGGATGTTAAGGCTTCCCATTAGGATATCAAAGACATTTTTTATCAACTTAATTTGGAATTTATGTATAAATGGATTCTTTAATGGTGTAGGTCTTTACTGAGACAACACATGAACCAGGGTTGACATTTTTGTTGTTCAAATTTGATGGCATTCTTGGTCTTGGTTTCTAAGAAAATTTTGTTGATAATGTTGTTCCAGTCTAGTTAGTGTTGATAGCCTTCATTCTATAATGTGTCAACATCATTATATAATCTAAGCATATCACCTTTCTTAAATTTTGAACAAGGTTTTGAAATCAAGGGTTCAATATGCATATTTCAGGCCTATGTTGAACACTCTGTTTAAGGCATTTATTGACAAGGCTACAATTTTTTAATTGATTTATCTTTCTGTTGTGTTTGGAATTTCTTTTGTTAACTTTCAATACATAGTGCACTTCTATTCTTTCTAAATTGAGACTAATATTAATTTTGTTGGTTGTATTGAGACACGACTTCATTCATGGTGGAAAAGGCAGCACCCTATTACTCATATCAAATGGCACGTTGCATATAAAGGAGGAAATATTCTAGTTGGATTATTGTTGATTGCATTGAAGGAGAGAGCTTCATATATGTGATATAATCAACACTCTCCTTGGATTCTACACATTGCAGCTTGCTCTAGGGAGATTTTCCATGTTGTAGAAGTTTTAAGAGATGGAAGGGGCATGTGCTCGCATTGAAGGGCTTCAAGCATGTGTTTCCATCATTGCAGAAGTCTTTTGGAGAAGTTTCTTTCTTGTTGTCATTTCTCTGCAATATTGTAACTCATATTTTTAGTCTTGTGACTAAAAATAACAATTGTAATACTCTGTTTATAAGCTGTAACTAGAACACCTTTCTTTTATTAATAAAGTTCACCGATTTTTCCTTCTCAATGGCTATCTTATAGTGTGCAATTGATGATTGAAGTGTATTTTTGTATTTTATGCTTAAATCCTCAAATATCAATCAATTAAAATGACTAAATATACTACTAATTGACATCAATTAATAATTAAATTGACTTAATATACTACCAATTGACAAAAATCAGTGAACAATGAATAAATATGACTAGATATATGACCAATGAAATCAGTGAATAAAAATGAATTAATATACTACCAAATTGATGAAAATGATTATTAAAATTAATGACTAAGTACACTACCAAGCACATAAATCAGTGAATAAAAATGACTAAATAAGTGACCAGTTAACAACAATCAATGATTAAATATATCAGTGAATAAAAAATGACTGAATAAGTGACCATATTACAATAATCAATGACTAAATCAACAACTAAATAAGTGACCAATTAAATATATTAGTGAATAAAAAATGACTAAATAAGTGACTAGATTACAACAATCAATGACTAAATATACTACCAAATTGATCAATCAAAAAAACTGATAAATGACTAAAAATGGTTTAGTCATCGATCTAGTCGCGTTATATATGACTGGCAATAAACTACTAATGGTCACATGACCAACTTTAGTCATTTATAAGCAGTTTTTAGTAGTTTTTTCAGTAGTTTATTCTTGTTGTTGTACTAGTGATACTCTCCTTTCAAACTGCAAACCAAAACTCGTATCTAGGAAGAAATATAGATTATGAACATGTTGCTAAAGAAATCTCCCTGCCCTAAGTAACTAACCTCAAACATTTTGGATCAGACTTTTGGATTACCTCTATCAACATGAATAGATACAAGCATGATATTACAAGCATACTGTAGTTAGTCTTCTTCATTACACTCAAAATGCTCCAATATTCAATTATGATTACATTTAATTCTCACTGTTTTTCTAACATTACTCCTTTGACATCAATGACAACATATGTTCAACACCAGTGTCTAATAGTAGCTTCCTCTCTTTATCCTATTTTCTATTATCAATCTCCTTCTATAAATTATCTTATTTTCAATTAAATGACACTATCATTTTATTTCATGTGTTCTTTTTTCAAATGAGAGATATTTGTTTATGAATTTAAAAATAATTTAGGACTATCAATATTATTTTTCTTTTTCCTTGATTAGAGGTAGATTTTTTAAAAATTTATATAATACTAGAGTAAGTAAAAGTGGAATTGTTTAGTTAAGAAAATAACACTTTTCAACTACATCATAATTCCCCTATTATATTTTGGTGAACCCACCTTATCACACCTCCTTTCTCTCACTATTTGGTGAGTGCAAGTTATCCAACAATGTTGGATATATTTCTCCAAACCTTAAGTGTATTTGATAATGCTTTTTCTAAAGAATATTTTCTACTATTAGATGGTGTTCTTGAAGAATTTATGCATAACCATTATTCTTCTCCACCTTCAATTTCTTCTTTTCCTCTTCTCATTCTTCTACTGAAAATATCATTAACATGATTTTAATTTTTGGCTCTACAAAAGATTTTGTGAAACCAAAGATTATTGTTCATCTTAATGAAGAAAAACTAAAAAATCCTAAACATGTTATATTTATTAAAGATGCTATTGATATTCCTTATCCTATAGGTTATTACATTTAAATTGTTAAATATATTACTTCTAATGTAGTTATGGTTATTTATTTCTATATAGTATCAAACACACATAATTACTTGTATAAATAAACAAACTACTATTCCTATTTTTCTTCCTACTTCTTCTCCTATTATACCATCATCTCCTCATCTTCCTTAAAATATTATCAGAGATTATGATCTTATCGAGTATCTTTGTGCTACTCCTACTAAGATCTCTCTCTAGGATCTCATTAAAACTTATCTTATCATGGTATGCTCTAGGAAGATTTTCAAATAATCCACATGTCATATTTGGTTAGGTCAAATGAGATAGCTACCTTGATTAACTATATAAAATCAAATACTATTAATATTATTTTTAACAATATGAACTTTATCCTCTCAAGTTTTAGATATAGCATGATCCTATTCTTATTATTATAGTTATTAATTCTATTGATATCAAGTGTACTCTCATTGACCCTAGTTTTGGTCTCAACATTTATGGTGTAGACCTATTGGATCAAATCTATATAGATACATCTTATCTATTTCCTACAAATTTTCCTCTTTATGGCTTTGATAACATTGGTAGGAAAGCTCTTGGTGCAATAATATTTCCTATCAAGTTAGGCCCCATTATATTTCCCAATATGGTATATGTGATGTGAGGGACCTTATCATACAATCTTCTTCTTAGTAGACCATAATTCATTCCATGGAAATAATTCTATCTACTTTGCATTGATATATAAATTTTCTGCATGGTAGAAAATAAATATAACCAAAGTTGATCTAGATCCATTTTAATATTGTCCATGATTCGATCCTAGTCATCAACCCAATTCTTCTTCAATACTTCACAATCTAATTCCTTCATCATAAAATCATATTAATGATGTTGATAACTCATTTTATTCATTTACCTCTAATGAATACCCCAGTGATGATTACATCATCTTTTTTTGGCAAGTATAGAGTCAAACCATCTCACTTCGACATTTCATTTTTATTTTTTTAAAAGCATTCTAAAATAGTTAATGATTCTAATATTTCTTCCAATGATTATTGTGATTATCCATCCCATATTGAATATGTCACTAGTAGTGGTCTTCTTTCTTTCATAGATTTTTAATCACATTATTGTCCTAGTTTCAATATTATTTGAAAAATAGGGTATAAATGCAATGGTTGCAGCCATAAGGAACAAGGTGTCAGGATCCCTATAGAGCCTAATCCACATTACTCTACTACATGTGTCTTGGATACTAACCTTATCCTTCCAAAACTAAGTATTCCAATTTCTTGAATGTAAATATGCTTTATGTGTATCTTGATCTTATTCTTCTCTTCCTCTGTTACACCCTAAAATTATTATGGATAGCTTAGATTTTCCTATACCCCCTCTAGATGTTTTTTCAGATGAATGAGACTCTTACAAAATTTCTTGGGGTATAAACACATTTACTATCATCATCATTGTATATTTCCTTACTATTTAAATTATCAAGAATAATTTGGGGATTGCATCATGGTGTTCAATAATTTTGTTTCTATTTCAAATATCTCTCAAGAATTTTTGCACATTCTTGATCCTTAGTTCCATAGTACATGTCCCCATGGATCTTGATAGTGCTAAGAAGGTTATTCAAATTGTTAAAGAATGATCTTCCCATCTTGAACAAGTCTACATAATTTTATTGATCTCTTTTCTTGGATGTATGAGGATATGTAAAGTATTGATCCTAAATTGGTTGTTCATAAATAGTGAAATTTATCCCAATGCTTATCCTATTCGACAAAAAAGTATTAAAAATGCATCCAAAAGACACTTTAATGGTTAAGGATAAGATATAGAATCTTTTAAAAGTTGGCTTTATCCTCCCTATAGACTATTCACCTTGGATATCGAATATTGTTGTTGTCACTAAATTTAATGGTTGTATTTGAGTATGCATTAATTTTCATGATCTAAACAAATCCTAACTTAAATATGAATTTCCTCCCTAAATATTGATATGATTGTAGACTCAATGGAAGGTCATTCCTTAATCTCTTTCGTGGATGGATTTTCAAGCTATAAGGGTGATCCCATAATAGTGGTTTACAATTTTGGCCAAACTGGACACTGAAATTATTATTTTTAACTAAATCTTCACATTCGGGCACCTATAGCGGCTAAACTGTGAGGAATTTGAAGATGGTGCAAACTAGAGTCTCATCAAATTTTGTCTGTAGATTCTAAAAATATTTTTTCAAAATTTTTGGAATCAAATGCACTTCTTTTTCCATCTCCCATGAAAATAGATTTTTTCAAAAACAACATTTTTAAAAAGTGACGCACCGTATAACGCATAACTTTTTTCCATGAAGGATAAAATTCTAATTCTTTCAAATTTAGATTTGTAACTCTGATATCTAGTGCTTCCACTTGGTTAGATAGTTTTTTATTGATATTTTTTCCTTAATCAAGTTTCAAAGTTAAACGAATTACAATTCAGACACACGTGTATAACGCGTAACTTTTTTGTATATGTCAAAATTTAATTTAATTTTTTGTTGGATCAAGGACTTTAATATCTGGTGCACTCATATTTTTTTTTTTTTTTTGATAATCTTCTATTTTTCCACATGTGAAGAACAAAGAAATTCATTTTGATGAAAAACCTATGTTTAATAAAACTTAAAATACAAATACATAACAAAACCAAAACATATTAAAATTATATTCATTGGATAGCTTGTTCTGAGGAATAACATAATCATTTGAAATAAATTTTAAATGAATTCATTTGATCCCCCAAAATCTAAATCAAAAGTGATTTTTATCAGCATTTTGATAGGTGTAAAGGAGACGCATTTATAGGTATGGTTTAAAACTAGCGAGGTTCCATCCAAGGGGGTTTGATCTAAGGTGATTTGATCAAACCCTCTTCAATTGGAATCCTTAAAATGGAACTTTTTAAGGCTTAAATCATTATATTTTCTAAAATATATGATTTCAGCTAAAATTCGTTCCTCTCAGGAATTGTAAACCACTATTATGATAGCACCCATAATCAAATCCTTATTAATCTCCTTGATCAATAAACAACTACTTTCATAGACCCTTGCCATACATTATGCTATGTGACCTATCATTTAGTTCAAATAATGTCATACTAGCATTTTACGACCCTTAAATTCCATGATCTCATCCATAATAAATATTATAGAGGATCTTGTGTCATTGATATCTTAGCCAAGTCATTTTTGTACCAAGATCACATTCATAATATCTATCTTATCTTTGAGTGCCTATGATTATATAATATACAATTGAATCCCTTAAAGAAGCAAATTTTTGGAGTAGATAGAGGAAAATTTTGGGGATTTTTTGTGTCATGTTATGGTATAAAGGTTGACACAAAGAAGATAGACACTATCATTAGCATGCCTCATCTAAATAAATTTTGTAATATTCAAGGGAATATTTAGTCTATTCATTGATTCATTTCATGATTAGTGGATAAGACCCTCCCCCTCACACATATTCTTAAAAAGGATGTTTATTTTAATATGAATGAGGATTGTTAAATGATTTTGAAATCATTAAGAGCTATTTTTCTAATTCTACTATTCTAATGATTGTAGTTTAAGGTCATCCCTTTCTACTTTACACTTATACTTCATCTCATGCCAAGTAGTTTCCCTTTTTCCTCGTGATAATGACAAAGGTAGAGAGTGTTATGTTTATTACATTAGTCATGCACTGTTATATTATGAAATTCAATATTCTCAATTGGAAAATCAATGTCTTTCTCTCATTGTTTTGATGTATAAGCTAAGACATTATCTTCCCCACACATAAATGCATGTTTTCTAAATTCAACCCTCTTAAAATTCATTTTGTATAGCTAATTTATTTGGGAATTTAGCTAAATGGTTTATTCTTCTCATTAAATTTGATCTTAAGTTTGTCTCTCAAAAATCCATAAAAGGACAGGTTGTCACTAATCATTCAGTTGATGCTCTTTCTCCATTTCCTTTTCATAATCTTGATTTGTTTCCTAATGATCATACCCTCTCTTTGGATAATGATCATCCATGGGTTTTTTCTTTGAGGGTTCAAGGTGTAAAACTATCTCTAGGGTTGGTTTGATATGTTTGGCATTCTAATAATCTTTTGACAACCTTATTGGGTGTCAATGAGGTTGTAACAAATTTCTGATGTCACTGCTAAATAATCTTCTCTTCAATTCACATGAGGTTTTGGGTAGTGCTTTAGGTTCTACTAGGGTTATGGAAACCATGTCAAGGGCCAATGGGGTTGTGAAAACCTCATTGGGAGCTAATGTAGGTATTGTAACCATGACAAATCATTGACGCTATTCTACAAAAAAAACTATTTCACTTTCATAATGAGTTGGAAAATTTTATTGAAACAACAAAGATGAATTCAACAACTAAATTTATCTTTAATGCAAACCTCTTCTTTTATAAAAAATGAGGTTATAGAAGGACTATTGGGTTCTGATAGGGTTATATAGAAACCATGTCAACGGCCAATGTGGTTGCAACCACATCATCGTGAGTTGACGTAGGTTTTGAAACCTCTTAAATTTACCAAAAAATGTACACTTAGAATAACTTGGCCGATTTGAAACTATTTTTTAAAGTAGTTGTTAAAACTAATAGAAGCAAAACTAAACTAAACAGAGACTAAAAAAGATTTTTTTTGGTGATGCAGGATTGATTGTGAACTTGGATTCTTTTGCATCACCATCATTGGTGCTAGTGTAGGATCCTTCTTTCTCTCCTCATCTCCTAATCATAATAGATCAAGGTCTCCTATAGTGACATCTATTGGAAAAATCAGAGCTAGCTACGATTCCTAACACCATGCAATGAACCCTATCATTAACTCAACATTATTTACATTTAGGGATGGATATAGATCCTTCCTTGAGTTGTCTGAGTCATTGAGGGTGATGTTTGTGACAATGGTTTGGGGATGATCAACTGGTCTCATGATGTTGCAATGAGAGGGCATGTAGGTTGGTACATCTAAAAAAATCCACTACACTTGGTCAAATTTCCTTGCCACTCACCTAAGATAAAATGGGATGATGATGTGACTGAGGTAATTAATGAATAGTCAAATTTTCTACAACTTGGCTAACTAGAAGCCTCTCTCATGCCAAACTTGCATCTATATATATGGTTTCCATACAATATTTTGCACTACACAACCTATTGAAGGTAGATTGCTAGTAGCTCAAAGATAGCCAAATTGTTAGTGACTCCTAAATATGTAGGCATGAGCTCTTAACACATCCCACATGATATAAATATATACTCCTCCCTGCACATTACAAATATATAATATTTTTCTGACATGATATGTTGTATATTAGCATATGAATAATAGAATGATGGAACAAATATTAAAAGTAGTATGTATCACATACCATAAAATTGGTGAGATTTGTAAAATAATTAATATATTAAATTCTAAGGCTACCCACTCCATAGATATGGACAATTTAAATTTTAAGTTTTAACTCATACAATATAAAGAAATTGCATTCAAAATTTATAATTTAATGTAAAATACTTTACAATTGAGATAGCACATTGAATGCATTACCCTTGAGAATAGAAGTGAGACACATTTATAAAGAATAGATTTCTTTGTACTTTATATTTCATTAAAATATATGGTATAGCCTTTTACTCCATTATACCCTCGGAGCTCCAAGGTGATATGGAAACTCATATTTTGAAGACCAAAAAAATAACAAACACCACACAACCATAAGCCAATAGTTCTTCGAAACATTCAAGGCATGAAGCCTCTAAGTGTGATTAACATGGAGGTAGATCATTGGGAGGTGGAAGTATAGATTGGCCATAACCAGGCCCATTCTCCACCATGATCGCTGTGGCTAAACCCCAGGTTGTATGTATTTCCAAATGACAGTGTATGAACCAGACACCTATAAAACACAAAGAATCCAATTAGAACAGTGGTATTCTAAAAATTTTCTCCAAAATAAATTCAATTATGTTCCTCCTGCTCCCAAACCTACTTTACTCTAACAATCTAATGGTTAGAGAGGTGGATAATATTTAAAGGATTTACAATTACAGTATATTTGGAAGAATAAAAATTCTATTGTTCTAATCATACACAAAAGGCACTGGTAATGATGTTTCAACTATTTTTCATTTTTTTAATCAACGTTTAGGAACATAATACATAATTCCTTTTAAGATATGTTTAATCGATATTCCACATCATATTTTAATCTTTTTATATTTTTAATGGACGTTCCAGATCATACTACATAATCCCTTTCGAAATATATTTAATCAACATTTCAAACCATACTACATAATCTCTTTCAAAATATTTTTAATCGACATTTTGAATCACACTATATAATTTAATCGATGTTTTGAATCATACTACATAACCACTGATCAAAAAGTTTTGTTTCATACCTGGATTATCAGCTTTAAACCGCAATGCAGTCCACCCTGCACTTGGCACAGCAACAGTATTGCGCAGAGGAGGATCCACAAGATTGAATTCAGCACGATCTTTCTCTGGATCAAAGTTCCCAAATCCATTACCCACAACATAAAAATTGAACCCATGTAAATGAATAGGATGGTTCTCAAAGGTTAAAATGCTTGTATCTTGCAAAACAATCTCAACATTATCATTGAAATTAACGACTGCAATTCTGGATCCGAACTGAGGATTCATGTTAATACTAAGCAAGCCTTCTGTATAATTGAACTTGCTTGGCGGCTGCGTAGGAAAATCTTTTGAGAAAACCCCACTTATATTATAATACGCAGCCTGTAGTATTGCCGTCAATGGACGGACAAACGACTGGTTGTTCATTGACGCCGCAAACCTGCCTCCGGAAGAACCTTTGCAAATTTTTCCCCGCGGACAGTCTTGGAGGTTGAGGCCGATGGTGAAGAAGAATTCACGGTCAATTTTCTTGGGCACGTCATTTGACGGATAGTCTCTAGAGTTGAGGCTTCTGAGACTTGACGTGAATTTGGTGGCGTAGGCCGTGTCTCCCAAGACGGGAAGACTCGCCGGCAAAACCTGCTGCTCCTCGCCGTCAATTGACGGCGATTTGTGTGAATAAAGCCAGAGTGCTGTGGTCATTGTTCCGTCAAATGGAAATGGGGAGGTGACGTAGGGTCTGGCTGCCATGCTGTATTTTGCTGGCTTTTGATTGGCTCTCACCAGGACGTTCATGGTTTGGCCTGGAGTTATCATCACGGCTTCTGTCGTGTATGGCTTTGTATAGGAGGCGTCGATTTCTACTACTGTCATGCTGTGGTTTGCGATTGCGAAGAACAGCTCGTCGTTTAACGCTGCGTTGATGAGTCGTAGCAGGTATGTCTTACCGCTTTCCACTTTCTGCACGAAGGTATCTGCACAATGTTATAGGAGTGTAGATTAAATTAATTATAATGATTTTTAAAAAATTAATTAATACTAGCACTTGTACTTAAAGAAGATTCAAGGATTAGTCAATAGAAAACTATAGTATATTAATATGTTTCATTAAGTTGGAAAATTAATATTTATCTTACTTTTCCATGATAAGTGATATTTAGAGGCTTTCACCTGATATTTTGGAGGCTCTTACCATTAAATGGCAATTGGTTTACCATTAAACGGCAGCTAAAACTTGTTTTCGATGACGCAATAGTGGTTTGCAAGTGTGAGATTTGTTTCAGACTCAAATCTCACACTATATGTAGCTTATCAGCTAATTAAAAAAATATTTAATGGGTACAAATATTAAGGAGTTTATATTAAATTTGTGATATAAGTTAGATATAGGTTAGATATGTATTTTGACATGTAAATGGGTGTCAAATTTATGTTCAAATATGTTGTAGGTATAATTATAATAAAAGCAAGAGAGTTGTAATGGAGCAAGTGGATAACAAAAATTGATTAGTTACATAAATTTGACAATCATTTACATGTAGATAATCATTATGTGTAATTTAATTGAACCCCTCTAAATGAACATAGATTTCTTAAATACATCAATCTAAAAAACATCAAAAATATCAATCTATCTAACCTATGTCAAAAAACTAATATAAATACCTGTAAACTAATGTATTTGTCTTTTAAATAATTTTTTTCTTAAATATCTATACTAATTATACAAATAATATTATTTTATTAAATTATATAAATCACATTGAAACATTATTTTATTTTTAAATCAAAAAGTATTAATAATTTAAAGACATATACTAACCATAAGGTGACCTCATTTTAAAAAAAAATTAAACTAATAAATAGCTATTTATAATAAGAGAGAATTATCAAAGGGGTCTAGCTCAAGTGATGAAAGTATTGGATTTTCAAGTGGTGATTCACAAGGCTTCTATTGTGGCTTCTAATGCATATATTTATGTACGTGAGTGGTGTGACTACCACCTTTGAGTGTCGTGTCCCCTATTTAGTGGTATTTGCCTCTAAATGTGTGGTTGATTGTATCATTGTGATTGTTATCTCTAATATGTAGTTGGCCACTCGAACAATTGTATTAATGTGATTGGTTGCCTACCTAACCTAGACTCTCTTTGGATTATAGCGGAGTATGTTGAAATCTACGTTGATTAGATAGGAGGAGGTCTCTCATGTAGCAATAAAAACAAAATAATTATTTATCACTTTTTAATATAAATGAGATAAATTTTCTATTGATTATTTAACTATTACCCTAAATGATATTTAAACAACAATGAAAAGACAAAATACAAACCTTTTTTGGAGCAAGGATAGAGAGGCCCTGGCAAGCCATTGATGGTATATGCTTCAGATACATTGGGACCTCCACCATATTGAATGGTATATTTTTCTATTCCTTCAAAATCTTCATTCCACCACTCACCTGATTCCAAAAAAAAAAAAATCCATACAACACTTAGATTAAAAAAAATTTAAAAATGCATAAAAAGATGCTGACTTGAGAAAAATACAAGGGAAAATTGGAGAAAAATATGAGAAAAATAGAATAGTGATATTTTAACCCAAAGAACATTTACCTAGATAATTAAAAATCATACATAAATTCAAATAATACCGAATATGATGGGTACTTCCAAATCAGGTTTGGGAAATGGATATGCAATTGTTTTCTTTGGATAAATGATAAAAGCACCATGTACAGATGCTCTTTGCCATGAAATGTGAGTGTGCCACCAAAGAGTGCCTCTCTGTTTGGTGACCCTGAATTTGTACATGTATGAATGTCCCTTTTGTATTGGGCATTGTGTTACATATGCAGGCCCATCAGCCCATCCTGTTCTAAATTGCCGAATTCCATGCCTGACACACCAACCCAAATATAGTTATTTTAAAATAGAAAAAATATTAATATATTCAAACTTATATTTTATCTATGTACTATAAAATAGAAATAAATATTAATATATTCAGACTTATGTGATGTTTATAGGAGTAATTTTATAAGAGAAGTTATATAATAAAATCAGAGTCCTCTGTAAGTTAACCAGAAAGCTACTTGTTGTTCAAGCAATATAAAACGATATGCCACATTATAAAACGATATGCCACATGATACTTACCAGTGCAGTGTAGTATTAGACTTGATATGGTTAGAGACCTTTATAACAACACTATCACCCTCAGTAATGGCAATGGTTGGCCCTGGATACTGCCCATTCACTGTTAAAAGAGATTTGGAATGGCATAGCCTGGTGGTATTAGTATATTGCACCTGCAACAACATACAACCAATAATAGTTAAGCCATATGCACCAATTCATTAAAAAAACAATTTTTTAAAGGTGGGTTATATTCATTTTTTTATTAAGTTTTAACGAGTTCTTAAAACTCATTTACATCAAAATATCAGTATAAAAATTTGTGAACAGATTTTGAAAGGACATGAAATCTTGTATAACTCATCCAACCTACACTGAAAACTCTTTTATGTAAGTTGTCTCTTTCCAATCATATTAAGTTCAGTTACACTTATATTTACAATCTTTTATTAGTGCACAAAATATTAAAGCAGTACAATCAAACAAAACTTAAAAATCTATCTTGAAGCCTAATAATTATAGAAATTATATTATATTTAAATATAAAAACTTCAACGATGGCATAGTGTGATGGTTAAATGGTGGTATTGTTGTTGTAGCCACCAGGATTCAAGTTTCCGCTGGACTATTGTGATCGCAGACACTATACCTTCGCTAGATTCATAACTCCAAAATAAAAAACGCTTACAAACCAAAAATAAAATAAAAATAAAAACTTCAATGATAAATTTAACTCAGTAAGTTTCTAAGATTACATTGAAGTGGAAGAATTTGGTGTTTGCTGTAGAAGCAGAGCTCATCAACAAAAAAATGACCAGCACTGCTCCAGCATATTTAAACCATATAAGAAACCCTCTGGTTTCCATTTGGTTTGGCTTCTCACTTTTTCCCTCCTTTGTTTAAAACACTCTGAAAACAACTACAGCACTTTCCAAACTGATTATAGTACTACTGAAGTTCTACTTTGAAGCATAGCATTCAGTTCCTACTTATATAGCAAGCCTTTGGAATGGGCTATCTAAGAATACAACCTTTCTCCAGCCGTTTGACTGTATTGCTTGAAAACAAAAAAAGTTGGTGGTGATTTATATATTCTGACATTATGCTTTTAGAGTGTTAGATGATAAGTGGACAAACAGTTACGTAGAGCTAACCTTGACAACGGACTGCTTTGGAATCGTTTGATTATTTGGACCACCATTCAATGCGCACTTTGCCTTTTGTCCCACTGCAAAATATACAATCGAATTCATTAAACTTTGTTAAAGGAAAGTTTTGGCTAAAATGATAGTATACTATTTTATTTTGGTTTTTCAATTAAAGGAGAATTTTTAATTTTAAGATAAGATTGTTATTTATTATTTTTGTATGTAGGTAAGTGGATTTTTCTGCGGATCCTTGTTAACACCTGCAGGCTATTGGTTCAATTCTTAAGAATCTTATTAATTAAAAAACAAGTTAATGAAGAATATAACTTATATATTAAATTAAGTTCATAATTAATTCAATGTACCTTTCAATCATTTATACTAGACTAAAAGATTAACAGTTCTATTGGAATATATAAATAAACTAAAAATAATAAAAGATTTTTTTTTGATAATTGACTCAGTGTCTTATGTTCATGTCAATACTTTTGTATTGATCTATCTACTAACTGTTTTGGATTATTCTCTCCTAAAAAATCTAAATAGTTCAATCAAATACATCATCTTTAGAGACTATTTTGGATTGTGCAACAGTTAAAGTAAAGGGTGGAAGTAGAGGAAAGATCTGGTTTGGTAGAAGATGGAGAAAAAGGTAGATATAATTGAGTGATACCTAAATAATAGCTTCCACATTGAATTCTTTCTCTTCCATCACCAACCATTTATCACTTGACCATCCAAACAATGTGACGAAAAGTCCATATCCTGCACAGGTGCCAAATTATCAGAATAAATATTGTAAAATATCCATCTTTATCTTTCTCCTCATGTATCTCTCCTGATAGAGACGTATAACAACTCTGGAAAAATTTATGTGGACTTCAAGAAAATACAATAAAATTATATTAATTTTCATTATATTAACATTAAGGTAAAGCTAGCGATCATGAAAGTGTCTGGGCAAACTGACTTCCACAAAATAAAATGCAAGACGATTCAGTCGGTTTTATTTCTTTTGTTCCCTTCATTCTTTTATCGCATTTTGTCACATCGGCAAACGCATCCGTCTAAAGAACACGTACAAATAAATGCAGGGGCAGCTTTTCGATTTGTAGTCGGGCATTTAAAAAAAAAATATTTCTTTGGAGATGATGCCAAATGCATTGGTCAAGGCAATGGGAGAAGCTAATCTCCCGACAAAAAGTACCTATGTATGTAATATTATAACATCATACCCATCCCCCAGACATTTAGGTGTGTGCCATTTGGATTGTCATATGTTCTCTCACGGATAAAGTGTGGCAGCACCGGTCAGTTTTCAAAATCATAATTTGGAATGCACAAAAAGCCCAAAAGCTGGCCATTTCTAAACAATAATTTGGAGTGGCCAAAAAGCTCAAAACGTCGCCATTTTCGACATTTGCCATTTTGGAGGTTGTTGGAGAGCGCAAAAGTGAGTTGCAGGCGTTTAGAGGCAGAAGCAAAGCGGCCACTCTCCCTACCAAAACACATTTGACAGGTGCAAGTAGCTAGCTAGCAGGTATGTATATCTACCAAAAATATATGTCATTTTGCCATTTTGTCTACAAATTGTGAAGAATTGAACAGCTATTTGTTACGAAGATGGGTTTTCATTGATGGAAAAATAAAAGGGTTTTCCTTGTGAAAAGAGGTTTTCATTTGAAATGCAGAGCTGTTTTTTTTTTTATTAGGTGATGAACAGGTTTTGAAGGGACCCGAAACCCTTTACAACCAAAGAAAGAAAAAGCCCCCAAACAAGATACTTCAAGATTTACATTTAGAACTGCTCTTGTGGGAGTGGAGAGTCATGTCAAAAAAAGGCTTAGAGAATTTTTCTTTCTTGCCTTTTACAGTTATCCAGCCTTCTTTCACTTGCGCTACCTTAGCATGCCACACCTGCATACTACAATCCTGAAGAGAATTTCCTGTAGCCACTATTGCAGAGATTTCATCAGTTTGTCTTCCAATAGGCAAAGTCTTATCAGAAAGGCTACCAGTAATGGCAGCTTAAAACCCATTTGCACGCTCAATTGGGGTTTCAACAAGATAATCTTTCTCAGTATTAGCAACCCCAGAATTTGAGACATCTGGAGAGGATGCCCCAAGACCCTGTGATTCCATCGCAACCACCTCAGAAAAGCTGCTATTTTGCTCAGGTTTCTTCTCAACCTTATAATGTTGTTGAGAGACACCTTTCCACCATGTAGCCATTATTGCTTTCTTCTCTAATCCACATTGTGCAGCAACATGACCAGTTTTAAAACTTCTTCGACAATGGAAGGGGACCCCTTCATAGTCCAAAGATTGAACCCAAGAACCCTTATTTGTTTATGTGTTGAGAGTTTTAAAAATTTTCCATTTAATGTTCTCACAACACAGAACTTTTAGAGGAAGCTAGATGAAATAACTGACAACCCATTGTGGAAATATGAGTGAAATAACTAAATATTGTTTAGAGAAACCAAAAACCATGTAGAATATATAACCAGGTTGAAAAATGCAATGTAGGTTCTGCAATGAAATGATATATTTTTAAAACCACATAAAGCCCATAACATCACCATTTTCAACATTCTTGAATTTTGAAGGTTGTTGGCAAGCTTGGAAAGGAGTTGCAGGGTTTCGAAGGCCGAAGCAAAGCGGCCATTCTCCCTACCAAAATGCATATGACAGATGCGGGCAACTAGCTAGTAGGTATGTATATCTAGGCTAGAAATATATGCCATTTTGCCTTTCAACCTAGGGATTGTGAAAATTTGAACGGTTATTTGTTGCGAAGATGGGTTTCATTGACAGGAAAACAAAGGTTTTCATTTTCCCTCAATGTGTAGAGGGTTTTACAACATTGTGTGGGTTGGAGGTTTCATAAATTATGTACTCAACTTGTATTGTGTTTTCCAACCTACAATCATATTGTGCATGTATATTTGGATAATATTAAGAAATACAATGTATATTTGGATAATGCAAAATGGCATTTTCCTTTTTCAATCTAATTGGAAAAAATAAAATACTTGCATTATTTGCAATGTTGGAAAACACACTATCCCATGTTAGTTAGTTCGTTATGAATTTTTTTGTTTCATTACGATCAAGAATGTAATGAAGTTCACTTGCAAATTTTTGAACAACTCTTTGCTACAGTCAAAATGGCATTTAACTTTCTTCATCCTATTGGAACAAATAAAATGTTCACATTGTTTGCAATGTTGGAAAACACACTATCTCATCTCAGTTATTCTCTCATGAAAAAAAATTGTTTTGTACGCTCCAAAAATGTAATGAAGTCCACCTTCAAATTTTAGAACTCTTTGGTGACATAAATATGGCATTTCCCTTTTTTCATGTGATTGGAACAAATAAAATGTTTGCATTATTTGCAATGTTGGAAAACACACTGTCCCATGTCAGTTAGTTTTTTATGAAATTTTTTGTTTCATTACGACCAAGAATGTAATGAAGTCCACTTTCAAATTTTTGAACAACTCTTTGCTACAGTCAAAATGGCATTTCACTTTCTTCATCTAATTGGAACAAATAAAATGCTCACATTATTTGCAGTGTTGGAAAACACATTGTCTCCTCTCAATTATTCCCTCATGGAATTTTTTTGTTTCGTCTGCTTCAAAAATGTAATGAAGTCCACCTTCAAATTTTAGAACTCTTTGGTGATGTAAATATGGCATTTCCCTTTTTTCCTCTGATTGGAACAAATAAAATCCTCTAATTATTTGCAGTGTTGGAAAACACATTGTCCCATGTCAGTTAGTTCATTATGAAAAGTTTTGTTCGAGTATTTTAGAGCTAAATTTTTTTAATTTAGAAAACACATTGTCCCATATCAATTAGTTTTGTCCAAGCATTTTATTTGCTGGAAACATATATATTGTTTGCAATGTTGGAAAACACACTATCCCATGTCAATTAGTTTTGTGCGAGCATTTTATTTGTTCTAAATCATATTCTGCATTTACTTTTAAATCATATGAGGAAATTGAAATGCAACTTTTAGTGTAAGTAATAGTTGCTTTATATCATGAAGGTGAATGAACTTCGTGCTACATTCTTATTGTCTACAAAACTAAAGGTTTTCACTAGACTCGTGTTGTCTACATATAATTTTGCCAAACTAATTTATCTTGTAATTTTCTTGGGACACAAAAGACCTAAGTTGTCTTGTCCATCAAACCTTTTTCAAGAATTTCCCTAACTATTATCCTTTTTAGAGAGAGTACAAAAGTAATTTGAATAATCTTCCTCTTGAAGCACAACGTTTAATGCATTTCCAATCAATGTTCACCACACTTTGGCTAACTCCTCTTTTATCTCATTCAATCAAAAATGAGGAAAGTGGAGTTAGCCAAGGTTTGGTGATAATTGAGTGGAATGCATTAAAAGTTACTTCAAGAGAAAGAATATTCAAATTCCTATGTACTCTTTTTGAAAAGGATAATAAGTCAGGGAAGTTCAAGAAAAAAATTTGATGGACAAGACAATTTCATGCAATGTGTCATAGGAAAATTACAAGCTATTAGTCTAGAAGCTTTAAAACTAATAGATAAAATAGTTATTATAGTTCATAGTGGAAAATATACTGTGTTGTAGAAGTTATTCATGATAGAATTTACTTGTTCAAGTCCACCCGTAGCAACATCTCTCACTTTCTTTTGCAGCAAAAATTCTTGCACAATACAAAACCTCTTCAATTTGTCCACTTGTGCATTGCCATTTTCCCTTTGCTTATACTGCATATGCACCTTCCTCGACTTCTCAAGAGCATGGAGGATCTCTTCAATCAATACATTATCTATCTCTCACTCTGCTCTGTTTCTTTTCAAGTGTTTTTAGAGAAGATTCCTTTTTCATTCCATGCATTCTAGTACTTGTTGCCTCCGGTTCTACATTGCCATTTTCCCATTTCACATAATGCATATGCTCCTTCATCAACTTCTCAAGAGGAGGAACAATCTCTTCAATCAATACATTATCTATCTCATTCACTTTGGTTTGCTTCTTTTCAAGTGTTTTTAGAGCATATGGCTTTTCCATTACATACTTTCTACTAATTGTTGCTCAATTTTTGCATTTCCATTTTCCTATTGTGCATACTGCACATGCACCTTCCTCAACTTCTCAACAGCAGGGAGAAACTCTTCACTAAATACATTATATTTTATCTATCTCATTCAATGTGGTCTGCATAAATTTCGAAGGTGATATTCATTACATTCTTACTGTGTACTAAACAAAACTTGTTCATTACGTTCACACTGTCTAGATATATAATTGCATGTTGGAAAACACTGGGTGTCTAATCAAATTGAGCTGAGGGGTGACAAACCAATTGGGTTGTTACTGTGTTAATCAAAAAAGGTTTTGATTGCATTCATACTATTTTCTAAAATTCTAGGTTGGAAAACACTGGGTGTTATAAAACCTACAACCCACATACCATTTTAAAACCCTTTACAAGTAGCAACACAATTGCTTAGTCACCCTCACCTCAATTTGGTATCTTTTTTTTATTCCCCACCTACAACTCCTCCCCATGCTCACACAAGCCACGAGGCCTAGTTTTATTGACCGGAAGGAGGTAGGAAAATTGACTTGACAGTGTCATTATCTCCTCAGTACCATTTTTGTAATGTTTGCTCTTGTCTACCAATTTCATGACTTTTATCCCCCATCTGGAGAGCCTTGCAGTATGTTGTCTCATCATGTTATGTATGTTTCTATGTATGTTTTTATACATGGTTTTATGCATTTTTGTATGTACATCTAGGTGCATTTTATCAGGAGATTAGTTGCATCCCATTACATTCTTACTATGTACTAAACAAAACTTTTTCATTACGTTCATATTGTCTATATATAACTACATGTTGGAAAACACTAGGTGTCTACTCAAATTGATTCAAGGGGTGACAAACCAATTGGATTGTTACTGGGTTAATCAGAAAAGGTTTTGATTATATTCATACTATTTTCTAAAATTCCAAGTTGGAAAACACTAGGTGTTATAAAACCTGCAACCCACATATTTTTCTAAAACCTTTTACAAGTAGCAACCTAATTGCTTAGTCACCCCTCACCTTAATTTGGTATGTTTTGTGTATTCCCCACCTGCAACTCATCCCAATGATATTCACCCTTTAGGTTCAAGCATGGAGAACATTGAAACACAAAGTGTTTTCCAACCTATAATTATTTTGTGCATTACCATATTTAACCAATGTGATCATCTGCTATTTTTTGGTCAATCAAGGTGATCACCAAGGTTTTCATTGACTTCTTAACCTTTATTCTTGCATAATTGATACACACGATAATTTGCAACCAATGTGCCTTGCACAATAATCTATATTTTTTAGTTTTGTACAAGTAATGATATAAACATAAGTTTGACAGTGGTATGTGGTATCTTTCTTGTCTGTCTTCTCTTCCCTTATTGATTATGCAAGTTATGGCCTCTTTCATATGCGAGGAGAGATGATTTTTTCATATATCTGAATGAACGTGCAATGCTTCACAGTTCCAATAGAATGGAAAAACGGAAGATATAATTGTTGATATATATTACTAGTGTTAGCGATAGATTAAATTGGAAATTAAATTCCCATTGTGCAGTTTATTATGTTTGTTTATTTTTTGTACAAGCTAACATGTTGCATTCAACACAACAACAATTAATTTGGAATAAAATGAATTCTTTGTAACACCAAATTTCTTTAATTTTCCAATTTAATCTATCGCTAACACTTGTCTTTCTTCCAAGTGGTTGATATAGGTGAGGAAACAAAATTGAATAAAACAAGGGCAAGTGGATTGAGAAGGAAACTTCAAGAGACGTGAAGCTTCTACACTAAATATAGGTGATTCTAGTTGTCATAGTTTGAATTGCAAGTGTAATGGATAGTTAAATTTTCAAAATTTATTTTGCATAATTTAGAAATTTTGATTTATTTATAGATGAGATGCTTAGTGTGGGGAATGCAAACAATTTGTAGCTTAATTTAAATTAAATAAATGTTACATTATTGTGTGTGTATTATATTCAAAAAAATTATGTGAATCATGTTTCCTCCTTGACATGTGAGTGTTACACGAGAAATGCTTAAAGCATTAGTGAAGGGTGATACTACATCCTTTTAATTATCCTCCTCATAATTGATTTGTGTTAATTTTAGGATGATTTCTCCAACACTACATCGGTATGATTTATCTCCCAAAATAGAATAGGAACCTTTGGATCCTTGGTAATTAGATTAGATATATTTGCAAAAGAACAATATATTTATCATTTTACATTACAGTATTTATGCATTTAAATAATGTACCTTTGTTCAATTGTGAAGCATCGTTGCATAGTTGGGTTTCATAAGGTTGTGATTAAGGAACATTGTTATTGTAATTGTTTTTACTCAGTATAATATACCATAAAAACTACAAAGGTGAGGCTAGAATAACACACAAATGACCATTAGGCTTCCCAAATTTTGTAATGGAATTGTTCTATAAACACAATGTGTTTTTCAATGTAGAATCCTCTTTACAGATATGACTATTCCTTGTTGCCCATTTTAGAGCTTTAGAAACATAATGTGTTGTCAATTGTGTAGACGCTTATTCCATGTTGGATGCAGCTAATCTCTCGATAAAGCGAACCTATGTACATACAAAAATGCATAAAACCATACATAAAAAACATGCATAGAAATATACATGTAACATGATGAAACAACGTACTATGGGGCCCATCAGATGGGGGATAAAAGTGATGAAACTGACAAATGGGAGCAAACATTACAAAAATGGTAGTGAGGAGATAACAGTGCCATCAGGTCAGTTTTCCTGCCTCCTGTCGGCTGATAAAATTAGGCCTCGTGGCTTGCCCGAGAAGCTATCATTTTTTAGAGCTTTTTTTTGGTGCGAGAATTGGAGGTGGATTGACATGTGCATTTTTTCAGTTTCAAGAAAGAAGGCAGAAAACACTTTTCATTTTCAGCCTGCATGTTGAAAGCTAAAGGTTGGAGTGCACATGGAGGAGTTGGAGGAGAAAACCAAATCTTGATGTCAAGTTGTGCACTCGTGATCATTTTTCTTATAATTGGTATCAGAGCCGGGTTGCAGGTTCAAATCTCATGGTTGCACTTGGGGGGGATTGTTGGAAGCTCAACGCTTCCACCCCTTAGTCAGTGTTGACTGCATGATTCATGATATGGTTTAACCGCCTCCCGTGGATCTTATCTGATGCTTGTATCAGGCATTGATAGGTCAACCTTTTCATGCAACGACAAGGCCAACACACATAAACAATATGAATTTATTGACAACATTTTGGTTACTTACATAGTAAGAACCCAATTGGTTGGTCACACCTCGGGTGAATTTGGATACTTTTATGTATCTTCCACCTATAATTATATTGATAGTATTAATGTCTTGGAAGCCTTTTGTTTCATAGATAGTACATGTAATGAAGTTCTCATTCAAAATATATAACAACTATTAGTTGCAATATAAATTGTATTTGAATTTCTTCATATGATTGAAACAAAGAAATGCACAAAATAATGGCAGATTGGAAAACACAATGTGGGTTGTTAGTTGCTTCATTTTGCATGTTTAAATCTAAATTGTTGAGAGCATAAGGAGGATTTGCAAGTGGGGGATACATAAAAATAACCAGATTGACCTGAGGGGTGACTAACCAATTGGGTTGTTATGTGTAGAGGGTTTTACAACACTATGTGGGTTGCAAGTTTCTTAACACCCAATGTTTTCAAATTTCATTACATTCTTTCTATCTATGAAGCAAAAGGTTCTCAAGACAATCACAAAAAATACCAAATTGAGTTGAGGGGTGACTAACCAATTAGGTTGTTACTTGTAAAGGGTTTTAGAATAGTATGTGGGTTGCAAGATTTATTTAACACCCAGTGTTTTCCAACCTGGAATTTTACAAAACAATAATATGAATGTCTTTAAAAGATATTGTTATTTAGACAATACGAATGTAATGAAAGGAACCTTCAAAATTTACCACAACTAGTAGTTACGGTAAAAATTGCATTCAGTATCTTCATGTGATTGAAAAATAAATGCACAAAATAATTACAAGTTGGAATACACAGTGGGTTGCGAGTTATTTCATTTTGTAGGTGGGGATACATAATTGAAATCAAATTGAGATGAGGGATGACTAACCAATTGGGTTGTTATGCGTATAGGGTTTTACAACACTATGTGGGTCGTAGATTTCATAACACCATCTCTTTTTCAACCTGCAAATTTTTTGACAATATGAATGTATTGAAAACCTTTTTTTATTTAGACAAAAAAATGTAATGAAAGGAACCTTCCAAATTTATCACAAGTCTTAGGTAACTTAAAATTGTGTTTCAAATTCCTCTTATGATTGAAAAAAGATATGCTTTCTTATACCAAACATTGCAATAAATTTTGGAACTTTAACTATCTGTAATATTTGCAACTGTTTTACATTTTACAGTCAGTCAGGGATGTTTACTTTAAAACGAAAAGTGCTTCATACAATGATGAATGTTGTTGAGATCGTCAGTACATCTGACAGGGTGTGTAGTGGCGCACTCCTTCAATATAGTCATGTTCGACATACATGCGGGTAAGATCCGCTAATTACAAGATGCAATCAAATGTATAATTTTAATCTCTAACAAGTAGTTACGATGTTGATTGGAAAGTGGAAATGTTTTAATCAGGAGGTAACAACTGTTGTACAAAGGACGTCCCCTTATTTTAGGAGAACGTTGAATGTTGAGGCAACGACATGTTCAGTAATTGATTGTGAACTTTCAATTACCCTTTACTTCCAATACGTTAATCAAAATGCTTTACAATTTCAGTTAGAAAATTTCATGTCTGTTACAAATATGTTGATTTTTATAGTATATTGTTCCTTCAATTCATGTCAATAATCGAGGAGATGGTCATTCTCTTGCCACAGTCCACAAAAAAGAGGAAGAGTGTGCAAAGGGCGACCCTAAGGATGGGGAGGGTGCAAATGAAGCACGGGGTGATGTGGAGGACGGGAAGGTAGATAAAATAATTCAACTATTGCATCATTTAGTTGTCTGTATATGTTGCACATTCAATTTATTTTAATATCAAGTATATTAAGCTATTTTCTTTTTTGAATTTGTTGTGCAAGTTGTTGATGAATGCAGTAGAGAAGTGGAGAATGCGAGATATGTATATTACTATATTTTAGAATATAATGTATGAGAAAATTTCATGATTGGAAATTGTTCAACATGCATAGGATTCAAGATCACCACCATCCTATTCTCACACCACAAAAGTGTGACTGAAGTGCGTCAGGGGGATCCAAAACGCCCCCTCCTCCCCCTAAGAAATTGAAAGAGTATCTTCAAAACAAGGTGGATAATATGAAGTACCAATTGAAGCTATGGGAGAATATCCAACAAAAGTGTGTTATTGAAAGGTTTTGTAGAAAGTATGGTAAACAAAGCTTCCATCTACTTCCTAAGGAAGGAAAGGGCGAGGCGAAGGAGCAAATGACGTTATACAATAGTGAGGAGAACAAGGAGCAAATAAGGAAAAAAAATATTGTTATTATAGGAGAAAAAGAGAAAGGATAGAATGGC
Organism: Sequoia sempervirens; assembly: GCA_007258455.2. NCBI lineage: Eukaryota > Viridiplantae > Streptophyta > Pinopsida > Cupressales > Cupressaceae > Sequoia > Sequoia sempervirens. The sequence goes on from VDFB02193867.1 coordinate 715,984,832, forward strand.
AATGTGGAATTGAACTGTTAAATCTAAAGTTTGGTTGGTTCATTTTTCTGTTTTGATGCATACAAGGTTCACTTTTAAATGTTAACTTACGTGACATGACAGGGTGATGGTCGACAAGCAGTTGTTGCCCCCGAGCAGAGCATTTTTCATTTGGTAGAGGAAGTTGTTCCCATGAAAGCACAAGATGATGTTGTTCCTCCCAACCCAGGATCTAACATTGAGAAGAAGGAGCATACATGGTCAAAAGTTTCAAGGCACCCTCACATGAAGAAACGAGAAGAAACAATGATTTCAAAATCTTTTGTTTAATGTTTGTTTTGATTATTTCAATGAATCGGTTGCATGCATGTGAATTTGATGTGACATTTCAATTTATGCTATTGCAAGGCAATGATGAACAATGAAGTGTTGGCCTCAAGTAGGGTACTATTTCTTTGGAAGACGAATTAGTGCCCATGAAAGCACAAGATGATGTTCTTCCTCCCAACCTGACATCTAACATTGAGAAGAAGAAGGAGCGTACACAGTCAAGATTTTTAAGGCACCCTCACATGAAGAAACGAGAACAACTAGTGATTTTGAAATCTTCTATTTAATGTTTGTTTTGATTATTTCAATGAATTGGTTGCATGCATCTAAATTTGATGTGATGTTTCAATTCTTGCTATTACAGGGCAAGGATGCATAATGAAGTGTTGGCCTTGACTAGGGTACTATTGATTTGGAAGGCGAAGCAGTGCCCATGAAAGCACAAGATGATGTTGTTCCTCCCAACCCAACATCTAACATTGAGAAGAAGGAGCATACACGGTCAAAATTTTCAAGGCACCCTCACATGAAGAAACGAGAAGAAACAGCACGATTACAAAATATTTTGTTTAATGTTTGTTTTGATTATTTCAATGAATCAATTGCATGCATGTGAATTTGATGCGACGTTTCAATTCTTGCTATTATAGGGCAAGGATGAACAACGAAGTGTTGGCCTCAAGAAATAAACTATTGATTTGGAAGATGAAGTAGTGCCCATGAAAGAACAAGATGATAGTGTTCCTCCCAACCCGTTGTCTAACATTGAGAAGGAGCATACACGGTCAAAAGTTTCAAGGTGCCTTGACATGGAGAAAGTGGAAGAAACAGTGATTTCAAAATATTCTATTTAATGTTTTTTTTTTTATTCCAATGAATTGGTTGCATGCATTTGACTTTGATGTGATGTTTCACTTCTTGCTATTATAGGGAAAGGATGAACAACGAAGTGTTGGCCTTGACCTTATTGATGATGTGGTTGCAATGGAAATGGGAGATGGTAATAGAGATGGACATGGGGATGGGGAGAGCATTGGCCTACAAGTGGGGGGTGATCCCACAATACTGGTTTACAATTTTTGGTCAAACTAGACATTGAACTAAAATTTTTTAACTAAATCTTCACTTTTGAGCAACTATATCGGCTAAACCGTGAGGAATTTGAAGATGATGCAAACTAGTGATTTGTGACATTTGGTTTGTAGATTCTAAATATATTTTTTTCAAAAAATTTGAAATCATATAGCACTTTTTTTCCATCTCCTTCAAAAACTATTTTTTAACAATAAACACCACTTTTAAAGAGTGACGTTATTGGATAACACATAACTTTTTTTTCTATGAAGGATATGTTAGGAATTGCATGTAGAAAATATTAATTAAATGCAAATAAAGATTAAAGAGAGGAATGAAAAACACATAAATAATAATAGCAAGAGACAATATTTAATGTGGTCCACCCAAACTCAGGCTACATCCACCAACAGAGAGTCCAATATTATTATCCAGTAAATCGAACTGATTACAACCAGTAATCCTTGCAACTCAATACCGTTACAAATGCTACAATACAATATCAATGGAAACCCTAACCCTTAGCCTTTTATCAAGACTTATGTCAGTTATAAAATAGGGTTTTTTATGTCGTCCAATAGAAAAATTAACTCTCGTTGCTTTTATAAAATAATAAAAATCATGAGAGGTTTCGGGGGCGTTGCCCCCGAGCCCCGCGGGGGCACTGCCCCTCGACCCTGCCCTTGGACCCTGCAAGGGGAACTGCCCCCAAACCCCAATTAAAAATTTGGGGGGAAACCGTGTTGATAAAAATGGGGAAAATTTAACCTCCAAGTCTAATTAGGCTCCATATACCAACAGGATAAAATTCTAATTTTTTTGAATTTAGATTTGTAACTACGATATCTAGTGCATGGAATTGGTTTCATAGCATTTGATTGAATATTTTTTCTTAATTAAGTTTCAAAGTCAAACCAGTTATAATTTAGACATGATTTACTATCTAAAACATAAAAAAAATTGTGTCAAAATTCAATTTTATTTTTTTTGTTGGATCAAGGACATTAATATCTAGTGCATAGATATTTTTTAGATTATTTTTTATAATCTGTTATTTTTCCACATGTGAAGAATATGGAGCTTGATTTTCAATGAAAAACCTACATTCACAAGAAATAAAAAATAAATATAATAATCAAATTAGATTTATTTAAAATTATACTTTTTGGGAAGCTTATAATAAGGACTACGTGCTTACAAATATAAAATTTAAATGAATTCATTTGATCCCCCAAAAGGTAAATCAAAAGTGGTTTTTAATAATGGTGGTAAAATATAACTAGGAATATTTTAATAATTTTTACTCTTGATTATAAATAGGAGTCTTGGGATAGAGGTTATTCATCATCTTGTATTTTTTTATGCAGAGGGGAATGTATAGAATTTTGAGTTACTTTTTTGAGGTTTTGAGGAACATGGAGAGGGGAATGTGGCTCTTATTTTTTCTTAGATCGATCTCATTGAAATAGAAACAATGGTTGCTCACAACTACATAAGGTCGTTTGTTACATGTTGATCTTCATGTTGAGGCTTGGAGATTGATATCGTATTATAAATATTTTTTTATTGGAAATATATTAGTTTTAGTGATTTATAGGTTATATTTCTCTTAAAAAGGGTTCCCCAATGTATATTGGTGTCTCTCTCTTGTGTAGTTATTCTTTCTTTTATTTTTGTTAATTTTTGTTAGGATAGGATGTTACTATAAATTATATAGATTGAGGATAGAATTATGACATCTTTCCTCATAAAACTAATGGTGAGAATTATTTAATACAATGGTTTTTATAGGAAATTGTGTGTATTTTATTTTATTTTATGATCAAGAACTTTATCTATGAGTTTTAGGATTGGCATGTGGTTGTATTTCCTTACAATGAGTTATACCTTCACATGATATATCATTTTTTGAAATGGAAGGTGTAAATATATGAGTATCCTAAATACAATAGATGTATCATGAGGTGGTCAATGTGAAGGAAAGGTGCTCAAAGGTAGTATAAAATTAGGATCAAGCACACTAGTATCACTCTTCATAGAAGAAGTATGCAAGATATGATATTTGTAGATGAGTATAGTAAACATATCCAATAGAGAAGGAAAGGAAATAACTGAATACCTAAAGGAAGAGAAAGCACATATGTGATTATAAATACTTCCATAAACAATGTGATTCCATTTGCTTTCAAAATAATGTCATAAGTGGGTCAGGAATAAAGGATCACGTGTCAAAATTAGTGATGGAAGAATGGATAAAGACCAAAGATAGAGGAACATGTGAAATTCCATGATGTCATAATAAAGCTCTATCCAAATGAAAACTAGGGAATGTTGGCAAAGACTATACAATGGAGGTGTAAAATATTACTAAGGTTAAATAAATAATATATAAATAAGGTATAGTGTATTATAGAATATAAATCCAAAATCATATCTAAAATAAGGTCCTAAAGCATAGACAAGGGTGGGTAGTGTGAAGAAAAGTGATATCACAATAAACTACAAGCACTAGGAGAAAGTGTAAATCAATGAATAAGAATAAAACCCTGGGAATATTTTTTAAATGGTGATATAATAACAAAATTTAAAGACCTATACCCTAAGACAATGAAGGTGGGAACCCTAGGGTAGTGTAATATAAGATGGGTTCACCAAAAATGTAAGGGAAAATAACCTTTCCTTAACCTTAATCTAGGATAATTCAATTAGATACATATATAGAAACATAAATCAACCTAGATTGAATAAACCTGCTTTTCCCCATCAAAAACATAAATCAACCTAGATTGAATAAATCTAAGATTTGGGAGTGACAATTCAACATTAAAGGTTGAGCTAGTAACTTAAACTAGGAACTTAGCTCTCGATCAATGGGAAATGTCTAATTTTAATGTTGTACTAAATTCTAAATGTATCAAGACTAAAGATAGTTCCTCTCTATCTATACTTAGCCTCAAAACTAAAATAGTCTTCTACTCTATAAGATGTCAAGTTAACAACTCTAGGTCATTTTCACTTCCATGGATCTAATCTGTGGCTCACACATCTGATTTGATACAATGTGCAATCCTACATTTTTGGTTCACTCGATTCTCTATGTTTCACTAGATATCAAAGATTGATAATATTTAGACATGTGTGTGGTAAATCACTAGATATCAAGGGTCATGTTCTCTTAGGTCAACTCCCTTGATAGGATCAACTTTATAGACATGGAAATGATCAAAGATAATAATTTTTGAACATATAAATACTCTACAATGATGTAATGTAGAATTAGACTATTTTTTAGGTGCTCCAATCAAAGTATTCCTAGCATGCCCTTCCTTACATATGTGATCTTCAATCACTTTTAGATGTGAGAGGATGAAAAATATATGCAATAGAATGTCTTTATATACAAGTACATAACAATAAATCATGTCAGACATGTACCAAGGAAACTCGTGATGGTAAAGAAATGACCAAGGGTCAACCAAAATTCAAATCAAATTTTTAAAATTCCTAGCCCATTAGATCTATAGGTCCAATATCAAATCAACACCCATAGGATGGACCTAGGATATGAAAACAATAAAATCTAAGGAATGAATGTTTGGATATGAGGGACAATATTGCACCATATATATAGAAATATGAACAAATATGGATAAGATGGGATCAAATGTGGAAAGATGTATAAATAATAAAGAGTAACAGTACAAAGCAATAAATCCAACTTCACGCAAAAATGCATCATTTATCATTGTATAATTCTACTAAAATCCAAAATTAAATAAAAATTGGCATAGACCTGCAAATTTCACTTTTGCAAATATTTAAATTCTAATTCTAAGAACTCTAATAAAATGTTGGATGGAAAATAACGGCATTTAACTGACTGGATGGAGTGTAGTGAAAGAACAACGCCAAATACAAACTACAATGGGTTAGACAGAAGCCATTCTCAATCATTTCTATCTGGATTTAAAACCCCAAAAATTTATCAATGATATCAATCATAAAAGACAATTCTAGTCTCTTATGATAAGATTCCCAAGCTGATTTTGGATCAGATTCCCAAGATGATCCTAAAAAAAATAATCCAATTTGTTATACCATGAAAAGAACAATTTGTACTTTAGTTCACATAAGGATATTACTTGGGGATGATATCATTGTCATGTTTTTTAATCTTTCCACAAAAGATCTGCACTGCTTTCAATTCCCTTCTTAATTACAGTGTCAGACAGTATATGATTTCAATGAACTTTTTTTAAAAATATGTTCATATTTCAAGTGAACTTCCTTGAATGGTTACAACCATCCATACAAGGACTGAATGATCTCATCTATATATTATTTATTAATGCAGTCTCTGAATTCAACGAGAAGGAACATGCATGTAGCTCCAAATTATACTTTTTGTTTGGATGTAATTGAATGGTCTGGAATTTTTTGGACTTTTATGACTGGAGTAAGTGCTAGGTGGCCCTTTGACTGTTAAAATATGACCCCAAAATATCAGAATGAAGACTGCAGTTAAAAAATACTAGATGGGCCAGTAATGGTTATGTCTCTCCTGGTGGTATACAAGGTCAGTACAGTGAGCTTCTCCAAAGCACTGCCATCTGTAACTGAGGACAAGGATATGTACAATATTATGAGATATTATTTTATTCAAAATGGGTCAACTATTATCATGCATTTTTGGGTGGTCTGTCATCTTACATTCTTGTCTAATCAAGGTTATTCTGCTCAGTCAACATGCAGTTCATTTTTAGCTTGCTATGAAATCAGATTCATGTAATACTAACCGTAGTGATTAGTTCTTGCTGATATTTTGTTTTTAGATTCGATGGTATTGTTAAAAATTGGTTTTTAATCGAACTTTATAATGGTATGTTTTATATTATGATATTTAATAAAGCATATTTTTATTATGTTAGGAGGTATGATTGGGTTATGTAGTGTCCTTTTCATTTGCATCTTTGAGATGTGAGATCGGTGTTTCAACTTTACCATTTTCTTGTAATTTTTGTGATAATTGTTACTCTTGTTCTGAATGGTGTGTATGAGCCAACACATGTTCGAGATGAGGTTCATCAACATGTCAGTTGCTGGCATTTTGTATGTTTATATGTCTATGTTTGGTTTATCATTATGCTTCAATTCAGTGATATGTGCATTATTTATGATGTGATTAAGTGTGAACGTGGTAATTGATGTTTAAGAAATGATTTATATGATAGATGTATAGATGTTATTTTATGATTTATGCTATTGAACCTTGTTGCCCATGATTATGTTGTGCTTCGGCTATATATACATTGAGCAAGTACCCTTGACGTGCGTTGAGTGGTTGCAAGTACAAGGTTGTTTACTTGACTACAAGGGTTTGAGTTATTTCCCCAATGGTGGTTATTTTGAAGATGTCACATTGGACCTTCTTATCTATTCTCCGATTGTAGTTGAATTGAGTATGGTATGTGTCATGTTTGACCCTATGTGAACCCAGATCCAAGTTAGGAGTTATTCCAAAATCCCTATATGTTGTGAATGACCAATAAATGTCTAATTTAGGTAATAGTTTAAATTTTATGTTTTTTTGTAAATGAATATTAAAAATTTAAATGATTCTTATATTAGTTATTAAAATATTTTTTGTGTTTCAGGAAAGCGGAAAAATAGAATTAAAGAATAAATGAAGTGAAGTTATTATTTATGTTTGCAAAATTCCTTGGGTTGAGAAATGTAGGTTAAGTTTGATTTAATTATCCTTTTGAATTTTGATTTCCATAAATTTAAATGAATATATGCTTATATAGATTCAAAATCGTGAATTTAAATGATATATGTTATATTAGGGAATGAATTTAAAATGGTTAATTAGATTTTGAGGAAAATGAAAGGAATTACAAATTGGGAAATAAGAAAATGAATTCTATATTATTTTAATTGGAAATTGAAAAAGGGTAAATAGACAAAGAGGTTTTATTTTTCATTATGTAATTTTATTTTCAAAGGAATTTTGGAGAGGAGATAACCCTCTTTTGGGAGAAACTTGATTTGTTGATTGGGAGACTGTTTGGAATGGGAGTTTGATGAGGTTGGATTTGTTGGATTAGGAATGAGAAGGGGAATGTGTTTGCAAGTGATCTTGTGCATTCGTTTGGTGTGCTTGAGGTATTCTCCATTTGAAATTTTAACATAATTTGAGGTATT